>OZ020273.1:6373595-6427160 GCA_963971205.1 Aethes cnicana | reverse complement strand
CGCGGGTAATTGAGGCCCGGTCCGGAGGCGAGGGCTATAATCTAGCGGTCTGAGGATTTCTTTACGACCGCCCGTGGTTAGTATACGATTTTACGTCACCACCTGGCCGTGAAGGGGGCATTTCCGTAGCGCCCAAGGGCGGTAAATCCCGCTTTTCGGCCTGGTGTGACGTAAATAATATTTACATCACCCTTGGCCGTAAAGTGGGATTTTCTGCCCGCTACGCGGAGAGACGCGGACTTCTTGGCCAAGGCAAGACGTAAAACTTTTGGCGGGCGGTAATTCGTAAAGCCCCAGATCGCATATTTATGGCCCTCACCTTCGGTTCGGGCCACAGAAACCTGCGATCTGGGACATTTACGAATTCACCACCCTAGGTCTGTAATGTACTATTAATACTACTACGTACAGAATGCCCACGGAATCACCCGCTTGAATCTAGCCCGCGCGAAACTCGCATCCAACTCGCATTACCGTCATTTGTTTCATCGGAGATGGTGAGTGAATCATTGGCCACATACACATTTAGTGTGTCCTCGCTCGCAAACATTGACACTTCATTCGAATTTTGTTCGAAATCGTGCTTTTATAGAACGGTTCCGCCGTGTGACCAAACCAAAACTTAGGCCGGCCACATACACTCGCAGTTCCGAACGCATACCTGCCATACAAAATGTACAGACCTGCCACACACATGCAGTTCGGAATGCCGAACGGAAAACTAAGTACTGCGTGTGAGTGGTAGGTCCATACATTATGCATGCGTTCGGAATTTCCGAATCAGAATTCCGACTGTATGTGGCCGGCCCTATAGCCCTAGTTCCGTGGTGTTGCAAATTAGGATCTCCTTTAATCTTTCCGTCGTCAGACGACGCCACCGATCCGTCCGGTCATTAAAAAGGTGGTCTTTAGACAGATTTTCAGCTGTCAAAATGTATGGAATGTTAGGTTTAATGTAAGAATTTACGAATTACCGTTTTAGTGCTAAAAAAGAAACATATGTTTACTAGCTTTTCCCCGCAACTTCGTATGCGCAGAAATATTAAATGTAAAATCCCGTTTTTTTCCCGTTTAAATCCTTTCTTAGCGTATGCCTACGTCATAACATCTACCTGCATGCCAAATTTCAGCCCGATCCGTCCAGTGGTTTGGGCTGTGCGTTGATAGATCACTATGTCAGTCCGTCACCTTTGAGTTTTATATATTTAGATGAACAAAAATCTGAACTGAATTTAAGTTAAAATCAAATTTCCCGGGACTTCGAAGTGTGGAGAGGTAAAAAACAGACAGACAGACGAGTTATTTTCGTTTTTATAATATCAGTATGGCGAGTGCTGGAATGGCGACCACGGGAAAATACCCGGAGAAGAGAAATCCCCAATGAGATGCACGGATGACATTGTCCGGGTGGCCGGCTCAAACTGGATGAGGGAGGCAAGAACTAGACAAGCGTGAAAGAATTTGGAGGAGGCCTATGTCCAAATGACCCAAGGGCCGTTATGATGATGAATATTAGTATGGATACTCAGCGCGCACACATGCGTTAAGAATCTAGGTGGTGAATTACAAATACTTTCACAAATACAATGAAGCATTTTGAAGTTTGGATGGGACAAGCTGATATGATGATGATGAGCCATGTTATCATAGGTTATCTCTAACGTACCATGTCGATGGTGTCTGTGACGGCCTCTCCGTCGCGGCAGCGCTGGCAGAGCAGGCAGTGGCGCGCCGTGGCCAGCGCCGAGGCCGCGATCACGGACGGCTTGTACTGCAGGTACGGGTCGGCCTCCAATAGGGACAGTTCCGCGATGTACTGCGAACAAACAATACTATTGGCCGCGTTCTGACTGAGCGAGCATGCGCCTGAGGCAGAGGCACAGACAGGATCCGGCTATGGTCAAGTCCATGTACTCGTAATAAACTATTAATCTGGTCCTGTTGCATATCATAGAAGCCGTGGTGGCCTAGAGGTTTGACCTACCGCCTCTCATGCAGAGGGTCGCGGGTTCAAATCCGGCTCGCAGCTCTGAAATTATTTATGTGCGAAATTCAATTTGAATTTACCACTGAGCTTTTCGGTGAAGGAAAACATCGTGAGGATACCTGCACGCATCTGAGATGTAATTCAAGGATGTGTGTGAAGTCCCCAATCCACACTGGGCCCGCGTGGGGACTATAGCCCAACCCTCTCGTGATGAGAGTAGGCCTGTGCCCAGCAGTGGGCCGTAAATAGGCTGTTGTAGCATCACCATAATGTATTTGTAGTTGCATTACCCCTTTAAGAACAGAACACACCCAAGACAGGTGTGGGTCGGAAATGCGGCTAACCCGCGGTGGGTCGTCTATTCACCTGGCTTATATGAACAACATCCCACTGAGTCATGGACTCTGTTATGCACTTTAATATGTTTGAAGAGTGAGTTGTATTTACAACTGAAGTTATATTTGTAGAACATACAGTTACATCCATTTAACTCCCACAACAATAAACCTGAGTTGAAAATGAAATTAAAACAAAGTAGATCAAATATTACATATTAAAATCCGAATTACTTGGTCTCTTAATATTTGTAGTTTTATAAAGTACTCACAGCTGCCAAGTGGAATATCTTTTTGGGAAGTTTGTTGGAGATGCAGTAGTGGGACAGGAACGCAAGCGAGGTCGGCGTGGAGAGGTCGAAAGACAGCACTTTCAGGATGAGGTGTTCCATGCGGAGCACGTCTCGCTTCGTGTAAGTATCATCCGTGATGTACACAAACTCTGACACTTCTGGTGGGTACACCTCCTCGTATTTCCTGGGGAAGTCATTGGCGAATAAACAACAGCTTTCAAGGACAATATCATGATGATGATTTCTTTTCTACATGTGTGCGCTTAAGGACTTAGTTAAAATTAGATATAGTGCGTGTGATTAAAAAAAAAAGTGTGATACAAAGTAGAAGATGTAGGTACCTAAATCAATGACGAAGCTTGCAGCGGATAACGGTATGTTTTTAATGATAACTACATCAAACTGTACATAATGACGATGGAAAAGTGATTGTAAAATCCTACTTGAATAAATGGTTTTTATCTTTATCTTTACATATGAAACAGCAAGCCCATGTATTAAACTTCAATCTTGTGGAAATATTAGAACTTGTAAAGTAGGCACGTATGCATTATTATCATATGTTAGTGTGTGAAAGTTCAGTCTTTAGATCTATCTATTCACACTTACTCATTCATTCATTGTTAACTGATAATGTTTATAAAAAAAATACAATTAGACTACAATTGCAGACAGGATTGCCTTGAAATTATAAAAAGTTGAGTAGAATTTATCTCCTCATGAATAAATTTCAAGAACTGCCTAATATATCAGAATGATAATCTTTGAGACGTTTGCTCTAGATCCTAAATACATTAGACAAGAATTCAAGGTGACCTAAATTATAAAATACTTACGCTGCAATGTATGTAGCTGCTGTACCAACAAGTTGCAGTTTAGTGCGAACAACACTCATATATGACAAGAATCGGTCCACATATGACACTGCAAGGTGTAATGTTTCGCTCTGCTGTCCGTACTCATCGCAGACTTCCACCAGCCAGTCTATTAACACTGAGCGCATGACGTATGTGATGTCCGGTTGCTTCCTCATGTATCCAGGCTTGGCTCTGTGCTTTACCTACAAATTTTATGCACACATACACAACACTACTTGAGACTGGTCAAACAAACTGGACTAGGACTAGCAATGACAAAATTGGGCAATTGAAAACTGGATTGTTCTAAACCTATTGTATCCAATTTAAATCTCGAAAAAAACTCTGAATGAAACAAATAAGTGTAACTTGCACTTAGTAAGCTTTTTAGAAAAACTAGCATTAATTGCTACTCTTCTAAAATAAAACATGTTAAATGATGATAGCAGTTAAAAAAAACTGAGTGGACAAACTTTGCATAAAGTTGACTTATAGTACAAGGACTAAATGACTTACCTCAATTTCCCTCATGTATTCATAGATATCCTGCCGATACTCCACCACGTGGAAGAACATCTCTCTATCAGTCTGCGCCACGGTTGTGTCCTCATCTTCTAGAGTAACTTCCAGGATATCGCTTTCATTCTTGGAGACCGACATGACTGAGAGGACACTGCTGTCACCAACGGACATGGGTGATTCAACCACATCTTTCTTGTCTTGCAGTGGCAGTCTAATAATGTGAAGAACAAGATTCATTACACTTCTCTAGTGATATTTTAAACTTAGCAAGAGTTTAATAAGTTCTTGATAATGTTTATTGGCTAATGAATGTAGTAATTAATGAGGGTAAGTATGTATAACAAAAATAAACTGTGTTAATAGAGAATTATTAATGTTGATCTGATAAATGCAGACTCAAGTAAATTTATTTAGGGCAAGCAACTGCAACAAAAGTAATCTTGATCAAAGCTATTGACTTTTTGCACTTGACTCATATGGTGATATGGCATTTTCTACAGAAATAAGAAATTGTTGGTTGAAAAGTGGACCAACAAAAAACCAACAGAAAATGGAACAAGATAGGTTCAGTTCTGGAAAGCACCACTTTCACCAAAATTGGGGAAAAAATTAGCCCAATCATTGAGAGTGAAGTTGGATGATGATTTTAGACCTAGTTTCCCATTCCCTAAGTAAAGAGGTTATGTTAGCAGTTCAGACCTTGGAGGTGCTTCCTTTGGCTGATCTTTTTGCTTCTCAGTCTGGGCGCAGAGAGCGCGCACATTTTCCGCGGCGTTGATGAAGAAGTTCTCTTTCTTGGTGTCTTTGGCTACGAAAGGCTTGAAGGTTGGCTCGCGTTTCTTCACCTCCACCTGCGACGGTTTGTCCTCGTACACGCTGAAGGCGCGAAACTGCGCCACGGGGGGCACGATATTCTTCTCGTTTTTAATCTGGCGCACCGTCCGAGTCTCATCTTGACCTTTGCAAGGTACATTTGTCAATCCGGGCTGAAACGAATCACATTTAGCAAAAAACATCAACCGCCAATGGTACAGGTTACAGGGAAACTTACCATCTTTACATTCCGGTTCTGGTTGCACGCGAAGTGACTGAGATCGCCGAGTGCACGCCTCTGAGCCGCCGAAAAGACGTCAGCATTTTCTTTTCTAATTGCTAGCGAAGTATTTTCTTGATCTTCGTGAATTCTAAATGATGCCATTGTCCCCGCGTCTTCCGTAAACAACTTTTAACGAATAATTAGATCAGCAAAACGCGAGCCGTTACGGAGATAACAGCAAGTGAAGCGGAAGC
Organism: Aethes cnicana; assembly: GCA_963971205.1. Taxonomy (NCBI): domain Eukaryota; kingdom Metazoa; phylum Arthropoda; class Insecta; order Lepidoptera; family Tortricidae; genus Aethes; species Aethes cnicana. Next base: position 6,421,876 of record OZ020273.1, on the reverse strand, counting down.
ACGTAACACTTCCTTCTAAGGACGCATTTTTATCAAAATATTGCGTGTAGACTAAGAAATGTACGGGATAAATTCGAAATCACCCTCGTATTGTTAACAAGCGTCAACGGACAACCACAGATTAAAAGATATGTCTAAAGACAGATAGGAATCAACCTTGGAAGTGACAGTTCGTTAGTGTAGTTCCGGGATTCATGTCATATCGGGTGTGGCGCTGCTGTACTGAATGAATGTTTACGAAAACATAACCCTCCTTCTGGCACAGTCGGGTAATAAGCGCGAAATTTGAATGTTGGCTTACATGAAAAAGGATATTAAAAACACAAAATTACTGTTCAATCTCAAATCGAATAAGAATTACTTCTTCATTATTCAGATGAAGCAGTGAAGAAGTAAAACTTATTCAAATTGAGATTGAACAATAATAGAATAGCGTATACGAAATAAAAATAGTTGAGTTTATATACATTATTTATTTAGAAGTTTAGTATATCATATTTGGAACTTAAAATAACAAACTACCGTGAAAAACCGACCAGATACTCGATTTACAAGTTATTTGTTCATGATAATTCACAAATCCACTTTTTTCATCGTCTCTGGAGACAAACAAAATGCTTATTGCGAAACAAACAAGAATACAGATCGTTATTTAAGATAATTAAATTATCTAAATGTCTGGTTTTTAACCTTTTCATCGCCATTGTCAAATACAAAAGTCAGTTAATGTTATACAGGTACTTATAGAAATATTTGTTCCGATGCTGTAATGTGAAAGCCGAGAAGGACAAACTTCGCTGGCGGGTACCCTAGGTTAGCTTTTTATAATGAGCTTGTATTTATATTTTGTATTACTATTTGTAGTTTTCTTTTATGGCTATATAATAATGCCAAGTGCCAGGCCATCATTGTTGGTAGTTCTCGTCAGCTGGCTAAAGTTGACAAATCTCGGATCGCGCCGGTTGCGTTTGAAGGCTCTCTCGTACCCTGGTCAAAGCAGGCTTGTAGTTGACTCATGCCTTTCCTGGGATGCTCAACTAGCCGAAGTAAGTCGAAAGGCCACTAACACTTTACGGGCGCTCTAGCGCTACAAAAAAATTCTGCCGATTAGTACCAAGACTCTGTTAGTGCAATCGCTTATCCTGCCTTTAATTGATTACGGTGATGTGTGCATGTCCAACATGACTCAAGTCTCTTAACCGGTTAGACCGCCTGCTTAACAATGGCATGCGCTTTATTTTTGGTCTTCGAAAGTATGACCACATATCTTCTTCCCGACGTCAGCTGCGCTGGCTCCCCATACGCCAGCGCAGGTGCCTCCGTATTCTGTGCACCCTTTTCTCAATCCTGTTCGACCCTTCTACTCCTGGTTATCTCAAATCAAAATTTAACTTTGATACTCCTCGTCCCGGTTGTGATCTGCGTTCCTCTCGTTCTCTTAAACTCATCACTCCTTCTCACTCCACTGGTTTTGTTTCTAACTCTTTCACCCTTCAGACAATCCGCCTCTGGAATTCGCTACCTCTAGACATTAGACAAGCTCAAACCAAGCTCTCCTTCAAGCGAATGCTGCGTAAGCATTTGTTTGAGCAGGTCGCGTAGATTTGGAATCCTTCATATTTTTCTTTGCTTCGTGCGGCTGGTTTATATATGTTTATCTTTTATACAATTTTTATGTATGTTTATGTAAAATTATCCGCTTTTGAAATTATTTGTTATCTTCCTATTATTTCTGTAGTTTATTTCTGATATTGATGCACCTACTCATTTTTCTTTCTGTTTGACCTTATGGTTGAATGGTAGAGAATGCCTTTAGGCATTAAGTCCGCCAATTGTATACATTTTGTATGTGCAATGAAGTTTAAATAAATAAAAACTAACATAATACTGTAAACAAATAAAGAGAATAATAATGTCGTCACTCAGATATACATTATTAACTTTTAACTAAAATATACATTATGATGCCTTGCACAAGGACATAGTGGCTGCGTTCCGAATCACGCTCAGAGCGCTTACATCATCTTGCATCCTTTTCCCTCTTGAAAGTCGACTACTAAGAGGAAAAGGGATGCAAGGTGCTGTGAGCGCACTGAGCGTGATTCGGAACGCAGCCAGTAATGCGTGAGCGTGGAGCTAACTACCTTCTTATTCATAATTAAAATACAACTTACGACTATGTCAAAGTAAATAAATCTTTCAGATACCTATCTAGCAGTACACATAGTACGAATAACAGTTTTCACATACCATAGGCAGACATCCATATTAATATTATAAATGCGAAAGTAACTCTGTCTGTCTGTCTGTCTGTTACCTCTTCACGCTTCAACCGCTGGACCGATTGAGATGAAATTTGGCATGGAGATAGTTGGGGTCCCGGGAAAGGACATAGGCTACTTTTTATCCCGGAACGCATAGTTCCCGCGGGAACGCGATAACCGAATTCCACGCGTGCGAGGTCGCGAGCAGAAGCTAGTACTTAATAATTTTATTTATTTGGAAAACTTACAGCTAATTTCAACTAATTTGTTATAATATGGGCAAGTTTTTCTGTTTAGTAAGAATAAAAGTTACATTTTTTAAACGAGTGAGTCATACTTTTACGTTTTTACTCAAAAGTATAGTATATGTTAAAAATAAACGAATGCTAACAACATTTACATAACTGACACTTCACTTTGTTTCCAAACTGTGTAGTGCAACTGTGTCGTTAACAAATTGATCTATGATACAAACAATTATTGATGACAAATACTGATTATAGTACTGGCTGGTAATATTTTCTAGAAGCTAGTAGTATATTTTCAATTCATTGTGGAATGTGGGCTTCTATAAATATTACTGGGTACTTCATGTATGAGCTTGGAGGTCTTTTGTATTTTATTATGATATGCGGTCGACACCATTATTCATAAGCATAATACACCCTGTGAGCAGTCTAGAAGTCGGTCGCAAAGGTAAAAAGTTTTTAAGATAATTTGTTGATATGCGATTTCCAGTAAGATGTGAATTCAGACCCACTTCCAAAAGGGCAGGAGAATTCTCCGAGTATGTTGTTTATACAAAACTTTTGAATTGAATTTGAAGATGTATGTTTGAGTCCCCTAGAGGTAGACAGTCTTCGCTGGGCCGCGTACCAGAATCTGAAAAATGACATTTTTTTTTTACATTGTTGAAGAAGTGATTTCGATACTACTAATTCTAGGTAATTAAATTACACATTAGAGTTAAAAGTGCGGTTAAGGTAAAAAGCCAAAATGGACTTTAATTTATTAGAGTTGGCCCGGTGAACTTCGTACACTGGTCGGGGATTCGAATCCGGCTCGCACCTCTGAAATTATTTATGTGCGAAATTCAATTTATGAATTACCACAGATTCCCATACAAAGTTATTTTTCCTTTAGATTTTTTCTTTTCTTTTCTTTCTTAGCCTTCCCAGAATCAAGGGAAATAATATAAAAAAAGAATCAGCCAAATCGTTCCAGCAGTTCTCGAGCCTTAGCCAGACTAACACACGGCGATTCATTTTTATATATAAGAAAAAGATTTATATAAATATATTATATTTGCGATTTACCTTGTATTTTCATGGTCCCTTATGCCAGAGAGCTAATGGTTGTGGGCTCTTGATTCGGTACTTGGCTTGCTGGTTTCAGCACGTTGATTAGTCCCCCCGTTGCAGGCCAATACTTGACTTCTTCTGACAGGCCAGCTCTGCATACATAGGGGTTTGCCGATCCTGTAACACACGAAAGTTTATTACGGCAATTCATTTTTATATATAAGAAGAAACTGCTGGTTGTCTCTAGAAACCCTGAATCCTAACATAACATAACTAGTAGAAGGCAAAAATCTCGAGCGGGTTCGGCAGTACAAGTACCTGGGAGCTTGGGTTAACGAAGTATGGGAGTCAGACCAAGAAATTAAGACCCGAATAGAAGTTGCCCGAGCATCTTTCAACAGCATGAGAAAGGTTTTGTGCTGCCGACAATTACATGTAAAGCTCCGTTAGAATTAGAATGTTACACTGTTATATTTGGCCTGTTGTGATGTACGGATGCGAAGCTTGGACCATAAAAGATAATACCAAGAGGCGACTCGATACCTTCGAGATGTGGTGTTACCGTCGCATGCTCCTCATTAGTTGGACGCAAAGGGTCAGAAACGAAATCGTGCTCCAACGCGTCAACATGCACCGGCTGATGTTGCAGACCATCAAAAAGCGGAAAATTGAGTACTTAGGTCACGTGCTTAGGCACGAGAGGTACGCTTTATTACAATATAGATTATAATAGAAATACCAAACGTCAAATTCCATACAAATGGTCGACTAAGTAATGGTTGCTCTTCTTCATCGATACATTTTTGCTCCACTTATGCTGGCTAAACCGTACAAGGTACATTAAAACAATGTATGAAAGAATTGTAGACCCCAAAAAGTTGCACAGAAAAGTCTTCGACAGCATATGTTTATCTGTTACGGTTTCAATCATCCAAGCACTTTCTCTTAGTGAAAAAGTAAAGGGCCCCATGCTCTTCATTCTGAAAATTATGAGAACAATTTTTACTTTTTCGCAATCCTCTTGACAAGCTCTTCATTTGGATACCCATATTGTATAATTCAACAAACTTTTTTTTTCGATTTCCACTTCAGGTGACTCCACCGTCTAGACGCCATTTTGTTTTTCATCTGACCCGTCTAACAACATTTGGCTTGACGAGACGATTCTAATGATACCTCAATCATGAAAATCGGTTCAGCCGTTTGGCCAAAACGTGGTAATAAAGGAAATTACAAAACATAGATAGATTGATATATAGATAGATACTCACGAAAAACATTACCCTCCCTGACATTCGGGTAAAAACAGCCTAATCGGTCCAGCAGTTTTTAGGCCTTAGCCAAACTCACACACCAATTCATTTATTAAAGATGTATCTACTACTACTACTACAACAGCCTATTTACGGCCCACTGCTGGGCACAGGCCTCCTCTCATCACGAGAGGGTTTGGGCTATAGTCCCCACGCGGGCCCAGTGCGCATTGGGGACTTCACACACATCTTTGAATTACTTCGCAGGTGCGTGCAGGTTTCCTCACGATGTTTTCCTTCACCGAAAAGCTCAGTGGTAAATTCAAATTGAATTTCGCACATAAGTAAACTTAGAGGTGCGAGCCGGAATCGAACCCCCGACTTTTAAAGATGTATATAAAATTATAAATACATTATATTTGCGATTTACCTTATATTTTCACGGTCCCTATGTTATGCACGAGAGCTAATGGTTGTGGGGTCTTGATTCGGTACTTGGCTTGCTGATTGATTTGTTTGTTGCTGATTGTTGATTAGTCCCCCCATTGCAGGCCACTACTTCACTTCGACTGACAGGCCAGCTCTACATACATAGGGGTTTGTCGATCCTGTAACATACGATAGTTTATTAAGTGAACAGAAGTTTCTAGATTTCACAGAGCTGAACTTTTTTTTTAACGCTGGGAAAATGCATTGACGCATACCACCCGTAAGGGTGGTTATGTGGGACTCGCCAGTATGGAATACCCACTAAAAACCCAGCGAGTGTTGCTTCCTGGAACAGCCAAAAGCCAGGCTAGGGTAGTTACGGTGTTAATATGTGACATCATGATGATTATTGGTCGACACCTCGTGAGACCTACCGCTCGTTGAGAATAGTCGACCGAAAAACCAACATTCTGTTTACGTCTCAATTTGGATTGAATATAATCCCAGCTGTGTGACACCCGACCATCTGCATGAGAGGCCTTTATAAGAGGGTTTACTCCGAAAGTTGGCAACGTCGCAAATAGCTGTCAAATATTTTGCTGTTTTCATTAATTTCTGAATATTACTGAATGAAAACATGAATTATCGCTCTATGGTTGAATAAAACATTAAATATGGATTGCAACAGTTATCATAGGAACACGAAATTTTTAGTATTATGGAAGTAACATCTTTTGAAAACTTTCCATCGCAGTTTCCATGCATTTTAATGTAATCTTATCATTTGCCTAACCGACAAATATAAAACGAGACGCGTCATTCAACCATAGAATTATATTTTTCTTTTTAATTCAGCAATATTGAGAAATTAATAGAAACAGCGAAACATTTGACAGCTATATGCGACGTTGCCAACTTTCGGGATAAAACCTCTTAACGAGTTTACCAAGTACGAAATATTGTAGTAGTAGAATACTCACGAATTTGAACAGACTGGCGCTGATGTTTCCGATCATGGCGGTCAAGTTGAACGTGAGGAAACAGGTGATTCGCGTGAAGTCGGCGCCGAGAAAGCCCTCGTTCACAGGACTGTCTGTCAATTTTAATAAACCATTATGAACACGTCCGAACAGAAAAAGTATTATAAGACGGCATAAGTAAAATCAACGAAATAGCCTCTATTGATTCCTCACAATAGGGACGTTAACAGTTAATGTTAAGGTGAACGTGTGTTTGTCTGTTAATCCTTCCTTCACGTCGGAACGACTGAGCCGATTTGGATGAAATTTGGTAAGGAGATACTTTTTATCCCGATATTTCTACGGGAAGGGGCTTTCTACACTTCACCAAATCCTTCACAAACAATACTTACATTAAGCGGCAGCGCGAAGTAAGTGTCGAAAGATATCGGCAACATGAACATGCCATTGATAAAATAGTAAATGGCCGAAGTGCGCTTGCTCCCGCCCATTTTATCCGACAGCCACCCGAGCAGCACGACGAGAGTTCCGCACACGTTCGAACCGAGGACCACGGCGCCCGTGTACTGCGGGGGCAAGCGCGCCGCCACGCCGTACACGGAGTTTTGGAAGATCGCGTTGCAACCTGGAATGGTGGAAGATAATACGAGATAAGTTGTTAGCGTAATTTTAAAAAGTATAGTCTACCAAGTACATAGTTCTCGAGTAGATGCGTAAAAGCAAACACTCTTTTCGTCATGAGAGGAGACCTGTGCCCTAGAGTGGGAAGCAAATACGCTTTCTGTGGGGGGGGGGGGGGGCACTTCATACAGACAAAAAGCCTGTCTACTCTACTATCTTATACGCTACTTTGAGTATATAGCCACTGGAGATGCCATAACGTCAACTCTTCGAACAAATTTTTTCGCCACTTTTAGCGGGGGGCGAGGTAAACACGTACAGCACACCACCAAACGACGCAGAACTCAACAGACACAAATTTTGCTGTTGCGATAAACGCACACTACAAAAAAAAATCAACACATCAAAAAATACCCATACAGAGACAGAGTTTTCACGTAACTATGCAGCACACATATGAACAAGACTAGTGATGGGACACATCTGAAGAATGAGTCAAATCAGATAGATGAATGAACTGAATTATTTTATAGTATTTTATTTTATAATAAAATTGTTTAAAGTGGAAATTCTGTACATTGAAGATACCCAAAAATATATTTGTTTGTATGTATGTATGTCTGTATCTGTATTTGTGTCCTTAGCCCACACACAGTTTTTTAACTGTGGAATGAACTGTTGCCCGAAGTTTCCGGGCGGATACATATGTAAAAAAATTAAAGTAGATTGGTATTTGTAAGAGCCTATGTACATGAAATCTATATAAATATATAAAATCAGAAACTGACTGACTGTTTGACTTACTGACTGACTGATCGATCAACGCAGAGCCGAATCTACTGGTCGTAGAGAGCTGAAATTTGGAATGCAGATTCCATAGGGAATGTAGGGGAGCAATCTAAGAGAGGATTTCCCGAAATTCCCACAGTAACGGAAAAAAAACGGGATTTTACATTTTAATATTCCTGCGCATATTTTACCCGCGACTTCGTCCGTATGTACTAAGAATTCAGGCAGCTAATGGTTCTATACATAGCGATAGTTATAGGAAACCAAAAACGAAACAATGTATTTTCCCACGGGAATAAGATGTTTTCCCGTGGTAAAAAGTAGCCTGTGTCACCTTCCAGCCTTCCATTAACTCTAAACAAAAAATCACGACATAAAACCTCTCCGTTGCGACGTGAAGGAAGGACAAACAAATAAACTTTCCCATTTATTAACCGACTTCAAAAAAAGGAGGAGGTTCTTAATTCGTCGGAATCTTTTTTTTCATGTATATTCACCAAAAATAAATAGAAAGCGTGAACAGATTTCGATTATTCTTTTTTTGTTCGAAAGGTGGTACTTCCAAGTTGGTCCCATATTAATTTGGTTCAGTTCTGATGATGGGATCCATGAGAAAATGAGGGTTCTCCTCGAAATTTGCTAGCACATAGATGATTTTGGTGTACTTCTGTAGTAATGTTTGGAAACTGTACCTACCCGAAAAAAAAAGGAAATGAAAAAATATAAACCGCCTTCAAACTCCGACAGACTGCGCTGCGAAGTCGGTGTCAAGTGAACCGACCCAAAGAAATGATAATCATATAGTGAACTTGACATCTCAGTCTGTCGGGAGTTTAAAGGCAGTTTTTATTTTTTTTATTTAAAAAAAATATAATACTAGCTTCTGCCCGCGACTTCGCCCGCGTGGAATTCGATTATCGCGTTCCCGCGGGAACTATGCGTTTTTCCGGGATGAAAAGTAGCCTATGTCCTTTCCCGGGACCCCAACTATCTCCATGCCAGATTTAATCTCAATCAGTCCAGCGGTTGAAGCGTGAAGGGGTAAGTAACAGACAGACAGACAGAGTTACTTTCGCAATTATAATATGAATATGGATAGTATGGTAGTATGGGCCCGCGTGAGGACTATAGCCCAAACGCTCTCATGATGAGGGGAGGCCTGTGCCCAGCAGTGGGACGCAAATAGGCTGTAGTAGTAGTAGTAGTATGGATAAGGGTCGTCAGCAAAATGCTCCGAACAGATAACACGTGTCGGTTTCCAAGATTTCTCCTTTATATAGGGATCTTTTGGAAATCTAAAAGGATTATATGAAATAATGTATGCCGCCTGCTGTATGCCATACCTTTTTGTGTAATTACATAATGTCTACTGTTCCTTGATTGTGTGGTGTTCAATAAAGTATATTGTATTGTATTGTAATGTATATAAATAATAGTATATGCATTACACATCCCTCGTAGTCCCCAACTAAATATTGTATTCCTTTTACCTAGACTGACCTTTTACTTGACTAATAAATAAACCTCATTGATTGAATGAATGAATGATTCACTCAAAAGTTGAGTCGCTTTTTTGACTTTTGTCACATCCCTAGACCGATTCGCTCCCATTCATATTTACATTTTTCTGACGTTTACGTATCGCAAAAGTTTTTTCTTTAAATAGAGATTTTACTTCAATACACATTTAATATTTAGTAAAAATACTTATCTATGATAGGAAACGCGATTTAGTTGCGAATTTGAGCGTTCAGATCGCCTTTTACACGAGAATACCGCACAAGACACCATTTTTCAGGAGAAACGTCTCGCGTCACGGAACGATGCAAAATGGCGGTGAAGCGACCTTCAAGTGAGTTTATATAAAGACTTTGAACAGTTGAACCATGTACTTTGCCGGAGGGGATCGCCCATGTATGGCATCTCCAGTGGCTATATACTCAAAGATACGCTATTATTAATTGCAAATCTAAAACCTTTTGGGTGATACTACAAGCGTTTCAACCGCCGTCAGTCCGCTGTCGCCTTTTGTGCAATTTACATGGATTTTTTCCAATTTTCTGTAAAGAGGGACGTTACTACTCTGCTACACTACAAAATACAATAAAATGCCGTCTGAGGTTACTGAAAACTGCCGGCGGTGATCCAACAAATCTACAATTTCGTGTAAGGCATTTTATTTGTAAGCTTAGATTAGAAAGATGACATTCTTGACTGTTGAGCTGATGAAATAACTTTTATACGAAACCACCTTCTGTCCGCAATTTCGTCCACATGGAATTTGGTAATAGCGTTCCCGCGGGAATTATGCGATTTTCCGGGATAAAAAGTAGCCTATATGTTGACCCGTGTTATATGACGGTCATAGATAGCTTTTATGCTGATTTTTGTCGACGGCCAGTATCATTCAAGCTATGCGCGTATTCAGTCTCCCCGCAACCCTCGCCGTCCCCGCCGTCATCTGCACCGTCACCGTGCCACTAAAAGCTCGGAAACGACTTCGAGAGACAGAAAGCTGGGCTCATTGCGCGATCGTGATACTATGCGTTTTTCCGGGATGAATAGCAGCAAAAGGACATACCTTTCCCGGGACCCCAACTATCTGCATGCCAAATTTCATCTCAATCGGTCCAGCGGTTGAAGCGTGAAGAGGTAACAGACAGACAGAGTTGCCGCGCCACATCGTGGTCAAGCCGTAAAACAACGTCGTACATACTGTTCAACACGAAGACAGATATCATGGTGACCCAGAAGAAGGCACCCGGCCACTGTGAGCTGTCCAGCATCGCCAGCACGACCGTGAATTCAAAGATGTGTGTGAAGTCAGTCCCCAATCCGCGCTAGGCCCGCGTGGGGACTATAGCCCAAAACCCTCTCGCGAAGAGAGGAGGCCTGTGCCCAGCAGTGGGACGCAAATAAGCTGTAGTAGTAGTAGTAGCGACCTTTCCACATAAACACTGCGTTGGGAATGGGTGTCTATCGATTTAGAATAGATTTTTATTTCTTTCAGAATAGATGGGCGAAATAAAATAAACTAAAATTGCTCTGTAACTTTGCGGCCAGTTAGAAGTTTCAAGTACAACAAAAGATTTCTATTGATAAGTTCAATGACACATGAATCATTCGGTAGCGTTATGTGACCGTCCATAACAAAAGGGTCCTTATGGCAGTTTCTAGTTACGGAGATATTGACGTTTTTGTAAAATGCTTCAAAATTATCGTTTTTTTGTTTTATGCAAAATAGTAAAATATACAGATAGACGTATAGCTAGGTTTCACTAGTGTACGTTGAGTATTTCTATATTAAAACTGGGTTCAAAGTTTAGTAGAAAAGGGTCCTTATGGCAGACCATATACAAGAATGATGAATTTGTTGATAAAAATAAAATTGTTTAATAAAAATGTAGTTGTAACTGTTTCTTATAAGCATGTTTAATTTATATACGTACTAGGTATACTTTATTTTACGCGTAGGTACAAAATTTTTTCGCTGATTTTTTCTTCGGTATTATGTTTTAATACAAGATTAGTAAATAAATAGTGTTAATATAGTGCTATACTGTAATTATCAATAATTTTTGCCTGTGATTGGCCATAAGGACCCTTTTCCCAAGTGTCCCATACGTTTGGGAAAAGGGTCCTTATGAGAATTACTCTTATGATTACTTGAATATAATTTGTGTTACTCAAGATTTTGAGTAAACTTATGATAACACTTTTTCTTCGGTATTATGTTTTAATACAATATTAGTAAATAAATAGTGTTAATATAGTGCTATACTGTAATTATCAATATTTTTGCCTGTGATTGGTCATAAGGACCCTTTTCCCAAATGTATGGGAGTGAATTTGTGATTTTTATGTAACTGAAATCGTTTATAACTAGCAAAATGAAACTTGTAGAATAATAATAACGCTTTTGTGATACTTCTATAGACTGAATAAATATAATTTTGAAGTCACTGTACAATAATTGTTATTGTTATAGAAGAAGATGAAAAATTATAATCATTATGACATTTTAATTTTAAAAATCATAATTCTATACCTTGTGGTTTTATTTCTATCCTAAGATGTGAGTTCCAATATACCTAAATATATAGTATGGTTCAAACTACAACTTATTAAAGAACAGTCCGAAAAATATTTTTTCTTAATTTCTTTCTTATAAGCGACTTGCTCTAATCAAAGGCAGATTTTTCACGACCTGGAAGTCAAATTAAATAAACCTTAACTTAAATTCAAAGAATAATACCTTGAGATACATAATCAATCATCATCTATGTAACTTCCAATAGGAACATACTTAAAATTAGTTTCAAACTTCTTTTAACAATTTCTCAAAAGTGCAATTTTAACATGTGTAGGTCTGATGTTTTTTAAAAAAAATATATATAAGACTTAGGGTCATGATTCTTTTTGTATTAGACAGCTCATTAAACGTAGATTTAGGATCTATACTTAACTCAATACCTGCCATAAGGACCCTTTAGGCATGGACGGCCACATTTTGTTTCATTATGGCGAGTCGGTATTCATTGAAGATATCGCGCACGTGTGTTTATTAATGCTCATCGGCTTATACACGAGACGTTCATACCTAACCTACAGGAAATTTATAACGAGTGTCAAATAAATTAATCTTTGCAAATGAAGATGACATTTGAATTTTTACTCGCAGGTATCTCGAATGCGTTGGACATGGATAGAACCTCTTATTTGTAGAAAGGTCTTCTACCAAATTCAAGTCTATGTCTAAAAGAAATGGACCATACATTTTTGGTTACTACTACTACTATTACTACAGTCTATTTGCGTCCCACTGCTGGGCACAGACCTCCTCTCATCACGAGAGGGTTTGGGCTATAGTCCCCACGCGGGCCCAGTGCAGATTGGGGACTGACTTCACACACTTCTTTGAATTACTTCGCAGAGGCGTGCAGGTTTCCTCACGATGGTTGCCTTTACCGAAAACATACATTTTTGGTTAAAATACTATTTTTATCTGCCTGCGCAAGGAACAGGTTAAATACGAGTGTTTGTATGTACAGCCTGATGGATTTTTGATCAAGTTCAGAGGTGTCCATAGATTTATCTATGGAATGTGGATTGTGGAGTGTGTCTTGGTAAGGAGCGCAATCTTACGAGGGGTGATCCAAAAGTAATGATAACTGAATACTTATTGAATCGGATTAAAATAAATAGGTATGCCGTTACTGGCCATAAAGAGTCCTTAGTAAATAAAAAAATGAAAAATAAAAAAATATGTATCTGTCAGAGAGTTGCAGCTGTTTTTTCACGAGCAGTCGGAACAATAACGCCAAAATGGAGAAAACTGAGATGAGAGCGGTTATTAAATACTTCTTATGAAAAAAAATGTGTACTAAAGATATATACGCTGAATTAATGGGAACACTGGGCGAGTCCGCTCCACCGTATTCCACAGTGGCACGGTGGTCAAAGGAGTTTAACTTGGGAAGAACATCCACTCAAGATGAACATCGCGAAGGCCGTCCATCTGACGCCATTACTGGAGAAAACGTCGAAAAAATTCATGATCTCGTTTTAACAGATAGAAGGATGACTATCAGGCATCTAGTTGAGCACACAGGCATCTAGTATGGCGGCATTCAAAGAATCTTAACTGATGAACTACACATGAAAAAAGTCTCCGCTCGTTGGGTGCCTAGAATGTTAACGGCTGAACAAAAGAAAATACGATGTGAGATTTCGAAGTCTAATCTTGACAAATATCAAACTGATCCCGAAACATTTTTGCGTCGGTTTGTAACCATGGACGAGTCTTGGATCCACCATTTCGATCCTGAGACCAAACAGCAATCCATGACCTGGAAGCGAGCGTCTTCCCCTACACCGAAGAAAGTCAAGGTAGCAAGCTCCGCTGGTAAGGTCATGGCTTCAGGCATGGATGCTGAGGGAGTCATAATGATCGAATACCTGGAAAAGGGAACTACTATTACGGGCTCCTACTACGCTGACCAAATACGCAGATTGAGAGAGGCAATCAAAGAAAAGCGGCGGGGTAAACTTCGAGCTGGCATCCTGTTTCACCAGAACAACGCACCGCCTCACAAGGCCGGCGTTGCGATGGCTGCCATCCGTGATTCAGGGTTCGAATTGCTGGAACACCCCCCATATTCGCCAGACCTAGCCCCCAGCGACTTTTATCTCTTTCCACGGCTGAAGGAAGATCTTAGAGGCAACAAATTTTTAAATGATGGCGAGGTAATGGCCGCTGTGGAGGCATTTATGGAGGGTCAAGAAAAAGATATTTTTTTTAAAGGAATTCGTGGTCCGGGGAAACGATGGTCTAAGTGTGTAGCCTTGGAAGGAGATTACGTAGAAAAAAATATATTTTATTGAACATTTTATGTGTCTTTCATACTGATTATCATTACTTTTGGATCACCCCTCGTATATGACGAAACAGTTGAAAACGTGTCCAGCGGATTTGATAAGCAACAAAACAAAACACAACCGTTTTCGCCTCAGCAGCTCCAACTGAAGGCGATACTGCAGACTATTCGCCTATGTGGCTTGACTGGAGTGACGACCGCAGCGCCCCCAATCTACCCGATTTGTCAATTTTTGGAACTATAAAGATTGCGCTCCTTTACTTCAACCCTCCATAGATTTATCTTAACTGTGAGAGTGAGTAAGGAGGTTTCGCACACAACTTGTTAATAAAAGGGACAGAGAACTTACCTCAACTTAACAAAAACGTTGAACCAGCTAAACAGGAAGTTCGGCAGTTGCGCGGCGACCCCGACGTACACCAAATAGTTGCCAGCGTGTTAGTCAGTTTGTAGTCCACGAAGTAATCTTTAGCCGTTATGAACATGTTCAACGCTGTCAGGGTGCCTAGCCCGTGGATGACCAGAGTGACGTAGATGAGGTTCCATTTGTCCTTAGGCGGTGTCAGGTCCATGGCTATACCTGAAAAGTGGGAGATTTTTTGTCAGACTCTGCGGTGGGTGATGAAGTTCTGTTTATAATTAAACTAGCTTCATTGGGTATATTCATATTACAAGATATGTCGCGGTATTTCTTCATCAAATTGGCATTACTTAGGGAATCCAACAACGAGATATTTTCGTGTGTACCATACACTAGAAACAAAGACATCAGGTCGAATTGAAGTTAATAGAATAACTAGCTAACACTTGGGCCATAAATAACCGCGGTGACAATAATACCCGCCATTTTATACAATTCCGTGATTCGGCCTCTTGACACTTGAACTTTGAGCGAAATTGCGACATAAAGTCTACATACATAAATAGCTTCGCGATAACAGTAACAATGGAACGGAAGCTTTGGTTTTTATGTCAGATATTTAGAAAATGCGCCAATAAATACACGATATTCTGATTAAACTACATATTATGTAGATAAATACGAATAATATACAAAAAAAAAACATACTTATGACTGATCTGACCCAAAATATAAACTCAAAAACAATAAGCGCCCTATGATATTTACTACAGACGTGTCAGATATAATGAGATTCCGATTACTTGTCGGTGATGTATAAAGACCGCATTTCATAAAACCACACGGCGGACACGGCCTATAAAAGCACGATTTCGAACACATTTCGAATGAAGTGTCAATGTTTGCGTGCGAGGATGTCTGTGTGCGTACGAAAACGTCTGTACACTTGTAAATGTGTGGGCCAATGATTCACTCTCCATCTCCAAATGAAACAAATGACGGTAAGGGCGAGTTGGCTAATTCAGGCGGGTGATTCCGTGGCCATTCTGTACCTAGTATTATTAAATATTCTATGGTAAAATGGTGATTTCCAAAACGATTTCGAGCACCGAAAAATTATTCTTCTATTTACTTACATCACGACGCATGTAATTAAAACCATAATAGACTCTGTTCGACCCCACGAGCATTATTAAATCGCGCGGCATATTAGCATGACGATGCCGCGGTTCTCGACAAAACTGCCCCTAAGAGCATGCTCTTACATGAAAGTATTGGAAAGACAAAAAAAGTGTTAAAAAAAACTAAACAGTACAAAAACTAGACTAGTTAGTTGTCGCTAACAACGATTAGTAGTCGCTAAAGCCTAAACGATTCCTACAGTCGGGACCTATTACTACTACTACAGCCATTTGCGTCAGCATGTCAGCGTGGGCACAGGCCTCCTCTCATCACGAGAGGGTTTGGGTTATAGTCCCCACGCGGGCCCAGTGCGGATTGGGGAGTTCACACACATCTTTGAATTCGCAGATGCGTGCAGGTTTCCACACGATCTTTTCCTTCACCGAAAAGCTCAGTGGTAAATTCAAATTGAATTTCGCACATAAGTAAACTTAAGAGGTGCGAGCCGGAATCGAACCCTCGACCCTCTGCATGAGAGGCGGTAGGTCGAACCACTAGGCCATCACGGCTTCCTATTATTAGGAAGATATTTGCCTACAATTTAATGGGTCCCGACCGACTGCACAATCGTCGTCATAAATTCTCCATTGCGCAGTAAAAATAATGGCAGTGAACTATTGATATCCTATTCAAACGCACGAAGTTAAAGCAGGACTTGTTCCTAGATAATAATTGCTAAAAAACCGTGAGCGCACTCTAACGTGCACCGGTGCGGTTGGTTACCTTTCAAGTTCTGAAGTTGACGATGCCCACAGTACCTTTCAAAGACTTATTAGCATCTAGCTAGCCTGTGGTATGACGTGCCCGCCCGACGCCCCTGCCGCTCGAGAAATATCATTGATTTTTTAATCAGTTGGTCGACTATGACTCGTAAATTAGTACAGCCTACCTAGCTGTGATAGTTTTCCTTGCAACTACGTTATATATGCCACAACCGTGATTTTTTTCAGCCATCCATATACCACCATTTAGCTGGCAGGGTGGGGGGGGGGACACTCGACTCTAACAAAGAATAGCACTTTAAAGCTTAACATTTCACAAACGCATCATTTAATCAAAAAACCCACAATATTTTTTCAAGACCTATTCAACGAAATGCCACACCATGGGGTACGCAAGAAAAAAGAATTACATCCCCACTTTACGAATAGGGGAGGTACCCTATAAAAAAATATGTTTCAAAATTTTATTGTACCACTTTGTCAGCATAACTAATATGTACATTCATGCCAAATTACAGCTTTCTAGAAGTAAGCATCTCCGAGCAATAGTGCGGACAGACGGACGGACGGACGGACCGACATGGCGAGACTATAAGGGTTCCTTGTGGACTTCGGAACCCTAAAAAAGGTTACTTGCAAATATTGGGGAAGGATCGAACAACAGTATAAAGAATAAAGAGGTCTAGGTGAACTTGAAGCCGAAGCGAGATGACTGGTAATGTGCTCGCTTAGAAAAGAAAGAAAAGAAACATTTATTCGGCTAAAAAACAAAAGCACTAGGTACAAAAAAAGATAAAAAAACAAAACACAATATACACACACAGACAAGAAAACCACATGTTTAAAATATAGCCGAATAAGGGTTAAGGGTTCCGTTTTTGCCATTTGGCTACGGAACCCTAAAAACAACAGATTAGATGTGCAGCCCGAAAACATTACACCACTCAACAAATGTTTCATCTCTCTCCGTAGTATCATCAGAAGTTGTTACTGCTTGACACTTGATCAATGTTTTTCCTTGGTGAAGTGCCGAGCACACAAGATTTAAAAAGGTACAGCAAAGTAAATTTAACCTCGATGTACCTATTATAACTTGCGATTAATTTCTGACAAGACACAAATTCTAATTTTTAAATTTAATTCAAAAAAATCTGATAGACTTTTTTTATGAATGGAGTCCTGTAGATGCAGTTGACCATGTGAAATTCCTTGGTGTTTGTATTGACAAGCATCTAAGTTGGAAATCCAAGTATGAACAAGCAGAAGCACTTGAGAACTCCATATCATATTTGCTTTGCGGAGGTAATTAGATCGTATAGGTATTTTGCTTTAGTAGAATCTCTAGGTAAGGTACAGCATAATGTTTTGGGGAGATAGTTTTCAATATTAAGTAATTTTTGACACAGATCCAAAATGACAAAATGATTTATTTATAGTAGTATTATGTATTATCTAGCCAGATTGCTAATTTCATCCAAATCATAAGAGCACTTTTTGAGATAGTTGGTATAAATACACAAGGTTAGCGCGTTGATGGTAATATAAAACAAAACATGACTTCTTACCTAAGCTACCTGTTGGTACACTGTAACTGTGCTCTCCACATATTTTGTTGTCATCTGTAAAAAAGAATACTCACATAAGATAAAGCGTGTAAAATGTCCCATGATACTGATATTTATTATTTTATTACAAGTCCCCAATCACCATTGGGCCTTTCATGTAGGATAACAGACCCATCTCTCATGATGAGAGAGAGGAAGCCTCTGCCCAGAAGTTTAATTAATGACAATTGTTTGGGCTAATCAATATATGAATGAATGAAACTACTGCCTGATCGGACAGACTAAGCAGCTGACAGACAAAGCACAGCCGAAACGACTGGTCACAGTTGCTGAAATTTGGCATGTAGGTTCCTTGAGGAGTGTAGGGGAGCAGCATTAAGAGTGCATTTCCTGAAGTTGAACAGGAAATAATTAGATTTTTGAAGAAGAAAAAAAAATATTTAACAATTATTGTTCTGTAACAAGTCAATTTTATCGTTTTCTGTGTTTGACGTAAATTATTTACTATAAAATGAATTATTTACGATTTCAAGCAACCAACATCGTTCGGACAGAGACCTTGCTAGATTTTGGTTAACTAAAATTTCTTGGCTGCACTAAATTACACATACACCTTTGCTAATATACTACACTTGGAACGTTTAAAAATTGTATAAGTAAATACAAATGAAAAATTTTAGCTTACTTAGGGTTACAGCGATAGTCGGACGTCCTGATAGGATCTCTGCGTTCGTGAACAGCGTAGGGAACGCTCCATGAATCTTCTTGGGCTTCCTTCCTCCAAAACGAAGGTACTGGCTCTTAAAATGTGAGAAGCACACTTTATGAGACAGTTTGTCTGCTGGAACCTTGTCTTTCAGCTGCGAAGAATGTGGCGCGAGGAGCTGGAGCCAGATTTCACACTGAGCAGGAGCCCTTCGATAATAAAAAAGGCAATTATATTTGCAGTCGATTTGCAATCATCCACGACACACTTGGTGACCGGCATTGTCAGTGCTTTGAGAGAAAAATGCAAAAGAAAAGGCTAGATTTTTTTTCGAATTGAACACGAAAGTGGCCTATTCAAAACTGACATTCCGTTGATCGTTGGCGTTGGTCTATCAAGGTTTAAAAGTAGCCATTCACGATCAACGATCCCGTTTAATTTTAATCGAGAAATAATTCGGGCGGTCATATAATTGTTGAGATCGATATATAACTTAAACATTATACATTTATTATTTAAATACATTTCCATCGCATTATAATTATTATTTTATTGACACTTTTTTGAATAGCCAGCCTTATGAATGGAATAAAATAGTTCGTTCTAGTTCGTTCGTTCATCGCAATCATCATGTATCCTCCTAAATACCTACTGCTTCTAATGACAGTGAGTGAGTAGGAGTGATTCCAAGCCGTGCGGACAACAGACATTTTGGGAGTTTCAGCTGTTGCGTTTACAACGTTCTATTGTCTATGCGATTTCAAATTTGAACCAATAGAACTACGTTATTTGGCTATGGTTATCTCTCTCGGCTCAGAATCTCGGATCGATACTGGATCGATATTCGATTATTCGAAATTGGAAAAAAATGAAAATCATATAAATTGATAAGACCTTTTTAATTTGCATGCAATTTATTTGCAAATCTCAATCATCGCGTTCATTCGGGAGCTTGAAATCAATATCATTATTTACTTTATTGCAACCAGCATTCATTTACTCTTAAATAATTATAATACCAAATTATGAAATAAACGATGAAATACCTACGATTTTAAGATTTTTTTTAAAATTTTCAAGATTCACCTGAATCTAGATCAGTTTAAAACATTCCTTTTGGTATATTTATATTACTATGTGGTTTAAAGTTACTACGGGGGCGTTCCGTATCGCGCTCACAGCGCTTTGAGCGCATTTCGGGACACTTTGTGAGCGTGCTCACAGCGCTCAGGAAATTGATGACGTCATCGATCGACGCTCACGCTGCGGGCATGGGCACTGTGAGCGCAAAACTTCAAAGTGACATTTGACTATTACAATGGGGACTATCGTTTCTTTGCTCACCAGTTGGCACCACTGTTGACTAAGGTCCTTTCATCGATAGTTTCGATGGAAGCCATAAACACCAAAAATTGAATTGACTAAGGTCCAGAGGTATATCTGTCAAAGGCGACTTTATAAGATCGGCGCCAAAACAAAGTTTGAAATCTTGAATCTCATTATGTTTATTAATCATAAATAACTATCATCATATCGAGTAGCTATGCCGCAATGTTGTGCAGTTCCGTTTTGTTCGGAATATATTTATTTTTCAAAGCGTTCATATTGATCGCCAAATAATCCATATTTACGATAATTTCACGAAGAAGATCACTTTTCAACAGGTAAATTAAAGAAATTATCATTTATGTCACGAAGCCCGCCAAAACCAGTGAAAAGTGAATGTTATTGGACCTCACGCGATACTAGCGCCACTAGTGGCAAACTTACACGCGATAGACACCATTGACAGGACATGATTCCCTAAAAAAAAAGTTTGACAGTTACTAGAGTGGGCGCCGTGAGCGTGCTTATGATCGTTCCGAATCAAAAACACGCTCACACGGTCGTGAGCGTGACAATCGATACGGGACACTTATGAGCGTTGTGAACGATGTGAGCGCTTTGAGCGCGATACGGAACGCACCCTACACGATATGTCACTGTCACTGTAAAAGACATGGGCTGCGTTCCGAATCGCGCTTAGAGCGCTCACAGCACCTTGCATCCTTTTTCCTCTTAGGACTCGACTTTCAAGAGGAAAAGGGATGCAAGGTGCTGTGAGCGCTCTGAGCGCGTTTCGGAACGCAGCCATGTACGTACACACAATATACGTACTGTTATTTCATTCGGCTAAATGTTTACGTTATAATTTATAAAGGTTTTATAAGTGAAATGATCATTAAATAAAAAATTGGGATTTCAGTGTTCTTAGGACATATTCAATATGTTTACAAAATGCTTATACCTCTCACTATTTTGCCTCTACGGCATGAAGTTATGTATTGCTGTTAGGGAATACACAAAAGAGGATATCCTCAGGTTAAGGTAAGTGCTCTTTGATTTTCGATAGTTTTATTAATAAGCTACGTCTCAGATTTATTAAAAAGCATATTATTTTTAGGGAAGAAACAAGGGAGATGTTCCAACACGCATATGATAGTTACTTGAGATATGCTTATCCGTATGACGAGCTGCGGCCTCTGTCCTGTGACGGCGTGGACACTTGGGGAAGTTACTCGCTGACGCTGGTCGATGCGCTCGACACGCTCGCCATCATGGGCAACTACACAGAGTTCAACCGAGTTGTCGGGATTCTACTCCAGAAACAAAACTTTGATGCGGACATCAATGTATCTGTGTTTGAAACGAACATCAGGATCATAGGCGGACTGCTTAGTGCACATCTACTGTCTTATAAGTAAGTTTTTAAATTTCATTAATTTCTTTATGTTGAAAACAAAAATATTTTTTTTTATCAAATTAGAATTTCCTAATCATTTCCAGAACGGGTCTGGAGTTGGAACCAGGCTGGCCTTGTAACGGACCTCTCCTTCGACTGGCAGAAGATGTTGCCCAAAGGCTTATTGTAGCATTTGATACAACCACTGGAATGCCCTATGGCACGGTCAACCTCCGAAAAGGGGTCCCACCGGGTGAGACCAGTGTGACTTGCACAGCTGGTGTGGGCACTTTCATAGTAGAGTTTGGGACATTGAGCAGGCTTACTGGGGACCCTTTGTATGAAGAAGTAAGTCACTAAAACTGGTATTTAAAAAAATCACAGCTTAAGTGCATTGTTTAATAGGCACCATTCAAAAAAACTATTTTTTTAAGCTTTTATTTACATTTATGTGTGTATTAGTATGTATTAGATGTGTGTGAAGTTCCCAATCCGCACTGGGCCCGCGTGGGGACTATAGCCCAAACCCTCTCGTGATGAGAGGAGGCCTGTGCCCAGCAGTGGGACGCAAATGGGCTGTAGTAGTAGTAGTAGTAGTAGTGTATTAGTAAAAGCTCAATTGTTAAACATGATGTTGAACTGTGAACTAACACAATAGCCCAAGTCTGGATAAGCTGAAATTTCCCCCTACACCAACTGTATCCATGCCTGCCTCTATAATATTCTGATTTCTGTAGTTATCTATGCGAGTGTAGTCACAGGGATAGTGTAGCTAAATAAACAACTTGACGTAAAAGTGTCCTTATTAAAAGTATGCCTTTCTTCCAGTTGGCCTACAACGCTTTGAAAGCGCTGTACCACCACCGTTCCCCGATCGGCCTGGTGGGCAACCACGTGGATGTGATGAGCGGCCGCTGGACCGCGCAGGATGCCGGTATCGGCGGCGGCGTCGACTCCTACTTCGAATATCTAGTTAAAGGTAACATTATTTAGTACATGGAAATGCGTTTTGTAAATAAACTAATAATACCTACCTGCATTACTTTGCATCATTTCTTTTCGCTTTGCTTTAAAAACACTAATTTAATCGTACATACATATTTTATTTGTCATATTTAATGAAGTCATTTACTATTTCACAAATTTCACAAAATACCTAATGATAAAGTTAAAGAACAATGATTTCTCCATCGTATTTGGGGCCGTCCATTAATCAAGTGATGTGGAATTTTTAAGCACTTTTTTGATAACTTGAATAGTGGTGGGTAACCTTCAATGAATCTATTACTGAAAGTCTTTAGTCAATCAGTGGTATTCCGGCAAAGAGCTAAATGCTCCTGAATACATCATCATCATCCTGATATTCAAATAAAAAGAGACGTTTCAAGTGGCGCCCGAAACTTTTTTTTCTTCTAGATCATTCAACTCTGCACACATTACACACAATCACAATCAATTCACAACTTGACTGAAGGCACCGATTCCAGGCGCGATCCTCCTGGAGCGCCCGGAGCTGATGGGCATGTTCCGGGAGGCGCGGCGGGTGGTGGACCGCTACCTGAAGAAGGACGACTGGTACGTGTGGGCCACCATGCTGCGCGGGCACGTCACGCTGCCCGTCTTCCAGAGCCTCGAGTCCTACTGGCCGGGCCTGCTCAGTCTCATCGGTGAGTCCTGTCTCTTTTTGATAAGCCTTGTCCGCACTAGCGATATATCACTCCGCGAAAGGGTCTAGCAGCAACAAGATGGAGGTAAAAAATATGCATTTTCTAGTCTATTTTATTATTTTCTAAAAATCTTTATTTCGTTTTAAATCAATCTTTGTCTTTGTCCAGGCGACAGCGACACAGCGATGCGGATCATCCACAACTACCACAGCGTGTGGCGGCAGTACGGGTTCACGCCTGAAGTGTACAATCTCGGCACGGGAGAGGCCTCCTCTACCAGGTCAGTGGCATAGAGGAATAACATCATAGACGTAAATAATATAGACCCGGTCTAACGTACACGTAATATGTCCCCACTTCCTCGGTGTCCAATCCAAAGTTCGTCACCGAGCGTGCGTGACAATAAGCGTTTTAAAAAAAACTTTTTTCGAAACTGTTTCTCAGTATCTAAAAACTCGTCTCGTTGTTGAAAAAATGTGACCCAGCTTTAGTGTCACGATATAAGTTTAACTTTGTATTGGACACCAATGAAGTGGGGAAACATGACATGTATCTACGTTAGGCCGGGTCCATACGAAGTATTATTTATGTCTATGAATAAAATAAAAAGAGTAGCAGAGCTCATACTGAGGTGCGTTCGCCGGAACCCGGGTTAACACTAGATCGACATCTAGCGTCCAGTGGCTGAACCCCGATTACCTGACCGTTTAGCAGTTGCTACCGCCACTTGAAGCTAGATGGCGAGCCGGACGCAAGTGTAATCGGGGTTCAGCCACTAGACGCTAGATGTCGATCTAGTGTTAACCCGGGTTCCGGCGAACGCACCTCAGTATGGACTCTGCTACTGTTTTTATTCTATGCCTCTATGTCAGTAGGAAGAAATAGATTATTGCAGGTTTACACAACTTAGAAGGCGCGTGTATGAAGCAATAATAGTCTTTTCTCAAACATGCAATGAAATATTGATATTATGTTCTTCTTATTAGCCTGGGAAGTATCACGTTTCAGGCGCGGCTAGACAATTGGTCTATAATGAAATTTCATACAAACGTTGCAGGCCTAGGCCGGAAACTCACTTTTTTTTAATTTCCATATGATATATTTGTGACAAAGCATCTTGGTATTCCGCCATTAAAAAAAATCTACAAGCAATATTTACTCTACGGTTCGCTATGATACAGCTATTAAAATCTTTTTGTTTTTCATTAGGTTTTTGACTTCTGCAGACTGAGAATACCCAATTTATCTGTCAAAATAGGCGAAAAAAAACAGGGTAAATAAGCAGCAGTACCGCGAATTTCGGTTGAAAACATTCATATGCAATGATGAATGTTTGTTATTTTGATAGAGTAGTCACTGTGTGTTTTTCGTGCTTAAAATTGCAATTTCCGAGATGATTTGGGTTTTTTTACCCAACTGCGCAAGAAGGAGTGTTATGTTTTCGAGTGTAAGTATGTAATTAGGCAGGTATGTATGTATATTTCTTTGGCACGGTCTGTAGGCTAAAGGTCTTGATGGATTTTAGATAGTGAGGTGTCTTCTTTAATATCAATAGTTTTATGAAGAAGGGATTTGATTTTTTCAAGAAACGATTTTTTATTTTAATATTCAGGGAAAGCTACCCCCTTCGTCCGGAGCTCATCGAGTCCATCATGTACTTATACCGGGAGACGCGAGACCCGATCCTGCTGCAGATGGGGGAAGACATCATCCGGAGCATACAGCACAGCGCACGCACCCCCTGCGGGTACGCTACGGTACGTGGGTTCGATAACACAGGACACATCCCTTCAGGACATCTATTAAAGTTCATGATGTGATCCTATAGCGAAAGGAATAGGAATTTCATTATCTCTTTTCGGATAAACCTGGGACGTCAAAGTGACGGCTAAGTGATTCAGTTAATTTCAAAGCCCAAACGTCGTTCGGCGCTTGAAGTGTGATATCTGGCCGCGCCCAGTCTAACCGTGGACGTGTTTGTGTGAGACGCATGAATGGATAAAGTGCGCAGCATGGAATAGTATTTTAGGAGTGATTTGGTGTCTCGCTAAAATTGGAAGACTGTCTGTCCTTATTTGGGATATGCGAAATCCGATATCCCTATTTACCAAACTTGAATGGAGCACCAGGACGCCTGAATACATAATGTATTACGCCTGACTTACATAGGTAAAAAGAACTAGTACTACTAACTACGTATTTTAATTGACTAAAAACAAAAATTTCATAACATTCATTCTACTACATTATAAGATAGCACATACAATACACAAACACTTATTTAGAGACTATCAAAAAATTACAATCCATATTAATATTACTCGCTTCTGCCCGCGTGGAATTCGGCAATCGCGTTCCCGCGGGAACTTTGCGTTTTTCCGGGATAAAAAGTAGCCTATGTCCTTTCCCGGGCAACGTTCCCGCGGGAACGAGATAACCGAATTTCACGCGGGCGAAGTCGCGGGCAGAAGCTAGTGTATAATAAGATAGTGTATTTTACTGACATGGTATTATATGATATGAATCTGTTCGCAATCATGTTGGGATCTGTTCGTGTTGTGCTCCATTCAGAATGAAAATGAATATAACTAATAAAGTCATACGCGAAATATTTTCCAAATAAAATCCTTGATTTCAGATTAAAGACGTGCGCGATCATCGCAAAGAGGATCGCATGGAGTCCTTTTTCTTAGCCGAAACCACAAAATACTTGTACCTGCTGTTTGATCCGGACAACTTCATTCACAACCCCGGAACACAGGGCACTATCATCAATACACCCAACGGGGAATGCGTTGTGGACGTCGGCGGGTATATATTTAACACCGAGGCCCATCCCATAGACCCCGCTATGCTGTACTGCTGTCAGGAGGCTAGACAAGGGTAACACTTGAACTCGTTATCACCGCAACATATTTACGTCCCAGCTGGGCAGTGGGCACATCCTCCTCTCATCACTAGAGGGTTTAGGCTATAGTCCCCACTTGGGCCCAGTGCGGATTGGGGGTTTCGCGCTCGAATTACTTCGCAGATGCATACAGCTTTCCTCACGATGTTTCCTTCATCAAGATTAGTGGTAAATTAAAATTGAATTTCGCATGTAAGTAAACTGAGAGGGGCGACTTCCACGCGGGCCAAGTAGCAGGCACAAGCTAGTTATAGATTCTTAGACCTTTTTATATAATCGAGCCGTTCCTCTCTAATGATTGGGATCTTAAGATCTGTAATTTATTTACACACATCTTTTGATTGCCTATTTCTGAATTGTTACTTTTTGAGCAAACAGTTTTGAACGCGTAACAGGTAGCTTACCTTAAGAAAATACTGTACTTTATGCATATATCTAAAAACTAGCTTCTGCCCGCGACTTCGCCCGCGTTGAATTCGGTTATCGCGTTCCCGCGGGAACTATGCGTTTTTCCGGGATAAAAAGTAGCCTATGTCCTTTCCCGGGACCCAAACCATCTCCATGCCAAATTTCATTTCAATCGGTCCAGCGGTTGAAGCGTGAAGAGGTAACAGACAGACAGACAGAGTTACTTTGGCATTTATAATATTAATATGGATGTTTTTTTACAGGATAAACGTCAGTGAAGTTCATAGGATATATCAAATGTTGGAAGAGGAAGACAACATCCAATTCATGAGCATGATCGATGCGACGTCGCAGAAAAATGAATCGACAGTAGCAAATAACACAAATAAAGACACGGGCGAAGTTGAAAACGATGCGCCAGAAGAGAACAAAGAACTAACGGATACTAAACATGAACAAGAAGTTTTAATTAAAACTGAGACAAGAACAGGGTATGTAAATATGGACGGAACAGAAAGAGAAAAAGCAATAAACGAATCGAAACTGAGAGATGTAGTCAAAGAACGAATAATCAACTATTATAACAACAATACCAGTTCATCCTCACAAACCTCTACAGAAAGTAGCGAAACTGACGATGTGACCGCGAAAAATGAACCTGTAGGCAAAGTTGATGTTGACGATATTATTGTACCCGGGAAGCCGGTGGAAGCTGAAAAAATACAACCGCCAAGTAGCACTAAAGCGAAAGAAGCTTTCAAAATGTTGCCAACTGTACTCCAAGATTTCCTGAACAGTGACTGGAAATCGAAACCCAAGTGTGAGCCACAACACATATTGGAAAGAATACGCAGGGAGAACAGATATCCGGAACATCCAGATGTGGATAAGTTCGAGCTGCTGTTAACCCCTGCGCAATCTTTCCTACAAAGGATATCATTGGCTGGAGAATTTTTGTCCAAGAAGCAACTGGAACTCTAATATACATGATGTGAGCTTAATAACGCTGTGATTTATCTTGAAAAGTTTGACGTTACTTTATTTATTAATATTGTTAAGTTTTAAATAATAAAATACTAAGCGGTTTTAAATTATTTCTTGTCTATATAAACTAAAAAAACTCTAATTTAAAATACTAAGGCCAGGGACCCGCGGGGTGTTGGGCAAAATTAAACGTGTAAACCCTAATAAGTAATAAACACGAAAAACTTAGTTAACACAATGTAGGAGATTTAAATTTTGCATATTTTGTTGCTTTGGACGGATACCTATCATTAACCTTGACTGTACGGTGTAAACCCTCTCGTGATGAGAGGAGGCCTGAGCCCAGCAGTGGGACTTAAATAGGCTGTAGTAGTAGTAGTACGGTGTATTACCATGTGAATACGCTGAAAGTGCAGTGTAAAAGTCAATACTCCTGCATGGAGGTAAACATTGACAGGATTAAAATAATAACGTCTTCACGTCTGCTTTGTCACTTCTGTCATCACCGTAGTTAAAATGTAGCCTAAATTGTGAGTTATGTTATTAAAAATAAATAAAAATACAAAATGCCTGATTCTCTGCCGGATGTGCGAACGGGACCGTCGGACGAGCAGGGCGCGGCGGCTGGGTGCGCGCGGCTAAACTTCTTGCAAATGTTATCATGACCGATGCGAAAACATCACCTTCCGAAGAAAATACTTTATTATGTAAAGGTTACAAATTGATGAAATTTCTCGGAGAAGGAGCTTATGCAAAGGTGATCTATTTGTAATTATACGGTATTAAAAGGTCTCTTCTCTAATACACACATGCTCTTGTATACACAATGTGCTAGGTAAAATACCAGACAGACATCGCAAAATGAATACGTCTAATGAACTAATATTCTGCAGGTGTTTCTAACAGAATTCGCGACAAAGGAAGACACTCAGAAATCCGTACTGGCGTGTAAAATCATCGAGACAGCCAAAGCTCCCAAGGATTTCGTAGTTAAGTTCCTGCCACGTGAAATTGATGTGTTAATACGTCTCAACCATCCTCATTTGATTCATGTCCATAGCATTTTCCAGCGAAAGACCAAATATTACATTTTCATGAGATTCAGTGAGAACGGGGATCTCTTGGGTTACATTTTAAAGAACGGATGCGTTTCGGAGAATCAATCGCGAGTGTGGATGCGGCAGTTGTCGCTAGGGCTGCAGTATCTACACGAGCTGGAGATCGTTCACCGGGATATAAAGTGTGAGAATGTCCTCCTGACCGCGAATTATAACGTCAAGCTCTCCGACTTTGGGTTTACTAGGTTATGCGTGGATGAGGACGACCAGCCGGTTTACAGTGAGACATATTGTGGGTCTATGTCGTACGCGGCGCCTGAGATCCTGCGCGGGAAGCCTTACTTGCCGAAGCCGACGGATCTCTGGTCGCTCGGGGTCGTGCTGTTCGTAATGCTGAATAAATCGATGCCGTTTGACGACGCGCGTATGCGCAAACTTTACGAGCAGCAAATGGGCAAGAAGTACCGGTTCCGGTCGCGCGTGGCGAGCATTCTGTCGCTAGAATGCAAGTCTGTGGTGAAACATCTGCTGGAGCCCGATCCGGGGCTGCGGCATACCGCCGTGCAAGTGTTGAACTCCGAGTGGGTTGCTATGGATAGCAGACTTACAAGTGAGTGTTACCTTTTAGACATAAATTGCGATCTACAGAGTTTTCTAGGGGATAGAGTGAGATAATAAAATGCTCTGATTTCACTTCAGCCATGAATGCGGTGGAAGCGGCGGCTCTGAAGCGAGCTAAGGAGGAACGGCGGAGGATGTCAGATACACACAAAAATCCACCCAAAAGACAGGGCGACATCTTAACTTCAAGCCGCAGGGACTCTATATTTAGGGTGAGTACTCTACTCGTTATTAGAGTTCACGTAAGATACGTTTACTGTAATCTAATTGTTATTTTTATACATTCACAGGCTAGTGAAATGATAAAATCGCTTGCTAACATAACAGCAAAACAAAAGAATTGATTAAAATGAAATGGAGGGTAAATCCAAGGTAAATTGTGGTTCCAATGATAAAAAAATAAATTGATTTGCTTTTGTATATTGCAATTTACTGTTATTTGTAGTTAAATACTGAAGAAGAATTTAAATTAACCGGTTCTGAGCAATTGACTCTCGCCAGTCGCGGGTACAAAATTATAAAGAAAGTCAACGAGGGATCATACGCGAAGGTTTCTTACATCATTTACAAATTATTCGTATAGTAGTTTCATCTCACGACTGCGGGTGAGCCATGGATACACATATACGGACTCGCTGTCTTTCCGCTATACACGCCTCACCACTACAACCATGGCTCGCCCGCAGTCGTGAGATGAAACTAACTATTATAGTTGCGGTGCATTACCAAGTAGCACATCATAGTCCTTGTTTTTGTACCTAATTTCTATCATATTTACAGCATTGTTAAGCGCATAATCGGCCGATCGAACTCATTACCATTAGAGTAGTGTAAAATGAGATGTCTGTACAGAGATGTAAAGCTATACGCATTGAAAAATAATTTCAGGTCTACCTTGCCGAGTACAGAAATGTGAATAAAAATGACAAGCTTTCCGTGTTAGCGTGCAAGGTGATCGACACCAACACGGCGCCGAAAGATTTCGTCAAGAAGTTTTTGCCCAGAGAAATAGATATGTTGATAAAACTGAACCACCCGCATTTGGTGCATACGCACAGCATATTTCAGCGGAGGTACAAGTATTTTATTTTCATGCGTTACATGGAGCATGGGGATTTGTTGGAGTATATTCTGCAGAAGGGGGCGGTTCAGGAAGATCAGGCGAGGATCTGGACCCGGCAGCTGGCGCTGGCCGTTCAATACATGCACGAACTAGAAATCGCACATCGCGATATCAAATGCGAGAACGTTCTGCTGACCGCCAACCAGAACGCCAAACTGTCTGACTTCGGTTTCTCCCGCATGTGCGTCGACAAAAAGATGAAGGACGTTTACAGCGAAACCTTCTGCGGTTCCTTATCGTACACGGCGCCGGAAATCCTCCAGGGCGCACCGTATTTCCCCAAACCAACAGACGTGTGGTCGCTCGGAATAGTCCTCTACGTCATGTTAAACCGAGCGATGCCGTTCGAAGACAAACATATAAAGCAACTGTACCAAGCGCAGATAAATAAGAATTGGAAGTTTCGTTCGCGATATGTTGATACGCTCTCGGATAATTGCAAACGCTTGGTCGGTCACATGCTCGAGCCGGACTTTACGCAAAGAATTAGAATCGAACAGATCATAAACAGTGAATGGGTGGCTATGGATTCCAGGCTCTTAGGTTTGTAATACACTTCTTATATTTTTATGGTAATATCAAATTACCTATTCCTCTAATATCCAAACGGTCCCTTACTTGAGGACGCTTAATTGGTCTCTAGATAAAACTTCCATATAAGAGCAGTATTTCAATTCACGCGTTCCGTTCACACAAGCATACGGTTGCAGGGTCCGACAAAAAATCGGATCCTTCAATATGTGTCATCCGATCTTGCGACTACTAATCGGTCTGGCCCCGCCGGATCCGATTTAATGGCAATAGTATTCCAATACTTGCTCACACACGCTCGGAACAAGAATCCTGCGAAAAACCGGATTCGGCGAGTTGGACGGGGGCTATGAGTGTTCACACGGAGTCCGGCGGTTTTACATGACCGGAGAATCCTACATAACCGGATGGCCATGTGAACACATTATCCGGTTTTGTAGGATCCGATAGTTAGTAGATCCGACAAAACTTGACGCCGTGTGAACGGGCTGTTAGACCACCATCGCCACCCAACAGCCTATTGAGGATGGGTACAAATTTGACACACACCTGAATTATTTCGCAGATGCGTGTAGGTTTCCTCACGATTTTTTCTAACACCGAAAAGCTCAGTGGTAAATTAAATTTGAATTGCGCACATAAGTAAACTCAGGGGTGCGAGCCGGATTCGAACACCCGATCCTCTGTCTATATGCGAGGCGGAAGTCGAACCACTAAAACTTATTGGCCTGTCGTGGCCAATAAAAATATGAAGTATGGATATGATACAATAATATACTTCGCCAGGTATGCTACTCCGGTAAATATTTAGTAGTGTGGGTGACACCGAAACGTCATTCACTGCTGTGTGTTGCAAGTGGTGTATTAAAATAATCCCCGACTCCCATGTATCCTGTGAGTGTTTCCTGAAAATGTTACGTTCATTCGTTTTTATCTTATCCCATTGTGTGTGCTTAAACAAGTAAATGACAATTGTAATGCGCAAATAGTTTATTTTGCACTATAAAGGCAGAAAATATTTCCTTCATTTTTGTTTTTATTGCAATAAAGTGGCAACTCGACTTTGACGTGCCGGTGTCACAACCCGGAGTAGCAATCTTGTTTTCTTAAACCATGAAGAATGTTTGGATTGAATTCCAGAATGGTCAGTGCAAGAAACGCAAGCGTTCAAGAAAGCTCGCGACGAGAAGGCGCTGCTGCTGACCGGACTCGAGGCGGAGCCACGCGCGGAGAAGGACTCCGCCGGCCTCCCCGACGCCTCCATCATGAAGAACACGTGCGAGGCCAACGGCTCGTCGGCGCTGTAAGTCACTGACTCGCTATAGTGATCTAATCTGTATATATAAAAGGCAATGTCGCGACTGGCTGACTCGCTGATCAACGCCCAGCCCAAACCGCTGATGGTAGAAGTTTGAAATTTGGAGACAACATTGAGTGTATGTTGTAGGCGTTGTTTAAGAAAGGATTTTCGAAAAAGGTCAAAAATAGGGGTACATCGGTTGTATGCAAGTCCGTCATCTTTAAAGTTAGAAGTACAAAACATTAGGTTTAGGTGCCTAATTGGAATCAAATGAAACACATGATGTTTCAGCATTTTTTTAAATTTGGTCTTTAAGTGGGTGAAAGTTTATATAGATGAATCGTCATTTTTGAAGTTAAACGCCTGAAATGTTATGATTTAGATGATCGATTACAAATAATATAATACATGTTTCAGCATTATTAGAAATTTCACCTTTACGGAGGTGAAATCAGGGGATAAAAATTTGTATGGATAAACTATCACCTTTGAAGTAAAACGACCTAACTATTACACGCGGCGTCAAAATTATCGCGCCTCCTCGAAAAATATTTTCATCCGACTTTAAATCCTAATTGATCAAGGACAACGATATGATTGTTAGATATCGTTGGAAAGGTAATAAAATGTTTTGGGAAAATAAACAAAGAGATTTTTCATTGGGTCAAAAATTTATGGAAATGACATTGCGGACACTTGAAAAATGTTTATTCAAGTTTAAGAGGGTTTACTCCGAAAGTTGGCAACGTCGCAAATATCTGTCATATATTTTGCTGTTTTCATTAATTTCTAAATATTACTGAATGAAAACACGAATTATCGCTCTATGGTTGAATAAAACATTAAGTATGGATTGCAACAATTATCACAGGAACACGAAATTTTTAGGATTATGGAAGTATTATCTTTTGAAAACTTTCCATCGCATTTTCCATGCATTTTAATGTAATCTAATCATTTGAATGCCTAAGCAACAAATGTAAAACGAGACGCGTCATTCAACCATAGAATGATAACTCCTTTATAGGGTTCCGAAGTCCACAAGGAACCCTTATAGTTTCGCCATGTCCGTCCGTCCGTCCGTCCGTCCGTCCGTCCGTCCGTCCGTCTGTCCGTCTGTCCGCACTATTGCTCGGAGATGCTTAGTCCTAGAAAGCTGTAATTTGGCATGAATATACATATTAGTTACGCTGACAAAGTGGTACAATAAAATTTTGAAATATATTTTTTTATAGGGTACCTCCCCTACTCGTAAAGTGGGGATGTAATTTTTTTTCCTAACCCTATACTTTGCGCGTGGTCCGACACGCACTTGGCCGGTTTTTTAATTCAGTAATATTGAGAAAGTAATAAAAACAGCGAATCATTTGACAGCTATACGCGACGTTGCCAACTTTCGGGATAAAGCCTCTTAACTTTATAACCATAAATGGATCACAAAATTTTACAAAAAATGCCTAAAATTTAATTTAAAACCTAGTGTTACCCCCCCCCTTACTGCCTCCAAAAGTCCAAACGGTCTTTCATCGATCGCACCAACTTCACGATGTCTTCTTTTGGAATGTTGCCCCATTCTTCAATGGCAGCATCCTGAAGGTGTTGCAGGGTGGTAGAGGCGGCGTGACCGAACCCGTCGCTTCAGAGGTCGGGTTTAAGTCAGGACTTCTGGCTGGCCACGGCAAAACAGGGATCCCAATCTCCTCCAGATAATCCCGAATAATTAATGCAGTGTGGGAGCGAGCACTGTCGTGCATTAAATGAAACCAGAGCCGACGTAACCCGCATATGGAATCACATGCTCTTCGAGGATCTCGAAAATGTATCAGCGAGCAGTCACAGTCAGGGACCCTTGGCCGCGAGTGCCTCTAGTCCTGGAGACGCAGTCAAGGTCGGTTTTGCCGTCTATAGACATGCCGCCCCAGAACATGCAAGAGCCACCTTCGTATCCCACTGTCTCTTCAATACAGACTTGAACGAATCACTCGCCCGACCTTCTGTAGGCTCTGACACGCCTGTCATTGTAAAAAAGGCAGACTCTCGTCTCATCGGTAAAGAGAACCTGCCTCCATTGCTCAAACGTCCAATGGAGGTGATCACGGGCAAATTGCAAGCGATCTCTGCGATGCTGTGCGGTCAACATTGGGCCAGTAGCAGCCCTGTGAGCCATGATATCCTTCTCCCGCAGTCTTCTTCTAATCGTAGCGACGCTAACTGATGTCGTCCGAGCTTCTCTGAAGCGTTGTTGCATCTCAACAGCACTGGAGAAGCGATTGCGTAGAGATGACGTCACAATGAAGCGATCGTCTCTTTCAGATGTGCAGCGACGCCAACCAGCTCCATGTCTTCTGATGTAGCCCCCCCTCTCCTGGAACCGGACAGCAGGACGGCTTAAATTCAGTTGCCGAGCGACATCACACTGCCGAACTCCTGCTTGCAGTAGTGCAACCACTTGAGATGTTCGAGGGTTGATTTCTTGCTTCAGTTCCTTAGTTCGACGTCCGGATGGTGAATGATTGACATTTGACCTTGTACAGGCATTTTATACCCCTGGAAACAGGCACAACTCACTACCCTTCAAACGCGTATTTGGGCACTTTTTTTCGAAACACTCTAATTCAGAAACCATTATATTTCGTTTAAATTAAACGTATTTAATTGAAAACACATTAAACGTGCTTTCAATGAATACTAATATTCATAACGTAATATAATTTCGCTAAGGTCTATCTAGATTAGCTGGAATCTGATTTTCACCGAGGCGCCATAATTTTGACGCAGAGTGTATGATTAAGATATCCGTTTACAAATAATTGAACATGTGTTTCAGTATTTTTTGAAATTTGACATTTAAGGAGGTGAAATAGGGGATGAAAGTTTGTATGGTTGAACCGTCATTTCTGAAGTTCAACGCCCGAAATGTTATGATGATTTAGATATTCAATCAAATAATTAAACACGGGTTTCAGCTTTTCTAGGAATCGTGACTTTTAAGGGGGTGAAATAGAATAGGTAGGGAATGAAAGTTTGTATACTTATTTGAACCGTCATATTTGAAGTTAGACGCCCGAGATATTAGATTAGAAATAAATAAACGCGTGTTTCAGCATTTTTGGAAATTTCACTTTTACGGGGGTGAAATAGGGGATGGAAGTTTGTATGGATTAACTAAAAGTCCTTGCACCACGTCCTGCCACCAGCAAAAAAGCATTCGCTAAAATCTTTGCATTAAATTCTATATTTTACGCGTACGAACTCGCGGCCAAAAAGCTAGTAAGTAATATAGGTACAAGAATCGGTACGGATCTTGAGCGTTGGCATATGATGCGCAGAAGTCAAAAATAAGGTCTCATAAGCAGAGGGGCGCGGGACGCAGCGGGCGCTATGCCGTGCGCGCACGCTTATTGGCCCTTCAGTCGTACCCATGTGCTGAAATCGCCTCTACTTTCGATCACCGCTCAAGATCCGTGCCGGGACCTGCATCGCCACGAGAGATGAAGTCACGCACACAACAACATGTCATGTAGTGACCGACACCGGGGTTTCGAGTTTACAGGGGCCTCATTCGAGTCCATACATAGGGATATAGCATTTCCCTTATCCCAAATAAGAATAGGCAGTCTCCCAATTTTTGCAAGAGAGCAAATTACTCGTATAATACTATTCCAAGAAGTCCGTCTCCCGACTCTCTCGCGATTGCGCGGGATCAGCTATCTCACTTTATGCGGAGAACGACATTTGGACTTTGGGATCTAGTGACCCACC
Organism: Aethes cnicana; assembly: GCA_963971205.1. NCBI lineage: Eukaryota > Metazoa > Arthropoda > Insecta > Lepidoptera > Tortricidae > Aethes > Aethes cnicana. The sequence continues at coordinate 6,386,242 of OZ020273.1, read as the reverse complement.
TCGGTTAGCAGTCACTTTTGACGTCTCATATAACAGGTTTATCCGAGAAGGTAAAGGGAGATTCCGTTTCCTATTATAGAATCACATCGTGGACTCGAATAGACGGCCTGTTCTTTATTCCTAGCGTTAGCCAAAGAATTGCTATACATGTGAGCGCCAAACGGGTGCCCGAACAGCTCGGGCACCCGTTTGGCGCTCAGTAAATTTGACACTTAAGTCTTATAGTGTTGGTTTACTTTTGTATAAAATATTGTTATTAGCATATTGGAATGTATTATCTAATGTCAGTTTGCTCCATATATTTTGACATATTCTGTTAGGCACTGTTCGTCCATATGTTATGACAGGTCAATGCTTTCGAAGCATAAATGATGTACTTATTGCGATCTTGCTTCCAGCCAGTAAGACTCCGGGGGTTTTACTGGGCAGTTGATTACCAACTAACCAAGGCGGCTATTATAGAGGCAAGGAATAGAATGACACGCAACGTAAGTGTTGCATTTAGAACTTTTAGACAGGCCGCAATACGATCTGCCTTAAAATATAGGCAATCGATTGTACCCTTGATTCTGAATAAAATGATTTTAGATTTTCACTGGGTTGTATAGGCATTACTCTCTCTCAGACAGGTCTATTCTTGCAATTACTCTAATCAATTACTAAATGAATCGAACCTTCTTCGATAGTTTGTTCAATACGAACCTCGTCGCTGTCAATTTCTATTACTGGTACTATTTCGTAATGACACATTACTGTCATCAACATGTCATGTGATGATCAATTACCTACAAAATTATCAATTATGTAGCAATATAAACAAACAACATGAAAACACGTTAGTTCACACGCCCGGCGAAGCATAGGCCTTCACCAATTATGCTACCTACGGCAATGAAACAGCTGACCGATGAGTGGAAAAACCACATATATAAATGACTGCGAACGAAAAGTTAGAGCCAGCCACAACACAATCAGACATAGTCGTTCTACAGGATAAAGGGTTCATATTGGAGAAACTTATTGGTGAAGGATCCTATGCGAAAGTACGTCTTTTATTTTCTCTACTTACAGATGTGTAACGCGTCTTGATATTTAGTAAAAGTCAAAACTTGATGTTTGAAGATTAACGCCGCTAGTCATTGTTATGAGCATCGTAGTTGATTTTCCAAATGTACCAATAAATGATAAATTTGTAGGTATTCAAAGCGACCCACATGATAGACGAGACGCGGCACGCGGTGATGGCGTGCAAGGTGATCGACACGGCGCAGGCGCCGCGCGACTACCTCTCCAAGTTCCTCCCGCGCGAGCTCGACATCCTAATCCGCGTCAACCACCCGCACATCGTCCACGTCTCCAACATATTCCAGCGGCGCGCGAAATACTTCATATTCCTGAGATTCGCGGAGAACGGCGACCTGCTGGACTTTCTCACTCAGAACGGCGCCGTACCCGAGAACCAGAGCCGGCTCTGGATGCGCCAGATCATTTCCGGGATCAACTACATCCACACGCTCAACATCGCGCACAGGGACTTGAAGTGCGAGAACATACTGATCACGGCGAACTACAACGTGAAGATAACGGACTTTGGTTTCGCGCGGTGCGTCCGGCACAAGGACCGCGACGTGTTGTCCGAGACGTATTGCGGGTCGCTGTCGTACGCAGCGCCCGAGGTCCTCAAAGGCGTGCCTTATCTACCAAAATTAGCCGACATGTGGTCCATCGGCATTATTCTCTACACCATGCTAAACAAAGCGCTGCCGTTTAACGAGACATCTGTGAAGCGGTTGTATGAGAAGCAGGTAACCACGAATCAGATTGATATTGTACGCCGATAATGGCGGGATTTTATCTTTATTTCACACGTTTAATTTCAAGGAAGCAGGCAAAACATGGTTCACACAGATACATACATAACGTTTTCCTGACAGAAATTTAATTAAACGCAATCTTAGTTATCAACTTTCATGTAGCCCAGCCAAGCCAATGACAATGGTACCTACATTCTTCACAGATGAGATGGTGACATTCTTTTACGATTTTTTTGTCATCTCATAGGTATAGGGTACTAATAGGTAGATTTCGAATAAATTATCCCCAGTGCACTCTTGCGTGCAAACTGCAGAGAATTTATTTTTTTATCTGGCCGCAGTGATTTTTGGCTGCCACAATCGGTGTACGATCTAGAGCATTCAATCCCGCAGCCTATAATCAATCTCGGTACAGGTCGTGGCACGGACCTTGAGCAGTGAGCGAAAGTAGAGGGGATTTCTGCGCATGTTCACGACTGAAGGGCCAATAAGCGTGCGCGTACCACAAAGAGCCCACTGCGTCCCGCGCCCCTCTGCCGATGAGACATTATTTTTGCTTCTGCGCAACGAAATGCCACCGCTCAAGTTCCGTGCCGATGCCTGTATATGCGGAACTGAAAAATTTCAATGAGAAAAGAGACCTTTGATCATAGACATTTTGCGACAAGCGTGTTTAAAGCATTGATACATATCTAATATAATCTATACATCTAATCCTGAAGACTTTGCTTTCCGGGCGACCTCCTCTGCCGCTGATTTTAGTGTTTTTGCATATAAGAAACTAGCTGACCCCGCGGACTTCGTACCGCCTTAGTTTTTTTTATAAACCTCACGGAGCCCGAGACCTTTCCAACGAATGCAAAACCGTGTAAATCGGTTCGTGCGTTCTGGAGTTATAGCGTCAGGAAGGAAAACCCGACTTATTTTTATATAGTAGATGTCAACCGCATATAGTGATGTCAACCGGCCTTGAAGTCTAAAACATGTTGTCACTTTACTCCCGCAGCATAAACGAATACCTATCCTTGTCACGCAGCCTGTTATGTCACCCTCGCTCCGTTATTTTTGGCAGCATTCTTTACACAAATTCACCAAATATTTATTCTAAGGATTAGATGTCTATGGTTGATAGGATAATGGTTGTCAGGTGACGCGTAAATGGCGGTTCCGCACGAGCGTGGTGAACTCGCTGTCGGCGGAGTGCAAGCAGCAGGTGACGCAGCTGATGGAGCCCGAGGCGAAGGCGCGGCCCACCGCCGGCGCCATCTCCACCGGCCCCTGGATCAGCATGGACCCGCGGCTCACCAGTACGTACGCACAAACCATGGTCCAAGAAAATAAGGTCTGCTTCCCCGGGTCGCGTGACACCCGTACGTCAAAAGTCGAGTTGCCACTTTATTGCTATAAAACAAAAATGAAGGAAATGTTTTCTGCCGTTATAATGCAACATAAATTATTTACGCATTACAATTGTCATTTACTTGTTTGAGCAAACAAAATGGGACACGTTAAAAACGAATGAACGTAATCCATACTAACATTATAAATGCGAAAGTAACTCTGTCTGTCTGTCTGTTACCTCTTTCAATCATCTCAATCGGTCCGATCGGTCTGGACCGATTGAGATGAAATTTGGCATGGAGATAGTTGGGGTCCCGGGAAAGGACATAGGCTACTTTTCATCCCGGAAATTATATACATCCCTTTTCATACGCATAGTTCCCGCGGGAGCGCGATAACCGAATTCCACGCGGGCGAAGTCGCGGGCAGAAGCTAGTAATTTAATGAAACACTCACAGCATACAAGGGAGTCGGGGATTATTTTAACACACCACTAACATACAGCAGTGCGAATGACGTTCGGGTGTCAGCCACACTACTACAGTATACCGGAGTGGCATACCTGGCGAAGTATATTATTGTATCATGCGCACAAACCATGTATTAAACAAATGCTCGTACTTCGCGTGCCGTAAATATAATAATAATATCTTGGGACATTCCACACACATTGACCTAGCCCCTAAACAACGCTTGTATTATGGGTGCTAGACAACGATATAAATACTTATATAGAGAAATACATACGTATATAAATATTAAACATCCATGACTCGAGTACAAACATTCGTGCTCATCACACAAAGTTTTGCTCCGAGCGGGACTCGAACCCGCGACCATCGGAACAGAAGGCAGGGCCACTACCAACTGGACCAATCCGGTCGTCAAAAACTCATAAACTTGACAAAAGGTCAAAACCCCGCTCAGTCGCACTCGGGCTGTTCAAGCTGACAGATGTTTTGTCACTCAAATAGAAGAAAAGAATCGATTACTGATCGGCTCCTTAGTCCGGTAGTATTTCCACGTATTTCGCATTACATATTTTCTCTTCACGTCTAGTAGGTGTCAAAGAAATCAACGCGCTTGGTTTTCATACAAGCGCCTTCGCTTGTTTCTTCTAGTTCAATAATATTTCTATGGTACACACCGATTTGCTGTGGATATGGGATAGGAAAACGATTCTCGATATCATGAATTCTCCGAAGAATTGCGATCCTAAATGGCAGTGGGCGGGGCACATTGCTCGTAGGACTGATGGCCGATGGCGCCGGAAAGTTCTCGAGTGGCGTCCGCGAACCGGGAGGCGAGCTGTCGGTAGGCCTCCAACAAGACGGAGCGACGTGAAGGTGGAAGCGAGTAGCAGTGGACCGATCTGAGTGACGAGCCTTGGAGGAGGCCTGTGTCCAGCAGTGGACGTCTTTAGGCTGAAATGAACTTCTCCATATTAACATCTAATTTTAACAAGCTATTAGCGGAAATGGATCTCCTATTCCAACCAATCAATCAATCAAGAACTTGGGATATTATTCCAATAGAATCCATAATACTGTACTTTTGTTGGAAACAATTTAACGAGCAATTCATAATTACAGAACTGACATTTTTGGAAGAATCTTTGCTGAAACAGGCAGCGGAAGAAACAACGAAGCGTGAAAAAGACGTGGAGGAAGAGACTGAAGTGGAGCGCATAGCGGAGCTTCGGCGCAAAGGAAGAGGGAAAGGTTGGCGTCATTGTTACACATTTGTTGGTATGGTATCGACGCAGTTTGGACCGAAAAAACTTCAATTTTGGGCAGAATTGGCAAATTGGAGTGGAACAGTTCCCGGCACGGATCTTGAACGGTGATCGAAAGTAGAGGGGATTTCTGAGCATGTTTACGACTGAAGGGCCAATAAGCGTGCGCGCACGATAAAGCCCCGCCCCTCTGCCTATGAAACCTTATTTTCGACTTCTGCGCATCGACAGCCACCGCTCAGATTCCGTGCCGATCCCTGTAGTCCTGCAACTCCTGCATTCAGAATAGTGAAATCTATCACGTAAGCCACTAAGTCCGTTTTTGGGTCAAATTTCATACTGTGCGACATAAGCACGGAAAGATCTTCGATTTTTTTTTTACTTACGCCAGAAAGTTTTTTCTGTAGTGTATCTGTAGTGGCTTTTTGCTCAGACGTCATATGCCGCCTTTCAGTGCGGATTGGGGACTCGCACACACTTCCAAGAATCACTTCGCAGATGCTTTCTCACGATGTTTTCCTTCACCGAAAAGCTCTAAATAATTGACTAATGCATTTTTTCCAGAGGGCCTCAAAGTATTGAAAACCACAGATCAAAGCCCCAAATCACAGCAACTGTTTGATCAAAATAAGGAAACAAGCAACAAAAACACATAGATCTTTTCATCCAATGTTTATTAACTTAATACAATACAATCCTATGACTTTAAGTTATTGTAAAATTTGTTTAATACATCATGATGTATAAACGTATATCGCTATCTTTTCGGTTAGGACCCACCAATTATAACGGTATGTAGTTCCTTGTTCCAGTCGAGTTGACAAGATTTTACAAAAGACTAGAGAACATTGCAACACCTACTGAATTGCCACGTCTCTCAACCGGAACGAAAATAAGGTAAAGGATCCAATAAAAAAATGTTTTACATTCTGACTATAATTAAGGAGTTTTCGATGAAAAATTGCAAGGTAGCGAATAAACGCTATGTTAAGTATCTGTGTATAAAGAGATTACATAAAATAAAGTGGGGGGGAAAAGTAGCTACTATTACGAATTTTCTTTCATCAAATGAAGGCACTTGACCCACCACCGGAGATGAAGCGATTAGCTCCATTTTCCTGAGCCTGAATCAGTAAAAGAGACGGCTAGTTTGTTTATTGAGCTAGTAAATAGTCGATAGCTTCTCGCTCATCGTCGGCAGTGAGACGAAGTGTCCAAATGATGATAAATTAGGTTTGACGTCTACTTTTTTGGATCCTTTTCCTTACATTTCCAATGCCTCACCTAGATTATTATACAATAGTTACTGGCTGGGATATGGGTATGATGGACTATCCTACGGCAGTACAAAATCACGGAAGACAAGGGTCGTAATAGTAAGGTAATGTTAACATTTATAAGATTTGGCACAACGTGTTAGGAACGGGATCTTGGATCACACTACACGAAATAAATCGGATTCAAAAATATAATTTATAAATTACAACAGAATTTTACAACAACGGTACCTATTAACTTACAGTGAATTTCACTAACGGAAAGTCTACAGTACTCGTAGACTTCAGAATAAATTAATGCGAAATAAGATACGTCAAGGTAAATGGACTCCTATTCTTATTATGTATATACCATTAAATTGAATATGGTATACTTTTATTTAAGATGCACCGTGGGAATTTCTCGGAATGCTCAGAAACAATCTGTTACGGAAAACTTTAGCGAATACTGACTTTGTGGTAATTATTTCCCCTGATTTAAGATGGTTTATTCCGAAAGTTGGCAACGTCGCTTATAGCTGTCAAATGTTTCGCTGTTTTCATTGTTTTTTCTATATTACTGAATTAAACAAAAAGTAATCATTCTATGGTTGAATGACGCGTCTCGTTTTACATATGTTGGTTAGGTAATGAAATGATAAGATTACACTAAAGCATGTTCATATGCATGGAAAATACGATGGAAAGTTTTCAAAAGATATTATTTCCATAATACTAATTTAAGTGGCAGTGGGCGGGGCACATTGCTCGCAGGACTGATGGCCGATGGGGCCGGAAAGTTCTCGAGTGGCGTCCGCGAAATGGGAGACGAGCTGTCGGTAGGCCTCCAACAAGATGGAGCGACGACCTCGTGAAGGTCGCGGGAAACTGGTGGAAGCAAGTAGCACAGGACCGGTCTGAGTGGCGAGCCTTGGGGGAGGGTTATGTCCAGCAGTAGACGTCTTTTGGCTGAAATGATTGACTAAAAATTTCGTGTTGCTATGATGCAATCCATACTTAATGTTTTATTCAACCATAGAGCATTCATGTTTTCATTCAGTAATATTCGGAAATTAATGAAAACGGCGAAATATTTGACAGCTATTTGCGATGTTGCCAAGTTTCGGAATAAACTCTCTTAAGGTCAGTCGGGGCAAGTGCGCATCAGCGGATTGCTGCCTGTCTATAATTTAATAAATAAATCACTACAGTCACTCGACTAACGATACTTTACACCCATTTCACAAGTAACTGCAATACACGGTTGGCTCAGTTCAAAAGTGACAGAGTTGGGTTTTCAAGGTCGAAATATCCATTTATTTATTCCTACTTCGTTGAATTACTCCGACTGACCTTATCATTTTATCGTGTTAATATTAACCCAGGTGCAGTTTCTCCCGACACTTTCAGACAATATTGCATTTCCACGTCACTATGACTTCTCAAAACGCATATTGTCCAGTGCGTAGATTGACTACTTTCATGGTCCTTTACATTACTAATATGTATGATTATAAAATCTTTAAAAACGCCGCAGATATGGTATCTAGGTACTATGCTCTTAAGTAGTTGAAAAATTCATTGAAGCAAATAGAAATGAGACCCGAGTTATATTGTCGCCGTTCAGTCGTTTTCTAATAAGCTACTCGTACTTATTTATAAATACAATAAAACGCACTAAGTACTGCATCAAAAATGTGTAACAAATCTTATAGTAAAGCTATATGTTTTTGTGTAAAGAGTCGAATATGACTTTGCCCTGACGGAAAGTACAATATTGAGTTGATCATTGTTACGTGTAACGCAAGTCCTTTCAACGTCAAAGGTCAGCAATATAATAGTAGTTAAAAACTGTACAACGATTATATGTAATATTGAGGTATACTATTGATTTAAAAACCTTAAAACATACGCATATATATGTCCAAATTTATTTAGCATGTTTATATGATGTTATTTTAATACAAAATGGAATGTCTATTGCTTGTTGCGATGTTTTAAGGAACAGTCAAAGCTCAACTTTTATAATGGTCCATAGTGTTAGAATAAGTTATATTGATATCATTTTTGAAACGCATTTTTAACCAGTCTACCGTTTTTGTGCGCCGACACGCGGCTATCCATTGAATGTATTTTACGCTAAAATCTATACGTTAAATATTTATCTCTTTAAATAAACCATAACTTTAGATTTCTTAATATCTACAACAAACCAATATAATTCATGACATGATTTTTGGCAGTTAGACTCGATTAGATAATTAGTTACATGATAATTTGTTTTAAATACTTCTCTTACAACACTCAACCTTGGACATTTTGGCAGCAAGGGCTTTAGCGACCGAATAAATTTTAATTTAGCACCAACGCTGAAGCCAATCAAAATTATACTTTTCAAGTGATTTAAAAAAGCCCTTGTTGAAAATGAATCTTATAATTAAAACACCGTAAATCGGCTCGACAAATGACCGTAGCAACGATAGTATGAGTCCAATGTATGATACTACAACTAATAATGCGCGCGGTGAAGCGCTTGCGCCGTCGACGCAGCGGCCATTTCTGCTTAATCGGCACGCCATTATGGAGTGTCGAAGGTGTCTTGGTAAGGAGGGCATTCTTATATGGCGGAACAGTTGAAAACGTGTCCAGTGGCTTTGATAAGCAACAATACAAAATACACTCTCCTCACAACTCTTTTCGCTGCGTTTTCGCCTCAGCAGCGCCATCTGAAAGCGCTACTGCGGACTATCGGCCTAGGTGGCTTGACTGGAGTGGCGACCGCAGCGCCCCCAACCTACCCGATTTGGTGTCCACTTTTGGAACTATAAAGATTGCGCTCCTTTACTTACACGCCATGTTAATTCTTTAGGGCTATACATTGGCTGTCACACGTTTCTAGTGTTAAGACGGTGCGTGGTGTGTGGCCGGGAGCTAGTGTGCTCGCGAGTCGTCACGCGGGGGAGAGACACCCGACGCGACGCACGCTTCCGCTGATTTTACTCTCATCGTCTGAAAACATCAATATTTTAACCTCCTAAACCTCCTTACGACGCGTAACCCAACACCCAAGCGGAAAAAAAACGGAAAGTCAAAAGCTAAATTCAGTACAAAATACCGGTAAAAAAACAGCTACTAAAAGAAATTATTTTTGAACACCATCTCCTTCGTTACGTTTTTGTTATTGTTTTAAAAAAACCATACCCGTTAAACCAAACCAAAACCTTTAAATGTGCATGTGGCATCGTACTTGGCAAATTAAAAAGTGCAATGATAAATGATGAACCCACAAGTAGAAAATATATAGTATTTCAGAAACCAGAAAAACCAAATAATAATGAAAATAAAAAATAATGGTATCAGTGATGGACAAAAGCTCCAATAATGGACGCTCGAGCTCTTATTATTTGTTATAATTAGAACCCGTCCATTATTGGAATTGAATGTGTCCAAAACTTTGTGAAATAAACAAAATGAAAAAAAAAAAACTCAAGCTTTACGTTTTGCTTGTGGATGAGATTATTTCATGGCTCAAAACGGCATTTTTTTAATGGTAAGTGGTCTGTGTTTAACCTTTTCAAAGCCATGTCAAATAAAAAAGCCGTCACTGACCCGCCTAGGCGCGGACGTCGAAAGCGCATTTGGATCTTACGCATACGTATTTAACCTCATTTTGTAACGCACACATATATTTCGTTGGCGTTGGACGTGCCGTGTTGTGACAATATACCTGCGTCGTTGGTGATGAAAAGGTTAAACTGGTCAAAATCAAAGTGTAACACTAGGGTAGCTAAAAAATTTAACTACCTATAGTTTTGATGTCGTTGAATTGACTTGAAAATAATCTCACCCCACGTTTAGTAGATTAGTGCGGTTAGTAACTTACTGGCGATGTGTTAGCGTCACCTGAGCAGTCGTCGTGCAGCGGACAAACCAAGTCCCCCAGTTCCAGCTCGTCTTTACTCTTCTTACGCTTCAGGGAGAACTGACTCTTCTTTGGTACCTGATAAAGGTGGTAATTGTACTTGTTGAAAGTGGTTATTAAATCGATTTGAAAGAGCAAACACAGAAAACAGAGTGAGCATTGTGAAAGTTGCTTAATAATCTCATTCAATTTTAATATGTACTCGGATTATAAATGCGTTAGTAACTGACCTCTGACCGATTTAGATGAATTTTGGTATGGGGATTGTTCCGAGTACCGAGGATAACCTACTTTTTATCCAGTAACAACGCATATTTGCAGATGAAGTCGCTGGCAGGAGCTAGTATCCACTATCCATATAAATATGAGCTTGTCTAATCTAAGTATTTTATTAGGTAAATTCGATTACAGGTTACAGGTAGATTTATAACAGGTAATTTCAATTCGGGTTATTCGATTAGGTCACTTACGCTCTGCCTACCCCACAAGGGAACATAGGCGTGACGATATGTATGTGTGTATGTATGTCAATTCGATTAATTACAATAGACAAGAAATCTGCATAATTTGGCCACTAGGGGCGCTGCGATCGCTTGACCCAAACCATCTGTCAATTACTTAGAGAAATATTTGTTGTTATTGATTTTACTTCAATTATTGAAAAATGCCGCGCTGTGCAGTTTTAGGATGCAATGAGAACGGACGACACGTAATTCCGAAAGACTTGGTATGTATCTGGGGCAGGTATAATTGCATTGGGATGTCTTCATTTTCATCACAAATAACTGAACCAAAATTAAAATTACGGTCAATATTTAACAATTTTAAACAAATCTACTTAAAATTGTCAGCAAAAAAACCCGATTTTTTTTACAGCCACAGTGTTTGGGTTTTGGTTTGGGTCAAGCGTTTGCAGCGCCATCTGAGTCGAGCGTTGCGTATTCTTGTCCATTAGCAGTAGAACTGTCGATGTACACAAAAATTCTATTATAGCGAATAAAGATCAACCATACCTTATACTTAGTGGTAGCTGTCAGGGGTTGATAGCCAAGCGTTTGTTCGGCGTTCCGCTTCTGTTGTATAACGTCGCGACCGAGTAAGTCGTTAAACCTGGAACAAAAACCGCAATATAAACGAACTAGTAGTATTCAATACTTAAGTTATTTTTAAGTTATCGTCAGCAAACGAGAACGCAGACCACCTTGATAGTAAGCTGTCACTGCAAGAAATCTTAAGATTTCGAATGTGTTGCCAACACTGAGGCCAGAGATGGAATACCGCTATGGCAGTAATTTCAGTTGGCTGTCACGATGAACGTACAAGACTGATTACCTTTGCGTGAGGTGCCGCCGCAGTAACGTCTTGCTGGCGGGAATGTTCAGCAGCGCCGCGAGCAACTCTGCCGTGAAACGCGACTCTAGAAGCATTAGGCCGCCGTGGACTCCTGAAAAGAGAAATAGTACAATACAGACCTAGGGTGGTGAATTCGTAAATGTCCCAGATCGCAGGTTTCTGTGAGGTGAGGGCCATAAATATGAGATCTGGGGCTTTACGAATTACCGCCCGTGGTTTGTCAAAAGTTTTACGTCTTGCCTTGGCCAAGAAGTGAGATTTTCTCTCCGCGTAGCGGGCAGGAAATCCCACTTAATGGCCAAGGGTGATGTAAATTAATTTTCATTATGTAGACTGTTTATGAATGTTTAGTACTCGAGTCACGGACGTTTAGTACCTATACATGTATTTATCTATATAATATTATTGTCTTTAGGGGAATAGATGACTGATTACCGGTTACCGGGCTATACCGAAGAATACAGGCGGCCATTGCTGTTCTATATAACGGATGTCATTGCTACCGATTTTTGAACGCATCATGAAGGATTTATTATATGGGAAAGATAAAGGTGTATATTCGCATGATACAATAATATACTTCGCCAGGTATGACAGTCCGGTATTGTGTAGTAGTGTGGGTGTCACCCTAACGTCATTCGCACTGCTGTGTGTTGCAAGTGGTGTATTAAAATAATCCCCGATCCCCATTGTATCGTTATTGTGTTTCGTTAAATTATTACGTTAATTTCTTTTTAATTTGTCCCATTTTGTGTGCTTAAACAAGTAAATGACAATTGTAATGCGCAAATAATTCATTTTGCATTATAACGGCAGAAAATATTTCCTTAATTTTTGTTGAATTGCAATAGAGTGGCCACTCGACTTTGTCGTAAGTACGGGTGACACACCACCCGGATCGGCAGATCTTGTTTTCTTAGACCATGTAGGTATATTCGCACGTACCGGCGCCGCGCAGATTCGGCGCGTACTCGGCCAAGTCGATCTGCTTGAGCCACTGCATGACGCGGTGCGAGGACCAGCGGGCGACGTCCTCCTCCGCGGCGCCCTCCGTCGCGCGCCGGATCATCGTGTCGGCGCTGAACCTGTTGTCGCGCAGGACTTGGATACCTGGGAATAGGAAAGGGTCAAGTCATCATCATGTTTTTATACGGTGCCGAGACTTGGACGCCGCAGAAAACTGCCCGCGTATGCAGCGACGCGTTTGAAATGTGGTGCTGGAGAAG
>OZ020273.1:6344035-6373395 GCA_963971205.1 Aethes cnicana | reverse complement strand
GGTCACTGACCTCTGCGTATGGCGAGCGCGGGCAGCGCGTGCGCGACGCGCAGCGCGTGTAGCTCGGTGTGTGTGAGCCGGTGCAAGGTGCGGCCGTCGAGCGCGGCGTCGGCGGCGGCGGCGCGCGCCCCGCACACGCCGACGTCCACGAGGGGTCACTGACCTCTGCGTATGGCGAGCGCGGGCAGCGCGTGCGCGACGCGCAGCGCGTGTAGCTCGGTGTGTGTGAGCCGGTGCAAGGTGCGGCCGTCGAGCGCGGCGTCGGCGGCGGCGGCGCGCGCCCCGCACACGCCGACGTCCACGAGGGGTCACTGACCTCTGCGTATGGCGAGCGCGGGCAGCGCGTGCGCGACGCGCAGCGCGTGTAGCTCGGTGTGTGTGAGCCGGTGCAAGGTGCGGCCGTCGAGCGCGGCGTCGGCGGCGGCGGCGCGCGCCCCGCACACGCCGACGTCCTCGAGCCAGCGCAGCGCCCACGCCGTGTCGAGCGCGCCCGCCGCGGTCAGCAGGGGGTCGCCGTGCCCGCCCTCGAATTATAAATGAAATAATAGGCATCGGGCTTAAGACGTATAAGTAAGACGCTAAAGTTATAGAGTCGACATTAACATTAAATTAAATGTCATATTCATACTCGTTCGTTACTACATGAACAGCAAATCCTAATCTTATACTAAAGCGATATGGAAAAAAAAACGACATTGCTTATTGGTCTATAAACACTCACCAGTAAGTCAGTAAGCGCTAGCACAATCTTCTTCCTGTGCATGGGATGTTTGAGCGCCAATTCCTTTTCGATCGCGCCGTGGGACGCGGCCGCGATTACGCCGCGCGCGTCCGGGGTACTACCGAGCCACGTTCTGGCCGCCGCCACGTAGCACTCGAACCCGAGGCTCTCGAGCCAGCCGCAGGTCGTCTCGCAGTCCCATTGGCGGACGTCCGTGGTTTGCCTGGAATTTTTGAGGTTAGACGTCAAAAAGAGACTCAAATCTGACGTAAAAAACTCTGATACGGCCAATTTGCAGAATAAATCATGTTTATATTGGGATAGGGATAGAATCAGAAACGGCATACGCAGTAGTGGACGGTGAGGGGACATATTGCCCGCAAATCTAGTCGATAGGGCCAGAAAATTCTCGACTTATACTTCTATCGACGACCTGGTATAGTCTGTGGCGAACCTTGGAGAGGCCTATGTTTGGCGGTAACGATGAACATAATTTGTACTGACCAGGGCATGGCGAGCAGTCTGCGCGGGGGAGTGGACACGCGCAGTGACGAGCGAGCTAGCTCGTCGCCCTCCAGCCGGACGCCGCCGCTGCCGAGCCGAGCGCGCACTTCCCGCAGAGAGGGCGAGGGCTGCCTCGGGAGATGTCGTCGAGTGACGATGTACTGACCAGGGCATGGCGAGCAGTCTGCGCGGGGGAGTGGACACGCGCAGTGACGAGCGAGCTAGCTCGTCGCCCTCCAGCCGGACGCCGCCGCTGCCGAGCCGAGCGCGCACTTCCCGCAGAGAGGGCGAGGGCTGCCTCGGGAGATGTCGTCGAGTGACGATGTACTGACCAGGGCATGGCGAGCAGTCTGCGCGGGGGAGTGGACACGCGCAGTGACGAGCGAGCTAGCTCGTCGCCCTCCAGCCGGACGCCGCCGCTGCCGAGCCGAGCGCGCACTTCCCGCAGAGAGGGCGAGGGCTGCCTCGGGAGATGTCGTCGAGTGACGATGTACTGACCAGGGCATGGCGAGCAGTCTGCGCGGGGGAGTGGACACGCGCAGTGACGAGCGAGCTAGCTCGTCGCCCTCCAGCCGGACGCCGCCGCTGCCGAGCCGAGCGCGCACTTCCCGCAGAGAGGGCGATGGACTGCCTCGGGAGATTTCGTCTTTCTCCGCTGTGGACGTTGGATACATCGTTCGTTTAATCATGGAAAGGACTCTTCGTTAAACAAAGCAACATTTTTCAGTTGACTCGTCTAAAATCACAATATTGTTCGCTTCGTTTTATGTGTTTGTTTTGTTTAATATGTGTGTGTGTGTCACCACTTAAAAAATAACGGACACGACTATGAGTATAAGTATAATAAAAGAGAAGTTTTCAGCCTCTGGATCGCTTATGATTAAAAACCATGATTTGGTTCGAAAACAACACAGTTTCACCATCTTACCTAGTGATCCACTTATATTTACTTTATAAGGCAATCGAAACTTTAAATACCCATACAAAAAAAAAATCGGAAAAAAGAATCGGATAGACGACATACAATTTATCGTACCGTATTCGTATGATTTAAGCTATCAAAGACAACATTTAAAGCGGTGTTATAAGATTGCAAGCACAAAAAATCACGGTAAGCAAATTGGCGTAACGTACAAATGAATTAACATTGATCCTGTCGTTGTTGCATTTCTTACTCGTTATATTCTCCAAAATCAAGCAATGTTCGTTCACATTGTACCAAAAAAAATTGGCTGTCTGTATAGTCGGTTTACGGACGATAATTTTATACGTGATAACGTCAAGTAACGCTACAAGGGTACGTAACGCTTAACGCCAAAATTGTGACCCTAAAAACATTTACATAAATTCATACAAACGCATCATACATTTATGATGGTAAATCGTCATAAAAGAAAAAAAAATGGTAGCCATCAATATTGGAAGGATCCCAAACGCTAAATGACATCTCCTCTGTTAAGTAAAGTAATTAAAAAAACAAAAAACCCGACTGCGTAAAAAACTAAAAAGAAAAAAACAAGATTACTTAGTTCAGTAGTAGCTAGGATTATGTTAAGTAATATTTACCGTCGCCATCAGATATATGGTAGCGAACAATGTGATCATAAATATCTGGACACGATCTTACTGTCAAGACGTTAGACTACATGCTCAGATATTTCTGATCATTCTTGCTTGCTCATATTACGTCTAATGGCGATCGTACCTACTGAGAAAATACACCATGGAAATAATTTCATGTTCGACACTAACATAAATCAAATATTGATTGCTATTGAGGAATCTAAAGATGCCTACTATCGGGACCCATTATTTGTAACATTTTACCCTAGATTTTAAATGGGTCCCGACTATTACGTGCAAACTTTGTGTGCTTTTTCAAATAAGCACACAAAGTTTCATCCAAATCAGTCTAGTCGTTTAGGAGGAGCAGGGTTGCAAACACACGTAAGAAGAATTATAATTATACCTAAGTACCTATATTAAAATTTATAACTTGAGATTGCACTTTATTTATGCATATACTTTACCTGCTTTCCAACAGGCGAGCCGACGGAACACATTTCAAAACTCACTATCCATCAGGTGGGCCAAAATTATTAATTTACTAATTATAAAAATGATAGAATCTCATATCGGATCAGTCATCCGTCGGCCGCACGCGTCAGTCGCAACCCACGAAAACGTCTCCATAATTCCCATACTACACCGGCCGCATCGCCGGCACGCGTCAGCCGCAGCCGCAAGCCGCAGCGATCGATCGGAGACATCCAAAACCGACCTTAACCCGGCTCAAAACGCTGGCTCTATTAAAATTCTTCAAGTCAACCGATAGATGGCGCTACTGGTACTACATTAGAGTATTAGGTAGCTATTTTATTTATTTACGAGCGCTGAGTACTGACTAGTGTAATTGGTACCTATAATCAATTAGGTTATATTTTACTGTATTAAGTAGGTAAATAACACTATTGACACTTTAAATGTAATAACGAAACTAAAAGTCTTCAAGTCAACGGATAGATGACGCTACTGGTACACTACATTGCACATGCGTACGTACTTGATTGAAGTTTGAGATTTATGAAAAACATTATTATTATTTTATAGTCGTCGTGACCTGCTTGAAGACTCGTTGATCTAGATTATTTCCTGTGTTGCTAATTCGAACGGATTTACTACTGGGTGGATATAGGTACCTACTTTACGTGGTTAGTAAAGGAACTTTGAACCGTTATAAATCATAAACGGTTCTTTTGTCTGAAAAATGGTCAAAGAAACCTAATAATGATTTTTAAATACCTATTCAACGATACCTCACATGCCATAGTTGGTTGACTTTTATTTTTTTATTTTGTACAATATGGCGTCTGGTGGCCGCCATTTTGAATTTTGATTAATTTCATATCTTCAGTGACACTCGCGCGATTCAGACGAATCGATTGACGTATGATTCATTAAAATCGACCCACGCGTTTGATCTCTAGTGTGCCACAAAGGAACAAACATACATACATACATACCTACGTACATACATACATACATACATACATACATAGACAGGTAAACACATAACCCTCCTTTGCGGTGCGCAGTCGGGTAAAAAATACAAAGGGCCAAGGCAGGGTACACAGGCATGCAGCATATTGGAGTCTTTTAAAGCATATTGATAAAACACCACTACTTTGAATCTCCAGTACGCAAGCGACTCTTGTGTGGGTTTTGACCAAGACGCGAAGCTAAAGATATCCATCGATTAGATCCATCCTCTCGATTTATGATGGAAAATTAGCCTAGACGGGGATAAAATTGTCTTAATTTGAAAATCTGTTTACAAAATGATTTTGAATGAAAACATTAACGTTTACTCTGCGAAAACTTTCTAGTTTAATAACGTTCTTGATGCTTATTGATTACTTGCAAAAATACGTACGTGCTCTGGCACATCCTATCTTATTTCTTACTAGCGCCCTGCCCCTGTTTCGTGTAATCAATCAATCAATCATTTATTCAGCAAAATGGCCACATAGGGGCACTTTTACATGTCAGAATAAGAATTTACCAGCGGGTAGAAGAACAACGAATTAAATACCTAAACCCTCCTATTTCCAAAACCGCTTTAAAATCCGTTCAATAGTTTTTGAGTCAGATACAGCGGGAGACTTTGTTTTACCCCTATAATATTAACTGATTGTCTGATTGGCGGTTTCGATGCACAGTGCACTTTAGCTGCGCTATTTGCTGTCATGCTCGTTTGCGTAAGTACAGCCCTACACACGCATGACAGACTGACCGCGATTGCGGGCCACACGGTGTGTTTAGCGACACCATGGTCGTTTGTTTTACGATGTTGGTAGCGCCATACGGCCGACCAAGGGAGCGAATAGTACACGTGCGTGATCTGGCTCTGTTTTACATTAGTACGGATAGGTATTGGTGGATGAGTTTTCTGATGGACATCTTTAGCTGCGCAAAGCGTCCGTAAAGCATCTCGCTTGGGTAAGACACCAAAGGCAAAGTACAAAGTACAGTGTACACATAAGCCGACACGCATGCCAAGCGACCCGACCTAGGTTCGGCACGGACTGTCCGCGCCCGCGCGCCACCACCATGGTGTGTTTACCGGAGCGCTCCGCCACGGCCGAGCGAGGCAGCGAAGAGTACACGTGAGTGTTGCGCTCGATCTGGCGCCCGTAGTTCGCTGGGGGCGTCTGGAATTAGAAGTAACATTATGAGGGATCCTGCACGCATCTGCGAAGTAATTCGGGAATGTTTTGAAGTCTCCGATCCCGGGCTGAGGGCCTGTGCCCAGCAGTGAGACGTTGAGGATGTAGTGGTGGTGTGATGGTGGTGGAATGATTGAACCCACAGCCGAAACTACTGGTGGTGAAAAGCTGAAATTTGGCATGTGTATCTTATACTATGACTATAAGCACAGGGCGGAAACGGCCTATAAAAGCACGATTTCGAACACAATTCGAATCAAGTGTCAATGTTGGCGTGCGACGACGTCTGTGTGCGTGCGAGGACGCTTACACTTGTAAATGTGTGTGTACCAACTACGCGGGCCACTGATCCACTCTCCATCTGCGGATGAAGCAAATGACGGTAAGGGCGAGTTGGGCGCGAGTTGCGCGCGAGTTACATTCAGGCGGGTGATTCCGTGCCCATTCTGTATGAAGTACTATTAAATATTATGTGCTATCAGTTAAGTAGCCAATTAAATGTGACAATTCGACGAAGCGTGTTCTAGATTTGCTGTCAGTTTAGGTACCCTGGGCGGCGGTGGTCGGACGTCAGGCGGTGGCGACCGCTCCAGCACTCCGCGAGCTGCTTGCAACCGCACCTCGCTCAGTTTAGAGAGTAGTTCCAGCTTTTGAGTTTCCAGAGAGGAGCGCTGGAGCATTTCCTGGAAAAGAAATAACAGACGTTGAGAATTTCATGTGTTTTTTTTATTCGTTTCTTTTATTACGAATCGTTTCTTTTCACTACTTAACGTTTTATTTACTTTTTAGAAACGCTCGTTTGTTTTGCAATCAAGTTTCGGAACGGAAAGGCTTTTTATTAAACATTCCCAAAACTTACCACTACCGAAGCTATTACGTGAACAGGGGACTCGAATCGTAGATATTTCAAAGAAATGTTGAAGATGTTTAAGGGTCATTATCGCCGAGTGACGTACTTTTAAAGGACTCCCAAGTAGAAAGCGAGAGCTCGGGTAACTCTTGACAATTTACTGCAACCCCCAAATGGAAAACCATTATTAAACCTTTTGGTGCGACAATCGAGCAATCTTAAAAGCTCTCTCAAGGATTAATTGCGTTTTGTTCGACGTTAAATATGTTCAGAGTCCCTCTGAATATTGTAAATGCTATGCCAAAGGAATTGTTCAACCGAGGGTCAGTAATGCTTTACATTTGCATTAATTCTGCATAGAAGACGGAGATGAATACGGAATCGCTAGTTACCTTGGAATTATATTTTTAGACGTAAAACAGTATGTGGTAGCTCTATCGCGGGTAGACACCGGAGTTGTTTTATGATACCTAATCGAATCTGTCATTAAGGGCACGGAGCAACAAATTGACAATAGTTCAATTTAGCGGGAGATTCACGACTGCACTAATATTTATTGTCAAATAGGTCAACGCTCTTTAACGACTTCTCAACTGAAGCTCAGGAAAACAATGGTTAATCGTTCCCGAATTGCGAAAAACCGAAGCAGTTGGAGCTTCATTCAGACCAGTATTTAACCTGTCCCTTTGGACGCGTAAATACCTTGGCATACTCGTAATGAAACTTTATCAAACACACTTTAGTGGGTTTCACTCGCGCTATCTCTTCTGTTCAATAAAAAACACATCTGGCACAGTTAACGCGATGTATGAACGCTGACGTGAGCCGTAAATGCATTGTAGAAATAGAATATGTTTGTTTTCACTGCCCATTCCTTATTCTGAATGTACACACTGTTGGAGTTCGTACGTACATTAATTTTGCAATTAGTAGTTTTGGAGCAATGGCCCCGTTATAGTTTCTACTTTCGGCTTTTGTTTATTACAGAGTTCCTCTTTGCATAATAATGGCGTAATGCACTATAGCCATATCCATGATGGATCTTATTGGATTTACGATGTAGGTATTGTAATAAAAATGGCACGCCACTAGTTGTATTTCTAACGGCTTCTTTGGCACATCGGCATTCAAGACACACCGTACCGCGCGTGTGGGTAGGTGAGCGTATAAATATTTTGTATGGGCTGTCGATTTCATTAGTTTCCAGGCCCGCTGTATGACTCAACATTATTTCGAGCTCCATGAGAAAGATCGGCCAGCAGCCTATCCATCGATCAGACTAAATAGGGGAAGGGGTTCAGTTCTCGGGAGCAGATGTTGTTATAACTATATCAAAGAATTCGGCGATATCTGTTTAACTTTGAGATGCCGAACTGTAACACTGTTTATTAGTCTTTTTGGTGTAAAGTCCAATTGAAGTTTGACCTACTTGCATAGACAGCAAGGTAAAGGCTCTACATAGGCCGTGCTGTAATGCGGCTGGGTTTAATTAAATTGCAAGTTATGTGCGCTACATTGTTCGTGCTTTGAGCCCGTGAGCAAGAGGTAGTTAGGATTTACTGCGTTATGCACGTTTATAATATGTTGTTCCACAGAGGTTTATGCTGAAGTTTGTAAGAGCAAATTTGGTTTAATCAAAACTGCTAAATGAAATAGAGCAGAACTCTAAATTTGTTACCTATATACATTTTAACAGAACTAACAGACTTCTTTTTTATGGAAATAAAACTAAATCCAATTTTTGCCTTTGCGTATAACCCGCTTAACTCCGTGACATAAAGGAATCCGTTGGCACAATCCGCATCGTCTACTGCTTTGCATTTTACACGCACGCAGTGTTTATAAAGAACTAAGTGCAGCAAAAAATGGACGAGATTATTTTCTGTTTTAATAATGGCATCGTTAGTGTAGTAATGATAGATGTTTCTCTAGAAATGACTCGAATTAATCTCAAATAGTCGGGAGATTATTTGCGCACTGTTGTATGGTAGTATTTATAGTTCATGGATATATTGAAAACATAGTAACTGTAAGCGTATGTCGGTAATCTTGGGATTTTGTTGCCTGTATTTGCTTTAGTCTAGCATTATTATTGATTCTGGGCTAAAGCTGTTCAAAATATCACTCGTTGCCTTGTTGCCTACAGAAAATGGATTTAGTACTTCGACGACTATCGACTATCGACGACGTTGTATATAAATACAACGTCGTCGATGCATTAGTACGTAGTGATAACGATATGACAGGAAAGAATATGGAGAAACTCTCTTGAAACCCTTACGCAAAACGAACGGTATAAAAACAAATACGAAGCAGATTCAAATGATCAGAATCAAATAGGTACCGTCTTTCCCTGTAACCTGCCACAAAATGTGTAGCAGCGCTCGCACTGTTCTGTTCCGTTAAGGGGAAAGGCTGCCGGTCAAATTACTGCCATTGATGAATTCCATCTTGAGCCTGTATCTTATGTCCCTAGGCCGCAGTAACCTGTTACCATCACGTGGCTCGTGTGCTCGTTTGCCTAACAATAAAATGATATAAAAAATGCATACTGTATAACTAGCTGCCAAAAGTGAATACCCAACTGTCTCTACGAGTACCATCTGACTAAAGTATGTTGTACATTTGAACAATTCAGATTTTATTGGTTTGAAAATAACCAGTGTACTCGTACCTACTACCTACATAGTAACCCGCTGTTGTATGGATAAGTATGTGAATTGTGTGTGATTCAGGATCAGATCAGAGGCCGAACAACCCAAGGACTGTAAAAATCAGCTTTCATTTAGCGCTTCTTACAGAGTCGAATTGCTCGTGCAGATAGCGTTTCTAAAATTTAAATAAATATATTATGAAACAGCAGTTAGCGTAAGTGGTGGGTAATCAGAAACCGCGATGTAGTGAGGTGTCGCGGGCTCGGAATTGCGAGGCCCACGCTGTCATGATTATTCAATAGCCCCTTACGACGGGATCTAGGCCGTGCTGAATGTTAAAGCGTTTACCTCATGATCCTTTACCCTCGTCGCGTACGGCGAATTATTTCAAAACTGTATACATGTACTGGAAAATCGAATAGGCTGTCTGTTCTGTTTATGTGTGTGCTAACCATTAGGTGACCTATTTGCTGCGCATAATACAATATCGCTCGCTTTATTCGATCAGTCAGTATTCTTTCGCTTTTGACAATTGGTTAGATGCTCTGAAGAAAATCGTATTTCAAAATAGTCTAAGACTAGAATAGTCTATTAGAGTCTACAGTAAATACATAAATATACCTAACTACACTCTAGGACATTTAGGCAATACAAAATGAAGGAATATGAGAGGAGAACATTAGATAGTTATGCGGTGGTGTATAAGTCATCGTATTATTCCTACAATAGCACTAACTAAGATATAGACGTTTTAATGACTGTCATAATTAACACTCAATAGTACTACAACTTGTAAAACCACAAAAATGTTGAAAAACACTGAGATAAAAACTGAAATTTTATCGTGTTGCATGTTAATGATCTTTACATGATTTAAAAGAGTTTATTAGCAGATAATTGGGACTTGAGATGATCGTTAAAAGTAAGGCAACTGGTGAAGAGAATCTATTATCGTAAGTATCGTAACGTTAAAAATAGCTAAATGTTTTTAGGGATAATGAAGATATTATACAGCTTACCTAATCCTAAATTGGTAAAGCTATATTATCGTTAAGTTAAAGCGTTACCAGCGGCAGTGAGGCAACTATGAAAGTTGAAACTTGGTGGGCATGTCTATCGTACGAGTTGCGAAGTTGGTCGGCGGAGAACAGAGTCCGAACTTCGAACACTAAGTAGCTGTTTACTGAAAATACAATTTGCGGAGATCTTACGGGAGGCTTTATACTGTTAAATCCAATTTTATTCGAACGTCCCGGATATTATAGAAAGGAAAGAAAATTATAGCTTTAATGGATTTCATAAAGCTGGTGGTTTATTGAACAAGTCATATAAAAAGCTTATTACTGCTGTTTTAATATTTCTGATTTTAGGCTGGATCGGCACACTAGCTTTCATAGAAACTACAAAAAGTTATAGGTGTCATTAGCAACTACAAGTCAGTAGGATTTTATCAAAAGAGGATACATGGAAAAGTGAAATAAGTCCAGAATTATTTCAGAGGACAGTGTAGAAAAAATTCAGTCACATCCTTCCTGACTGAATATTGAATTTTTTACTACCGGGATTTCTGAGCAGGCGGTTAGTTGGTAAGCTGTGGTTAACATAGAGTCACTGGCTGCGTCGCAAAGGAAAAGCTCTGTTCAGAGCTTTCTGAATTTTCTAATCGAAACATTGTCCTTCAAAATATTTTATATCCCTATATCTCTACCCCCTAGCCCTACCCTCTTAGGATACTTTGGAAATGATCACTTAAGGGGACTAACACATAATTAAATCTTACCTTCTGCAGTCTTTGTTCAGCATCGTCGAGCCGCTGGCGTGCATCTAGCAGCGCTCGCTCCAGGTCCGCCATTTTGTCGCTCTGTGCCGAGACCTGCTCCGAGAGCACCTGAACTTGCAGGTGGAGGCTCTCCTTGTCCGCCTCCAAGCGACGCACCCGGTCTTCGGCATCGCTCTGCAACAAGTCTCACGTTTAGTCCGGCGAGTATTGTTTTAAGTGTCAGCGAGCAGGACTGAAATAAAAATGCTGCTAGGCTGTGACTGCTTCTGTATTTGTCTCGTTGATAGGAACAGTTCATAAAAACTAATATATTATTTCGATATTTTTTATGCCCATCTAGCATTCGAGCGAGATCGTCATTGGATTGACACAACTATTTGGAGTCAGAGCAAGCATAATAATTAGATAGGTATTAATGACATAGGTACGCTTGTTTCAAGAACAATCATGCAATTTTAGAAACTTTTGTTCACATTATCATAGTTAAAATATGCAACGAACACACACCGTTCATAAGGTGTTTTCGAATACAACAACACATGAACGCTCGAGTCAACTTTTCCATAAATAAAACTTTGGCTTTCAAATTATTACGCAACGGATTGCAGTGTTTGTTATTTGCCCACATAAATATAACGCTTCATTTAAATATTTTCTGTGAATACAAAGCTTAACATGTGCAGTGCAAAACTCATTACATTCTTAAATAGGTCACTATTTTTCAACAACGCTTAATGAAACGAATACTACTGAGAACCGATAAGACGGCAACTAGAACCAATTTTGTTTGTTTCAATATACCTTGACAGTTCTTGATGGCACTGGTGGGAGCGAAGGGTGTGAGGGCCAAGAGCGGTCATGCATATAACAGGGCGGCGGCGCTGGGGGCCCGTGGCACCAGCACATCGGAGGCCACCAGCCACCCTCGGGACCCGGCCAACGAAAGTGCTCATAGGAATTCCAGCGGCGCTGTAGTTCGGGTGGCGTCTCCTCGACCCGGCCGCGGCGCGGACGCGGCGACGCGCGGACGCTGGACGGGTGCTGCGGCGGCTTGCTTGACAACGACGACCTAGTTTTACGGTCGCGGTCATTGCGGTCGGCGGGAGCACGCCGCCGTCTGTCCAAGCTAGCTGACGCGTGCTCTTCCGTTCGCGATTCCATTGAAGTCGGTTCGACTATATCCGACATGTTTTCCGTTGGCATCCATTTGAAGTTATCGTCTCGTCGCGTCGAATTGTCTAGCCGTCTCGGAGTCAGCGTGCGATAGTCTCCTTCACCACTCCGCACTTCGTAATCTTGTAGATCGGAGTCTTCATCGGCTGATGAGGAGGAAGCGCTGTCACTGGAGTCGGCTCGCGCGGGGATGGCCCCATCGGGCCACGCCGTGCACTTCACGGTCGCCTCATCGGGGCTGTCAGAGTCGGCGCCTGTCACGAGATTAGTGGTCAGAAGTGAGCGCAAATCTAGCGAGTGCGGGGCCTCACGAGAGATTCGAACTAACCCATTGGGGAGTACATGTAGGAGCGCACGGCGGGGTGCACGTAGCCCGCCGCCGCGCGCTCCTCGTCCTCGTCGAAGGGCTCCGTCAAGTACTCGCGGTCGGACATGAGGCTCCGCACAAGCGACACTGCGCGACAAGCTCTCTGTACGAGTCACCAGCGTTACTCTATTTTAGAGTTTGGCTACGTTCCAATCGTAAGCTACGTCAGTGCATCGTCCACGCATAGTAATTACGTACTCTCGTTCGGGGGCGGCTCCTCGCTGGACTGCACCGATGCAGAGTCCCGCTCCGAGGCCTCTGACGCGGTGGACAGTGGGCGCTCGCTGCACGCTGAAACGCGCCGCAACTCCTCCCTACTGACACGCACTCCACTACCGCAGCTCTGAATGGAAGATGCGCGATATTTCGGTGGTCTAATCTTGCCGTCACTCGCGGAGCGATTGTGCAGAGCTGCTATGGTGGCCGCCACTACCGAGCCTTCGCGGCCGAGCTCGCGCATGTTTTAGATCAAAATGAGCGGCGCTTAATCGAGTAGGGCCGACGCCCGCGCCCGGAAATAGACCGCGGTATGGACGCCTGAAACATTCCGGACACACTTCCCCCTTTGATCCATGTTTTATAACGCGAAGAATAGAAACACGAAATTGGGAATTAAATACTTTCTCCGAGTGAACAGTTAGGTATTAAAGTTAGGTTATTCACAAATTTTCACAGCTCTGGTCAGCAGTTGGTAACTTGGTAAACAAATATCGTAGAGCACACGTATAATAATAAGCACTCAGTAAGGCGTGCTGCGCGTCGCACACAATTTGTCTCACTCACCGGCATGCAGTTGACGCCTTCGTACAGAGAGCGGCGCGCGCGCCCCCACCCGCCGTGCTCGTCGGTACATGTGCTCTTAACATACGACTCTATGCACACACCCCATTTATCCGTGGGGCTGAAGCTTGCATGCTGGCAATCGACTTCATAAACATATTCAGGGTTGTAGGGCGGCGGATGCGGCGGGTAGTAAAACGGTGCGCTTGGCTCTACGGGATCAAATTCTTGATGCTCACGGCGCGAATTCAAACAATTCATATTTGTACTTCCCAATCTGGATTTGAAAATACAGCTAGTTTATTCTCCATTTAGTACACCTTACTACTACTTAGGCATTGAATTATGTAACTAGGTTACTAACTCGACACGGAACTGCTTCTAATCTATCTAAGCAATGCCGCTGGGAACTGGTTAGTTGTAGTTTCAGCATTCTATTCAATAGATGCGTACGCCGAAGAGGTTGTTAAAGTGTGTAAGAATAGTATAATAGAATAGAATATCTGTCTGATGCTGTAAATGACAGGCATCTCCATCGGAATTCCTTCGAGCGAAATAAGAATAATACCTACGCCCCTCGTCTCGGAAATAGATCGACAGCTGTTCCCTGGAGACACCCGATAAAAGCGCGACTCCGGCGTTGAGGAAAGAGACCACGTGTTGTTCCAAGAATACGATTTACAATATAAAAATATTGTTCCCCTTAATTAATTAAAACAGACCTTAGATAAACACTGTCAAAGATTATTGATAACTTTGTCTCAATTTAAAACTAGTTTTTGACACAAATGAAACCACAGCTGATTATTTGGAATCATTGTTTGGAATGCATTATTGCCGAGACAAAGTTGTTCAAATTGAAGCAATGAAATTTCACAGTTGTTCGATTGTAGCCTCTGTTCATCCAATAAACACAATCGTTAGTGCAGACAACGATGATAAATTAATAGATACGAGCCGCTTTGGCCGTCGATAATTGAATTCGCGTGCGATACCCCGCGTGCTATGAGGACAGTAATTGCAACTTGTAATAAACTCTATTTCTAATGATCACATACGAACGTCAGAGGAATGTGTGGTTAACGACCAAGACGCCCTAATTGGACTCAATTAATAACCAATATAAATAATCGAAAGTTGATAATTTGAGAATACAACAACTTGAGAAAACAGAACAACAAGAATAAAAAACAATAATCCGTACTGCATACTGATATTATAAATGGGAAAGTAACTCTGTCTATCTGTCTGTTACCTCTTACCCGCTGGGACGCTAGAAGCTAGTTGTCTGTGGAGTTAGTTAATCTCTCTGAATATACTGAAGTATGTTCAGAGAGATAAACTCCATGATATTGGTATAGCGTTTATTGTATCTCCAAAAGGAGCACTTAATAATAACGTTACAAAGAATATATACTATCTAAAAATGTTAACTTAAGCAATACGTGTTTTATGTCGCGGTAAACTAAGAAGCTACTGTAAAATTATGAATTGAGGCATACACTACAGTCATAATATATACCTACCTATACCACATCTTAAGATTTGCAATAACACTACATTATAGACGGGTACATCACGCATCAATAATCGTCAGATTATCTCTACGCGTGATGCTATTGTTCGAAACTGGCATGTATAGAGGACATATCGCGAAGCACATTAACGTGAGTGGGCGACCGGGCTTTGCTCGGGTGAAAATAACTAAAACCGAGTTTTCTCAAGATATTAGTCCTAGCTAGATTGATTTGTCACCCCGTTTACGATTTGGACCGAATTTGGAATATAGGGGTAGCCGTTTCTGAGATCGTTTGCAAGATTAGCGCGTTTAAAGTACCTACTTACTATAAGATTAGATTTGTACAATCGAATTCAATAATATGTGTCTTATTACAACGTGGTAAGGTGCAAAAGTGTGTATATATTGGCGAACTCGACTGTACCTTTCAGACTGCCTGTGCAGTGCACAGTGTGCACATATGGATGGTGCCGATGGTGGTTATTTTAAATGTTTTTAATACCACACCCTGACCTTCTTCTCTGTAGCAGTAATACATTTCAAGTACCGTCCTTCAGTCCCAAGGCCATTGACGGACATCATTCATTATTTAGCCTTGGCATTCGCAACACGTCTGTGCCACTTATTGGCTTTTAATGAGTCCAAATTGGTTAACGATGATCTGTTTTTAATGCACGGAAAATAATATCAAAGGATTAAATTAAATTGTTCTTCCTGTATCAAAAAACGTATCACCGCAGATCTAATGAATATCTTGCTAGGATACAACGAGTGAATCTGACAAGCAACGATGGTTTGGCTGAGTGAAATAAATTCAAGCTAGTCTCGGCTTTAATTTACACTAATAAAAACAATAAAGAACAGTGTTCTGTATCCGTAAAATTTTAGTTGTTGTCCGCGTTTTCAGTGATAACCATGAAACAATAATTCATATCACACTTAACTGGACTTCATAGAAGCAGAGTTTCAACAACAAGCTGATTCGTGAGATTCATAAAAATAACACAACACGGCAAGTTTGGCCTGAACTTGACAAGTAGACAGCCAGCCGCGACCGAGGCACAGCGGCTAGACTGCCAGACGCGATCCTTGCGTTTAGGGTTCCCGTAAAATATAAATGAGAGCTTTATTGTAGGTAATTTAGACGAAACTAGCTAGCCTAGATGCCCAACTGATTTACATGACGATCACGGAAATATAAGCATAAGTACCTACACCTGTATACCCACTACTCTGATTTATTTTCTGTGTACTTTTTATATGACACTTGAAATAACGTAACAAACAATTAATACTACTACTATTACTACAGCCTATTTGCGTCCCACTGCTGGGCACAGACCTCCTCTCATCACGAGAGGGTTTGGGCTATAGTCTCCACGCGGGCCATGGCCCAGTGCGGATTGGGGACTTAACAAAGTAAGTCCCCAATCCGCACTGGGCCCGCGTGGGGACTAACAAACAATTAGAATGATATTAAGAGCTAGACTTAAGAAAATAAATCGTTAAAAACACTCATTAATTTAAGGGTTAAAATATGAGAAAAACACTTTTTTCTAAGTTTGAAATTTAAGGAACGGTTTCGGCACACGGCGGACACTGCCTATAAAAGCACGATGTCGAAGTGATGTCGAACACAATCCGAATGAAGTGTCAATGTTTGCGTGCGAGGACGTCTGTACACTTGTAAATGTATGTGTACCAACTACGCGGGCCAATGATTAACTCTCCATCTCCGGATGAAACAAATGACGGTAAGGGCGAGTTGGGCGCGTGTTGCGCGCCGGTTAGATTCAGGCGGGTGATTCCGTGGCCATTCTGTATGTGAGTAGGTACTATTAAATATTCTGTGGTTCCGGTTTAATTTGGTTTGTATTTGAGATTGTGGAAACTGCAGTTTCAAATAGGTACATCGTTTATAAGTTCACAGAACCCTTAGTTTCCCAGTTCACCAACAACGGGTAGTTTTGTAGACTCTATAATGGATTCGATTTGTCCCCGCTTCCCGACGCTCCCGGAACTGTGTTTTATTGGATAACAGATGAAAGCAACAATTTCTAACGACCTATGAGATTTAATTAAGATAGCTATTGTGTTTACATCATAGACATAAATAATACTTCGTATGGACCCGGCCTAACGTAGATACATGTCATGTTTCCCCACTTCATTGGTGTCCAATCCAAAGTTAAACTTATATCGTGACACTAAAGCTGGGTCACATTTTTTCAACAACGAGACGAGTTTTTAGATACTGAGAAACAGTTTCGAAAAAAGTTTTTTTTAAAACGCTTAATTGTCACGCACGCTCGGTGACAGAACTTTGGATTGGACACCGTGGAAGTGGGGACATATTACGTGTACGTTAGACCGGGTCTATATTATTTCCGTCTATGGTTTACATAAATAACGTTCCGCAGTACAGAATTGGGTTAAGTCGGTTGTTTTTGAGGTTGTTTCATAACTTTGCCGACCCGGTCGCAGTATTTTTCGGGTGCAAAGTGGAGTTTTAAAAATAGACCTCACCAACAATGGTTTCGCAATCATTTCGTAACTGGGTTTCAGTGTTTACCGTTTTCCGGATAACACGCGATATAATTGGTTTGCTGGAGAGCAAAAATGTTATATAGGTCACACGCGAGCTACATACAACACTCCATTTCATGCATTGATCATATTATAAGTAAGGATTCACAATAGCCAGAGAAAAATGGCCCCGTCAAAACGGGTGCCCGAACGGCTCGGGCACCCGTTTGGCCTTCGTTATGAAGAGGCGTTATTAGCATATTGGAACGTATTTTCTAATATCAGTTTGCTCCATATATTTTGACATATTCTGTTAGGCTCTGTTCGTCCATATGTAATTACTTATTATAGGTCAATGATTTCATGGGAATTGGAAGCGAACAGTAGCAAACGAAAAGAAGAAAAGCACACAATACAAATGTCCGGACTATACCTAATGTATGATTTATTAGCGTTTTTATGTATGTTACCAATCTACTACTACTACTACTGCAGCCTATTTGCGTCCCACTGCTGGGAACAGGCCTCCTCTCATCACGAGAGGGTTATGGGTCATGTTACCAATCTCTACAATCTTTCAACGAGTGATTCAGTCAGAGTCAGTTTTCATGAGGGATACGGGAAAGTCAGCAAAACGCATATATGCGTCGGTGGTAGTGAATGCGTTAAACAAGCCGCTCAACACTCGAAACTATGTGGCGATGCTTGGAATTAATTTAATTCGGAATTCCTGAATAGAACTCCTCATTAAAAATATAAAGATCATATCTTTATATAATATAACTAGCTGACCCCGCGGACTTCGTACCGCCTTAGATTTTTGTTTTGGGTATGTTAAATAGCTTACGTCCTATTCTCAGACCTACTGAACAATACCTACACTCCAAATTTAATAAGAATCGGTCGAGCCGATTCGGAGGAGTTTGGTTACAAACACTGTGACACGAGAATTTTATATATTAGAAGAGATATCGCATATTAAAATAATAAAACAAACCTTTCGAAATATCCAAACAATTAGATACAACAAGCACCAATACACATAAAATAGGAATACATAACACAGTTACTTTCTGCAATAATTCGATGCACTATGGCAAAATGAAAGTGTTGAAATGAACCTCCCGACTGTTTGTTTCTCACTGCTGTTAAAATTCGTCACATCACATCGTAAGCGGAGAAATGGTCGGACAGTGGGCGGAGGTTGAATTTTATCTGGACAAAAATAACGGGACTGATTTAAATATATACCAATATGTAAACGTCAAACCATCGTAGTAAATCGGATTTATTAGGTACACTACACAAGAATAAAGAGTACCGGACTAATTTCGGATTTGTATTGGTTTTGTTTCATAAAATAAAGATTAAAAAATTGCTCTTTTTAGGGTTCCGAACCGCAAGAGGTAAAAACGGACCCTCAAACAAACGGATCACTCGTGTGTCTGTCCGTCCGTCTGTCACAGTCGATTTTCTCCGAAACTCTGGACCGATAAGTTGATTTGGTGCGTATATGTAAGTCTGTGACCCAAAGACGGACGTGTGACGAAAATAAATGAATTTTAAACATAGATCCTATTTTTGGGAGCTAAATTTGAAAAAAATATTAATTAAGTTTTTAAAACTATATCGTGTGACATATCAAATGAAAGTACTTCATTTTTGGTCAAAACTTTTCGAGTTATTTAAAACTTTTTGAAACGGTTTGAAAATGACGTCATTGAAAATAATCAAGGGTCGGAACCCTCTCCACGCGAGTTTAACTCGCTTCTTGGCCGGTTTTTTAATTATTTAGAAGGATATCTTCGACTTGCGTTTAGTAAAAGATACCTATTTGCCGTAAACAGCTTCACCCTAAGTGTTATTATTGAATCTTGCTATCAGTCTCAAGTAATTAAAATAAATAAATAAATATCTTGACATTTCACATTTCACTTTATAAATAGTTAATTCTAGAACCACTATCCAACGAGTCACGGAACTGAGTATTTAAGTTTGTTATAAATGATTCGACACTATTTTCCCACTATAGAGACTGAACAGCGTTTAAGAACTACTTAATTGAGATACTCGAGGTACCATATTTAAGTACTAACTATAACACTGAAATAAAATGATTAAATAATAGAATCAATAAAGCATTGTAGAATCGGTAATATCGGTATCGATCGGTATCTCCTTGAAAAATTTAATGCGTTACAGTAGTTCAGGGTGTTCTGTGGCAAAATTGACAGCCAACGTTTTAATTTTTTTTCCCAAACATAATGCGGAAAGCGCACTGTGTCATCTCGGGTCGACAGCCGTGCGGCCCAGTGGGCGGCAAATGGACTCTTGGGCGGGCATGAAGGCTATATATAAACTTATCAACAACGATAATAATAACCCTTGTTCATTGTAATTAGCAGGCGACTGAACTGTCGTGATAGTATAGGCTACGTTATGATACAGCGCAGACGAGGTCATTAATATGAGGTCATTTTTGTGCCTACAACTTTGGAACGCAATCCTCAGATGTTCTTTTCGTAAAAGATCATTATACCTAGTAAAAAAAATGTAAAAAAGCTTTTTTAATTGGCATAAGCTAAGCTTTTATGTTTAACTAGCCTCTGTCGGCGACTTCGCTTGCGTCGAATTCGGTTATCGCGTTCCCGCGGGAAGCTTGCGGGATAAAAGTAGCCTGTGAAGAGGTAACAGACAGATAGAGTTACTTTTGCATTTATAGTATTAGTATGGATGCAAGAACAATTTTTCCGAAATTCACACCAGCATATCTAAAAGGTACCTACATGTAGATACTTTACAAATGTCTTCATCATCTGTTTATTGTATTTGTTAACACCAAAACATCCATATGTCTTACGAACAAATACTTATGTTTGTATTTGCTTTTGCGTATTGAGTTCCTGTTTGCTGTCTCTTTACAATATTATCTCAAAGACAGGATAAATAAGAACGTGCTTGCAACGACGTCGTCTACGTAGAATAATTCAGCAGAACTACAAAGGATCAGTTTAGTAATCCAATAGTGTTCCATCCGTGATACAGTCTGCACACACGCTTCGGTAGAAACACCCACGGATTATGGAGGTTATTCCAGAATAAAATCTCCTTTCAACAATATTATCTACAGTTCCAGGTACCCAAACAATGTGGCTTGAGGATCTTCGTAGCACGTATTTCGTGCGTCACGGGTCAAAGTGGTTAAACGAGGAAATAGCGAATAGAATGTGTCTGAAACACTATACTAGAAGTTTCCATTTACTTACAATTAGCGAATAGAGTAGCGACTAAACTAGAAGTTTCCGTTTACTGACACAATATACTACTTATATCGGTATATCGACACGTGCCGTGCAAGTTATTCAATTCGATTTCCAACTTCTTTAGTAGGCACTTAGTTACTCCGGACCCTTTCAGTTTAGTACTGAACTTTATAAATATTAAAGTTCTGGACATAGAACCTTTTGCTACACTTTACTTTAGTACGTCGCTTGAAAAGTGACTAGGTATTGTATACATTTCTATATATTGGGTAAAAAACTATAGTAGGTAAGCCCGAAAATTCTATGAAGTGTTTTAACTACATATTTACTGTATTTAAAACAACAACAGGCCGATAATATTATTTTCATGCCGTGCAGCGCCATGCAGACTGAATAGCGCCTAATGAGCGCCTCGACTCGACGACTCGAGCCGCGGCGTTTTGAATTTTAAATTACTCTTTGCACAGGCGGATTCGCTGAGCCAGCCGGCAAACGGCGCGTCGATGACTACCTACCTACTTGTCGCTTTATTTGCGGACATCGCTGACAACATAAAAATGGTTTTAAATAAAGGAGTGAAACCGCCGTCAAGTCCTGAAAAGACGTCCGAAGTGTGTCGGAGTTTAAAGTGATATTTACGTGCACAAATTTTGAGGAACTCCTCATGGACACATTAATCATCAGAACCGAGCCGATGATTAAAAAAATATTAGAGAGAGAATCATCGAAATCTGTACAAAGATGGCGGAGTAATCCGCCCTTCTTTTTCTGAAGACGAATGAAAATACTGCTGAAAATAAAGAGTTTCGAATGATCTCAACGCGTTGTGCGCCTCAACGATAAGCTTCCATCCACTGCAGAACATTTATAACGGCAGGGTGTTAGGGCGAAGCGAACCCAGTAAGATTAACTTGACTTATACCGCAAAAGAAATAACGGAACAGTGAATTACGTACCTAATAAAATAAATCATTTTTGGGAAAACGAATTCGCAGGTCGGTTGTAAAGTAATAGTCACATAAACCAAACTGTGACCGCGTTTTACTTCTGTGGTAAGTAACAAAGTCTCCTCAGAACGATTAAAATCTCTTCCATTAAAAAATGAGGGGAATGTGGAATCGTAACACTTTACTTTTAAGTTTAAAATCAATTTTAATAACATCGTATTGACGACTGGATTGGTCCAGTTGGTGGTGAGTGACCGTGCCTTCTGTTCCGATGGTCGCGGGTTCGAGTCCCTCTCGGGGCAAGCTTTGTGTGATGAGCACGAATGTTTGTACTCGGGTCATGGATGTTTAGTTAAACACTAAACATCCATGACCCTCATATGTATCTATTTCTCTATATAAGTATTTATGTCGTTGTCTATATGGTACCCATAACATAAGTGTCGCTTAGTTTGGGGCTAGGTCAGTATGTGTGAAATATCCCAATATATTATTATTATTATATCAGCCGAAAGACATCCACCGCTGAAACTTGGTATGAAATATACACATTTCAAACAATATTTTTTCTTTTTTTTGCTACTAGGATTAAGTGATCCAATTTGAATAATCAGTGTAGGCATGATGTCGCAAGTTTGCAACATAATTTTCGTCATTCTCTCCTTGGACTTTCATTGTTTCTGTGCATTTAATATAGTAAGTATTCATAATGAAAACTGCGCCACCATTGCAGCAGCAAGGTTGCATTGTGTTTCGCACAAATCATTGTTTTCTGCAGTTGATTCTTTGTTACATAGAGCAGTCAGTGGCTAGTGAAAATGGTGATGATGGAAATTTAAATAAGTTGCGTAGCAGCGTACAGCACGATCCAAACTTAGAAGGCACGCGGCGAAGCACTCAATTCGCTGACGCTGAGTTTATTTAGGTACTATTCCCTAATCCGCGCGTCTTCTAAGTTGTGTTTTGCTATAGCTTATGATTAGTTGCCATTAATTCCAATAACAACAATTTGGGATCATGAAACGATCCTTCGAAAGTTAGATTTTTAGAGACTACAACTACCTATGGGCGTGAAATGAGTCCATAGAGCGATAGAAACAGACAGAACGGTTATCAAGTTTAAAACTAATTTCTACACAAAGTCTAACTGAATCGCTTAGCTTAATCAGTTTCTGCGTTTTCCAGCCGCGTAAATACTAAATTCCTTAACGAACAAGATTAAATAGGTATTATTGAACTATGTTTTGGGCTGGGCTTGTATTCAGTAGGATGTAATAATTCACGATTCATTTCCTCCAGAACAAATTGCCGTAATATCGGTAGGATCGGAAAATCCGCCCAACATTGTGTCGATCTACTCGTGTGATGGGATTGTTGAGCGTAATTATTTCCAAAAGTGCGGGTTGAATCGAAATATTTATAAGTACATAGGTACAAATATCCAAAGTTTGTGCAGGTGGTAGGATATTTTTTCTACGAGCAAAATATAAAACAGACCTTTTGTGTTTCCCTGAATATATTTCAGTGCAAACCATTATTTTGATTTGAGTGAAGTGAGTGAAAATCTATATTCACCACATTTTTTCAAATGAAGGATTCTTTATTCTTTTTTGAGAGCATTCATTTGTACGACTTAAAATAAAGTAAACCACAATAGAATCCTGTATAATTTATATTTGTGTTGAACGAATCTTAATACAACGGCAGAAACATCTGTCACAGAGAAAATACCAACTTAGCTGTTCTCACAACGTGGCACACATAATTCTTCGCTGGCAAACCATAAACTGGCGTTATAGGGTACGAAGTACAACCTTCTAAACGAACATGTGCGAACAGATTGCTATGAGAGAATAAAACGAGTTCCTTGACGAATGTACAAAATAAATGAATAGACATAAAAACAAAATAAAACGAGATACTTGTTTTCTCACCAACCGTGCGTGATACCATAATAGTAACTAAAACAGTTCAATAATCTGCATAAGCTTTAGGATGTAGAGTCGAGTTAAAAGTTCGATTTGGTGTGTGCATCTAAAACGAAAATTAAATTGGAAAGCTTGAACATCGACAGGCGTAAAATACTGTTTGTTTTTCGAGTGGAAAAAATAACAGCAGAGTAAAACCTATTCAGCGAGCGGACAGCTAAGACTTTTTATTAATTAGGATCGATGTTCTGAGCCGAGACCGGGCTCGCTTCGGTTAGGCATTGTGTGGGAAATGTCAGCCGCCGGAAGCAGAGCCTCCTTCCCGCGCGCTGGCGACCTGACGGAGGCCCAATATAATGCGATTTCCACACTTATTTCAGGCATTTTCGTCCGAATATTGAATTTACCCATCAAAGACAGGGAGCGAAAATAACAAGATGACGCGCAAGTTACCAATTAAATGAATATATGCGTAGAAGATATTCTTATACATGCTGCTGTGTTTAAAATTAAATGACGTTTTACATTTAATCAACTTTATCGAACATAAAAATAAATAACCTGCTGAACATAAAAATAAGTAAATGCTATCAATAGCATATTGCTTCTTTATAGTACGTAGTAACATAAAATAAACTTTAATAACATCTATTTTCTATCAAAGTTCTTTCTTTAAACCTTACTTCAAAGGTAGAAGCCATATTTTATAACCCTGTACCAATTTAATGATACTCTTTCAACTATAAATTAATTTCATTGAGCGCCTGTCGTTTCCTCGGAGCAGTATATCCGATATTTTAATTAACTTCGACCGTTGTAACAGCACTCAGCCCATTGACGTAGGAAACTTCACCGTGGCAGTCCGATATAGAAACGGGAACAAATACTCTCAATTAACTATACATTTTCTGCCTGTTTAAAGCGCCTAGCGATTTATAACAGTGTAAGACTGCTATCAATAAGCATCAGGCGTTACAGCTTAATGCCTTCATGTTATATGGGAAGCAGATAATTAACAAGGTGCATTATATTACCTTGTAGGGCGGCAAAGAGTGTGAGCCTTAGAGGAATTCTAATTAGGGTTAATGGAATGAGCGTTCACCTGAAACTATCTGCGGCGGTCGCGTTTACTTGTGAAAAGGTTATACAATGGTTACAACGTAGTAAACGTTCATTACCGAGAAAATGGACCTTGTTAATATGGCTCATATGAAAAAGAACACCCTGTGGCGTCACACGGCACGCTTCATTTGGCAGGTCGATGACATCGACGGGTATTGGAATCGCAATTGAATTAAGGTAAAATATAATCGTAGGCTTATTTATACAATCATCTCAACCAGACGTTAAATTCAAAATGAGTGAAATATTTACAAAATTATTGTATATTTGCTGCACTGTTGGCAAGACGAGTATGTACGTGATATTCATCGAAATGTCAAACAGCATTCAACTCGATCTACCGGCCGAGAACGCCAAAATCGTCAGATATTCAAACTGTGGCGCTGCGCACGCTGCGGTGACTGTGGTCAGCATAGTCCCCCGTATAACAGGTACCTATCTGCACAATTTGCGCTAGGTCAGGTCTGCCAGGATTTCATAGCGCAGGAATTCAGAGGTTAGTTACCTTGTCACCCGGAGCGCGCCCTGCAATGAATGCCTAAGTGTGCACGAGATCTATTCAGCGTCCTCGCTCAATGCATGGCCAGTAAACAAAGCGCATTCAGCGCAAACGTGTCACCTGGTACCCTAGTGCGCACTTGCGAATCCTGCTACCTAGTGTATCTTCTATGTGATACTTCCTAACAAGAGCTGTGTGCACAGGCTTTTGCATTAAATTGTGAAAGCCGTGGAAATAAGAAACCAATATTTTTTTAAGCCATTGCTGGTTTTTGCCATACAATAATTGTGAAACGTTGATCACTGATCAGTGAAATCAATGAAGATAAGATTGGATTTTCAAGACTCTTTTTATAGAGCTTCGAGCAAAAGCTGCAACATTCACCTATCGATGGTTATTTTTAACGAAACGAAACCACGAAATACATAAATTTCAGAATTAGCATTGGAAAACTTCCTCGACGTAGAGAATTAACCCTGCGGTATGCAATGCACACCAACTGCCACGTTGGTTACAAATGTGCTCGGCGAGGCGTGGAGAAATAGAATGTTCCATCAACCACAACGACAAGTTGGCCTGTCTACTGCGAATGAGATTAAACTAGGATTTTTTTGAGTTATGTTTTCATTTCGTCTCGTTGTTGAACTTTATATGAAGTGAGATTTCAGAGTAGAGAAATAGGGTACTTAGTCGAGGGAAGAGTTTAACAACTGTGACCACAAATGTTTGGTTTTGTTAAACAGCTTTGACAATAGCCTACGTAATTGTCTCAAATGGCGAGTTTCCACTTCAAAGGCAACCACAGCCGGTCACTTAGCTCAGTGAACCGATGTTTTTAGGATACCCTGTCTGAATATTCATATTTTTCCGGGGTTTTCAGGCGGTCTCGTTCAGAAGTACCTATTTAAATCTACCTAGTGTCACTTTATTGGGAGTGACGGGGAGTGGGAAATTTGCTGCATCTATCCGTCATGTGAACATAGTGTATTATTATAATACTATTCTGTTATGGACAATAAACATATTTTGAACCCGAGAATTGTTCTATTACAGTATTTGGAAAGAGGTAAGCCTAACGATGGAATGCAAATCGAATGCTTCGAAGATACTCGTAATGTTCTTATTCTCAAAGCTCTTCTATGGTTATAAGGTTATTATAATTTTGCTGCACACAGCCTGTTGCGAGTGAATACGCGTCAGTGAGCAAAGGTTCCACTTGCGCGCAATTACGTTGCTCACTTCCATGCAGGCGCTACGAAAGACGTAGGCCTATAGATGGGCACATAACCACATAGCTTATACGAACATCTGAGTCAAAAGCATACCTAAGAATGAATTTGACACACAAGGTGCGATATCTACGTATAACATAGTCAATAATCCAAAGGTAAGGTCAGATTGCAGCAGAAAGGTAATCTATGACTTTTTAGTTTTACTGCAAAAGATCACGAAACTTATTCGGTTTGAAGACGTGACTTGTGTACGGTGAGCTACGAGGTTATAAACCGTATCTACTACCGGATGGACGTATAAAGTTTTATGTGTTTCTATTTGAAAGGCGCGAACAAAAATACCCGATTTAAAATTACATGGATGACATAATGTCCTAGGCTAAAGGGAGTCCTAGGCTAGAGGGGAGGGAGGGATAGACCGAAAATATTGGACTTTTTCGGGCAATACGCTTTTGAAACATTTCCATCTGGTTGTTTTTGTAATTTTAAAAATGTACAGATACACCTCCGACCTCCAGGTTTGCTCCCGGTATGAACCTATATCAACACAAATACTCGTACGTTGTCTTCCTACAGGATGTCGGAATCAATGCCACCCACTAGCGAACACGACAGCCAAATAAGTGACATCGGTGTGACAACTTGAGACACGGAGGTGCGGATAGCAACCCTTCGTTCCAATATGGCAGCATTGTCGCATTCATAGACGTAAAATAATATAGACCCGGTCTAACGTACACGTAATATGTCCCCACTTTCTCGGTGTCCAGTCCAAAGTTCCGTCACCGAACGTGCGTGACAATAAGCGTTTTTTAAAAAACTTTTTTCGAAACTGTTTCTCAGTATCTAAAAACTCGTCTCGTTGTTGGAGAAATGTGATCCAGCTTTAGTGTCATGATACAAGTTTAACTTTGGATTGGACACCAAGGAAGTGGGGACACATGACATGTATCTACGTTAGGCCGGGTCCATACGAAGTATTATTTATGTCTATGGTCGCATTACAATGGATACCGCAATATCTGTTTGAATGGAAGTAAGGGACGATTAAAGTCACGGATGATACGCAAATAACATTCTACTAGTTAAAACTAGCATAAATGTTTTTCCGAAACTGATCAATATGATGTAAAATCACATGTATTAGCATAGCAGTCTACTATGGGTGCCATCTATTTGGCATAATTCTTTTTGTCCGAAACTGTTTACGCATAATAGGCTTCGCATAATTTATTTACGCCGAATCTTGACTTTGCCGAATTTTTATTAAGCATAATTCTTTATTGGCCGAATGGGTGTTTACCCGAATATTGTTTTGACATAATGTTGACTTGACGAATTTTATTATGCATAATATTGTTTGGCATACTAGTAATTTTGCAGAATTTGGATAGGCCGAAATATTGTCCGAATTTATGTCCGAAACAACAATTTATGTAGGGACGGTGTGCGGTAACACCCAAAGTTTGGAGCAAAGCCGACTCGCATAGGTTAGGTTAGGTTATCTTTTATATATATATATGCTGTTAGTTAAAATCCCCAACCCCCCCCCCCCTCCCCAATTTAGATAATCATCGATGTTATACAGGATACTCATTTAATAAAATCGGCGAAAATAAAGGTATGCGAAAGTAGTTTGGGCGTAACAAATTTCGGCGAAAGTAATTTTCTGCCTAAATAATATTCGGGGTTCGAAAATTATGCGTGAGTACTATTCGGCGTAAATAGATTATGCGTAATAGAATTCGACGAAAAATCGTTATGCGAGATTAGTTTCGGCGTAAACATTATTATGCCTATACTGATTATGCAAAATTGAATTCTGCCAAAAAAATTATGCATAAACAAGGGGAACCGTCTACTATAGTTTCAAAATATTTCGCTTGTACTGTTGACGAGACAGTCTATAACCGTCCGCCTTTGATCCAGAGACTCTTGCAAGCGATTCTCATAAGGTGGCACAATGTATGTGACTGTAAAGTACAGTACAGACACTACAGAACCAAAAACCACGTTTAATTTTTTTTTTATAAAAAAATAAAACCGACTTTAATCAAACTCCGACAGCCTGTGAAGTCGGTGTCAAGTTCACTATAAGATTGTCATAGCTTTGGGTCGGTTCATTTGACAGTTGACACCGACTTCACAGGCTGTCGGAGTTTGATTGAAGTCGGTTTTATTTTTTATTAAAAATTGTATTTTGGGCTGCATTGTCCAAACATGGATACAACGGGACGTAAATATCAATGTAGTCTTTGAAACTGATGCCAAAACCATACACGTGCTAACAAATTTTGAGGAATACCCTCATTTTTTCTTGGATCCCATCATCCAAACTGTACCAAATTAAAAAGGGACCACCTTGGAAGTATTTAGAATAAAAAGGGATCATCGAAATCAGTTAACAATTGACGAAATTATGCGTGGTTACAAATATACGTGTCGAATTGAGAACCTCCTCCGTTTTTTCGTCGGTTGAACAGTTCCAAAGAAAGACGTTAGCATAATTAAACCGTTAAGTGTCGCTGCAGCAGTTTAATCCAAAGAAACTAGGACAAGAATGCAAATCGCTCCACTATACCTTGATCCCATAAGTAAAACGACTGAACAAAAGCCTCACAAACGCCGTTTGAGCTGAGATTTTACAGTTTTTCTGGATTAACGTTGGACGTCGACGATTTCAGTAGCTTACCATCGAGGAAATCAGTTTTTGCTGACCTGAAATGCCTCGATAAAGAATAAAACTGATTCATAATCACGTCTCCTTCACATTGCGTATACACTGTCTTACTACTCTTACTGGTAGGTAAGGTAAGAAAGAACGATGATCTATTTACGAGTCAGTATGATTTTTTAAAACTAAACTAAAGCTTTGCGTCGACTATAACCGTCTATCTAATCTAAATGCCTTCAATATCAATGAGGATCACCGCGAGTAAAAAATACACTTGGGGCGCTAGTACCGTTAGTCCATGGCAAATTTCATCCAAATCTGTCCTTCTCCCCAGCTCAGCTTTGTCAACAATTTGAATCTGTCCTAGAACGACACTTTGACAGACTTCAAGCGGCAGCCGCCATTTTGCTGTTTCCGTTGAGTGGCAGACTTTCTTAGATATGTTCTAAATCTCACCGCTTAGGAGCGCGCGCGTCATCTTTGCATCGCCAATAGACTAGCTAGTGAATACTCACGAGCGCGACAGAGTTGTTGTTCTGCTGGAGCCAGCGCAGGATGGCGCTGGCGGTGGTGAAGTCGGGGCGCGGGGGGGGCG
>OZ020273.1:6313664-6343835 GCA_963971205.1 Aethes cnicana | reverse complement strand
AATGTCGTCAATGTAGTCTGTACAATGGACAGAGCTTACTAGGAATTTATAAAATAGATATACATCATTACTTACATAATAACATAATATATATTACGATTTTTAGGGTTCCGAAGTCCACAAGGAACCCTTATAGTTTCGCCATGTCCGTCCGTCCGTCTGTCCGCACTATTGCTCGGAGATGCTTAGTTCTAGAAAGCTGTAATTTGGCATGAATATACATATTAGTTACGCTGACAAAGTGGTACAATAAAATTTTGAAATATTTTTTTTTATAGGGTACCTCCCCTTCTCGTAATGTGGGGATGTAATTTTTTTTCTTGCATACCCCATGGTGCGGCATATCGTGGAATAGGTCTTAAAATAGGTGGAATAGGTGTTTGTGAAATATTAAGCTTTAAAGTGCTATTTTTTGTTAAAGTCACGTGTCCCCCCCCCTGCCAGCTAAATGGTGGTATTTGGATGGCTGAAAAAAATCGCGGTTGTGGCATATATAACGTAGTTGAAAGGAAAACTATCACAGCTAAGTAGGTTGTACAAACTTACGAGTCATAGTCGACCAACTTATAAAATGATTAAAAAACCAATGATTTTTCTCGAGCGGCAGGGGCGCCGGGCGGGCACGTCATACCACAGGCTAGCTAGATGCTAATAAGTCTTAGAAAGGTACTGGCATCGTCAACTTCGGAACCCTATACTTTGCGCGTGGCCCGACACGCACTTGGCCGGTTTTTAGTAATGTAACTGGTAGGCAAACGAGCACACAATACAGGACACCTGG
Source organism: Aethes cnicana (assembly GCA_963971205.1). NCBI lineage: Eukaryota > Metazoa > Arthropoda > Insecta > Lepidoptera > Tortricidae > Aethes > Aethes cnicana. The sequence continues at coordinate 6,343,054 of OZ020273.1, read as the reverse complement.
ATGCTAAGCGGTCACTGCGGCCCATGGACGCCGAAATCTTAATTAGAAATCATAAGATCTCAAATACGTTGCCTACCCTAAGGCCCAAGAAGGAATGCCTCTGTGCCAGTAATTTCAGTGGCTACCTTGAGCCCTTCGGAACACAACAGTGTGAGCACTGCTATTTGAGGCAGGTTAGCGGGTAAGACGGTAGTACCTTACCTACCAACCCGGACCATCCGCCCAAAAGTAGTATTTACATAGTACTTATAATAATAGTGAACTCTCTATTAGTCGCCTAAAACCTTCAACGGTTTAAACGAGTGGCCATATACGTATATATAACCTCATCTTTTAATCAAATCAAAATCAAATCAAAAGTCAATTTGGTCAATGAGTGAGTGAAAGAATGAACAAACTTGGTATTTCGTTTTACCAACACATGCACAATTTCCAGTTGCTATAGAATTAAAGTAGAGTCGACACATCACATCCTGTCCGTCAAATTCTGTACTTTCGTTACCTATAAAGTAAAGACGATTCTCTTGATACATTTTTCAGGAGTCAAATTGAGAACGAAGAAAACCGAATCCAAACTGCAATTACCCAGCATCCGCTTATCCGCTTGGCCCCCGAGTAGGTAGTTTTTTGCGACGAAATTTTTCAATTGGTAATTAGGTATCTTTGTCGGGACTCCGGGAGATGACTGTTCTTGTATATAAATGCATAATTACCTTAGTATGTTAAGTTTGGATAAGTTAAGTTAAGATAAGGACGACCAACTAACTTATCCAACGATGTTGTACCTACATCAATTAAAACTGTTTAACTTGGCAGCAACCTTGTATACGACGAGCAGAACTAACATTTAACTTCACGAGTGCCACGTTGTTATCCAAGTTACATGGTTCGCCATGCCAAACGCAAGGTCCAAATGCAATTTTCCGTAGACGTACATTGTTGAGAGTTTCAGTTTCCCTTGGCAAAAAATAAAACAAATCTTGAACTCCGGAAATCGTCTCGGAAATCACGGGTCAGTATTTTTATATCAGTAGACGTACATTGATTGTTCACTGAGGATACGAATATTAAGGGTTTTCTAGAAAATAGCAATGTACGTACGTTTACTTGAAAACACTGATCCCGTACTTAATGTCATATAGATAATTCTTTCAATTCCGTCCCATTCCGAACACACACGCACGAGCCCAATTAACGACTTCTGCTACTAGTGGTTATTTTACTGGGAACTTACTAAACATCGATCACTGCTTTTCTCGGTAGCATCAGTGCAACCCTTTCGCCTCACGGGATTCCCTAACGATGTTAAACGAACTGATTTGCACGACTGCTAACTCCAACCGTGAAAACAACTTCTGGCTTTAGGAATTAACCGGCGCGATTTAGTCACAAAATTGTCACTGCCATAAGTTATCACACATCCGGTATTTTTACAGTTTTATCCGCAATCCTATTTATCTACAACACATGTGAAGGAAGTCCACGACAAGCTTCATGGACGATGTAACAATAACGACTGAATCCAATGCATAAACGTACTCGTAATCACAATGGTGTAACATTGATACGAAGATATCCATATCGATATCTCGTGTTATGTTACGGAAGACAGAATATTATGATTGACGACATTAAAGATATATGATCTTTTAAGTAACACATGAGTGCACATTACGCTCTAGAAGACATATCTCTTAAGTTCGGTTTGTGTAAGCTGACGACCAAGTTTTTAAAGTCAACCGTATGAAACCATAGATTTTTAAAGCGTCTTTCTCGTCACTTCGCGTAGGAACACATTCATTAACCGTCCTAGGACGCTGAAATCTTTTTGAAATGGCTCCACTCGCGCAAATTGCGCAGGGACCGAGTGAATTGCATCCGCCTAGGAACAATGACGCTTTGGGTTCGGGCTGAAGAAAAAGAGAAAAATATCTCCATCGCTTTACCCTTCGCTATAATGGAAAAGCGCGGAAATATTTTCAAATCATATTCCTAACCGAGGCTCGGTATACTAAAGAAGCTAGATATTCAATCGACTGCAACGGGAGCGAGTTCTTAAAGTTAGATAGGTAAAACGTTTTCAATATGTTATGATATTAATGTAACGTAGCAAGGAATCCGTTGGAATACGGAATGGTGCATGTATTCGACTTTACCTAACTATATAGAGCTAGAGATCTTCTACTATCTAAAGTCCCGCGCCTTCACATTTCAAAACGCTTCAATGTATTTAAAAAGCACAACCAACACTCTCAACACATGTGTGCGAGCTGAGACAGCCGTCAACTATGCGTTGAGAGTGTTGGTGGTGCTTTTTAAATAATAATAAAAAAATTGAAGCGTTTTGAAACGTGAAGGCGCGGGACTTTAGATAGTAGAAGATCTCTACCTAAAACAGATGGCGCTAGTGTACATTACATACGTATAGTAGGTACATACGTAAACTTAAGTATTATAATTTATACCATAAGTTGGTCGTAATGTAAGGACATTGACAGTTGATACCTTGTCTCTGCTAAAACTTAAATAATTCAAGCATTTATTTGTATATTAAGATAGTTAAGTGTCTTCTTGACAAGACACGAACTTTTGTGGCTATTTACGGAGTTCAAGAAATACCGCACGAGACGAGAACCGCAATTAAAATCGGGTAACTTTGTATAAAAAATCCTATGAAAAGTGACCCGATTTCACTATATAAAAAAGATATACGTACGCTGCGGTATCTGCGAGTCTGGAGCATCGGCCTCGCCAAACAACCCCTCGCTACAAACGTCGAGTAGCCACCAGCGAGTAAAGTGTTCCGGCAAGTGCCAACAGCCCGGCATCGTCCCAGTCTCACATCACATCACCAAACACTTCAAAACTTTATAAACCGGAAGATTAATTAAAGGCAATTAAAATGTTACTCCGGATTATCCTGTACTCTAATTCCGAGAGTGGGTTATCGGGAGATAGGTCAGGGGGGGCGGACGTGGAGGGATCAATGCCGAGTGAAAAATACGGAAATACATGATGCGAATGGTAATTACAAAACTTTTCTCTTGGTACCTTTTCATTCCGCGCGAGCAGAGAATAAATGGAGTTGCGAATGCCGGGATGCAATAAGTACCTAATCATTATTGAGGATGGGATAACGTTATTTTAATTAGTTGTTGTTTGAGTTATCATATCATTCGTATTTGTACGGTGAAGAAGGGAAGATTATACCCGCTTGAATTATGAATTCATAATTTGCTAATTCTGGTCAGTTTTATATACGTATAAAATTAAGTATATATTTTATTTATTAAAAATTCGTATTTTTTTATTATGTCTTTAAATTAACGGCCAATAATAAAGTGCGGCCCTAAAATAAAATCCATAATCAGGATTTTAAAAAATGACACGATTAGTAATAAAAAGTCTCGAAAAGAATGTTCAGAGACAAGAGAGGCCGCGATAAGAATCGGCTCAAAAATTTAATCTCGACGCAACCCGGCTGAGATTACATTCTTTCATACATTGTAGACTGTATTATTCTTGTGAAAAAATCTACGTAGCTTGAAAATGGGAATTATTTGACTTTGATGAGCATTGCGAACAAGAAGTAAAGGTTCCAGAAGTTTTTAATATTGTACCTATCCGTTGCAGTTACGCCACTCATGTCTCTCAAAACTCATTAGAGCGCTTCACTCACTGCTCACACCGACAACGAGACCTCGTGCCGGGCAAGCACTTATTTTAAACTTTTTTAGGCTACTAGCTTCTGCCCACGACTTCGTCCGCTTGGATTTAGGTTATCGCGTTCCCACAGGACCTATGCGTTTTTCCGGGATGATAAGTAGACTACGTCCTTCCCCAGAACTTTTCATCATCATCATTGACTTCTACTTAGATGAAATTTGGTATGGAGTTACATAGTTGGGAGTCCTGGGGAATGACTGGTCTACCTTTTAGGTATACCGGAAAACGCATAGATCCCGCGGAAACGCTATAACCGAATTCTACGCCGACGATATCTCGGGCTAAAGCTAGTCCTAACGACGAACGTAACTGTCTCTGTCTGTTATCTTTTCATGCTTAAACCGATGAATCGATTTAGGTAAAATTTGACGTGGAGATAGTTTGAATCCCGGGGAAGGACATAGGATAGTGTTTATGATGAAGTCATCACTCGGGGGGTGATAAGTTTACTATGAAATTTAGAAGACGAAGTCGCGGGCAACAGCTACAGGTGGCGCGTGGCACGGATCTTGAGCGGTGAGCGAAAGTAGAGGGGATTTCTACGCATGTTTACGACTGAAGAGCAAATAAGCGTGCACGCACAACATAGTGCCTGCTGAGTCGCGCACCTCTGCCGATGAGACCATGTTCAAGTTCCGTGCCGAATGCCTGTAGTTGTGAACATATTTCTTTCTTTCAAATCGCTTCGTAATATCATTTACCGATCGTAGTTACGTATCATTTTGTCCTATTATCACATCCTATCTCTAATCAAGACCTAACTAGCCATTACGATTATAACAAGTTCGGCAATCAAACTGAGACACCAAAAAACTGCAGGATATCATCACTACATTATTTTTAAAATAGTTTCCCGTCGCGTCTGTATGTCTGTTCGCGATAAACTTGAAAAGTAGGTAGGTACTGTAGGGATTACTGCTGCTGTTTTCACTTATAGATAGAAGGGTCCATGGGGAACGTTACGGTGTATTTAATTTGTTGAAATACTAGGTAAAAGTGAGAATCCATACTAATATTATAAATGCGAAAGTAACTCTGTCTGTTACCTCTTCATGCTTCAATCGCTGGACCTATTTGGATGAAATTTGTCATGAAGATAATTGGAGTCCCAGAGAAGGACATAGGCTACTTTTCATCCCGGAAAAACGCATAGTTCCCACGGGAACGTGATAACTGAATTCCACGCTGGCGAAGTCGCGGTCAGAAGCTAGTGAATATATAATGTGTAATTCATCTGCCCCTCTCAGGCCCGCGTTGGGCCTATAGCCCAAACCGTCTTGTCATGACAAGAGACCTGTGCCCAGCAGTGGGACGTAAATAGGCTGTTGTGGTGGTGGAACGTATAACAACTTTAAGCTTCACGTATCAAACGTGCATGTTTTATAAAAATGGGAATTTTTCAGGACAAACGTGAAATGAATATAAATGGTATGGAGAGAAGTTATTATATTAACTCCGGAAATGTTAACGAACAGGACGGGAACAAGCTGACGCTGGGAGTTATAAACGTGAAACACAAATTGGGCCTCGTGTTTTAGTTGGAAATTGCGCGTTGCATGTTGTGCTTGTTTTCCAAAGACGATTACTTTTGTTTGTGAAGGGAGTTAGGAAATTGGTATAAAAAAGTAGGTGATGAAATGATTTTGGTTGAATTAGAAATCAAACGTAACAAATAATACCTATAGGTAGGTATCGCATGCAGGTGCATTTGCATTTGCTTTGCATTGCTTGTATTTCGATGACGTATCTTCAGTTGACAAAAGAATAAGGAAAGTGGTTTAAAAAAATAATTGAGGGATTAAAACAAAATAAATGTAGGTAACAAATCGTAACTTTGTTAGATATAGAACTATGGACGGAAAAGTGCTTAGGTATAACTCTTCGGCCCAGACTCTTATGCTTCTAGAGTGAGTTGGTATGTTTTTTTGGCACCTCCGTTCAAATGGTGGGCTAAATTCGCGATGTCCCGCACGCAGCCCCGGCGACGCGCGTCCGGACGGGTGAGAGGCGGCTGACTGGCGCCTGGCCACCCCTCGTTCAACAGTTTGCACCCTCCCGCGACACTCGCACCCCCTACCATTTATTATAGGCCTTTGCTTGCTGTCGATTTTATATGACACGGTACTTTAGGCGTGCTTTAAAAAATGATTTAAAGGAACACAGTATACCTACTAAGTTTTTGTTTGGAATTCGCAATGATACATCGCTTTATTTCGCCTCTGAATTATTTTAATATAGCTCTCGCAATTCACGAATATGTTAACATTTTTGCACTTTATCTCCTTGGGATAAGGTCCAAATTTATTTAATTTTCAACTCCTTGGTGACTTCTCATCATAGTATTTACACACATTCTCTCATTCACATTCTCTTATGTCTCATGGGTTAGCAACCTTTTATGGCCAAAGGCCAGAATACAACCAAACAAAGTAAGGGGGCCCCCCATATATATAAATATTATTAAATATAAAAGTCCAATAAAAAGAGAAGTTCCTTAAAAGAAAAGAAGTTCCTTGATTTCATAGACCAACTGTTTGAGGTTATCATAAGTCATGCAAATAGCCAGGTTAACTGTACATAATGACGATGCAAAAGTGATTGTAAAATCCTACTTGAATAAATGGTTTTTATCTTTTATCCGTTTTTTTAGATGAAATTGAGTAGTTCAACATATTTGAGTGAGTCCCAGGGATTTTTTGAAAACATTGCTTGAAGTAGTGAGAAACAAGAGGGTAGTTTGGTATGATATTCCACAAGACAAAGTAATGGACATGAACTACATACTTAGATATAAGCATATAATATTTTAAATGTCTAGTAACAATCAAGATTTTTCATGTTTTTGTAAAACAATTTTTAGACATCTTAAGTCCTCTAACTCATAATTCAGATTGAGTGTGTTGCTTACTCATACACAGTAGTATGTAAAACATAAAAATAATAAAAAAGGACTATACACATCTTTCCCTGCTCAAACCCGATAAGTCGCCGTAAGAAAACAATAGATTTTGAATTTGTAATAGAACATAGAAGGTTTATAATTGTAAAACAATGTATCTCAACTTATTGGGTTTAAGCAGGGAACCCTCGTTTAAACTAGCTTGGAGTACTATAACACAACAATAAAAGCCCAAGTGGGGAAAGTGTAATGATTTAACCTTTTGTGTGCCGATGTACGAAAATAAGGTGCGTTTGAGTCAACGATTCAATAGTACTATTTTTTTTACAGACAGATCTAGGACATAACACTAAAGGCCACTTGCAACAAGCCACTTAACTTAACTTAGATTTAGTTGTATGGAGTTAACTCGAGTTAGGGGCTAATTCGAGGTTAGTGGCGTTAGTGCAAGTAGGCCTAAGGGGTTAAAGTCACTATGATAAAAAATCTTTATGGTTAACACAATATACAGTACACAACCTGCAAGAAGAGCAGGCCATAAAAATAAAAGTGTGTAGAGTATTGGAATGACAGTAACCAAGAACTAAAACAGAATACAAAGTAGGTATTCGACTGAGTAAATGGCATTGATTCTGTAAAGAAACCAAATGCAAACTTCAAAACTTATAGCCTCATTAGTCACTCGTGCATACCGTGAGCAAACTTTTCTCGGATTGCACTTTCAAAGGCAGTACAACAAATCTTAGATCAACGATGGGGTTCTTACCGGCTATAATGCCATCCATCTGCAGTAACGCAGCTTCCAATAATTTGGCTGGATCGGGATCGGAATCCACCGAAGTTGGGTTGTTATCGCCATCAACCTGCGTTGATTTTCCCATTCCACGAGTAAATATATTCAAGAAATCAACATAAAATAAAGAACCACAATTATTATTCAACTTTGTAAGTAGATCGGGCAAAAGTTAACTTATTTCATCCAGTGTCAACAAAACTTCACCCATCACAAGTCAAGGATGCGTTCAAACCGTACATGTTCTAAATTTTGACGCGACGCGTTCAAACTCTCGATTTCAACATGTTAATCGGACCGTGATCGGACCCAAATTTTGTAATGCAATGGATCCGAATTGCATGTTTGTTAAAATACATATATCTTTAGCTGCGACATAAAACTCCATTAGAACAAAGAATATTAAAAGGAAATATAATATTGGTATTTTTTTCATGCAATACATGCAATATATCTTCAAAAAAAGGAGGGAAGTATTCATCCATACTGAGTTGACACAGTTTACTCAGAAAGAAAGGATTAGGCTATAACGATTTGGACTAAATTTGTAGTATTTTATACTTAATCGCGCTAATCTTGTATACTTATGTGCGAAATAAAATTTTAATTTACCACTGAGCTTTTGGGTGAAGGAAAACATCGTGAGAAAACCTGCACGGATCTGCGAAGTAATTCAAAGATGAAAGAAGTGTGAGTAAAGTCCCCGCAATGGGCCCGCGAGGGGACTCTAGCCCAAACCCTCGTGATGAGAGGAGGCCTATGCCCAGTAGTGGGACGCAAATAGGCTGTAGTAGTAGTAGTAGTGCACAACACAACCGTAGATTTTCCCTTTGATAGCCATAGTCGTCGAAGCTTATAACGTGAACTTCGTGTGTGTATAGTTCAAATTGGCGCTACGTTTGCAATTAGCGTAACGGAAAACGGGTTCTTTCTAGTGGAAATAAAAACACAAAATTTAATATTTCATAATTTATTAATATTTTATTAGACCCTTTACCAAAATTAATCGTAAATAAATAGAAACTACATTTCATGGTAATAAGTACCAATCCTTTATAATCTTAATTTACCGCAGCGAGACGATAAGAAAAAATATATCAACTGCAAATAAACTTTCCATAAAAACAAGCAAACAGCCATATTGCATACAAATTTTCTTATATATAAATAAATAACATGTCATTGATTTTCTATGTTCTGTGTATAAATATATGACTCTAATGTGACAATATTTTAAAATACACACATCTAGATATGGGATTGAACAATTTCCAAAAAATGTTTTCTTTTTATATAAGTATATAGATTTATTTATGTTAAAGTATCATTCATCTAAGGCACAATCAGCTAAAATTTGATATAGTAACTATCACTCATAATTACAAACTGGTTTCTCATAAAATAGATCCCCTTTAATTAAAGATTAGTAAATATTATTTTCTCCATTTAAATTGACAACGTAATATGTTCAACAGAAAAATATTAACGACTCGTCCAACCTGTTTAAAATTACAAATAATCGTATTCAACTGCGTTAATTTATAATTTATCTATCTTAAATTACATACATAACAACTTAGAACAATATTATAATGTTGGTAAGCTGTGTTTTGGTATTAAGGTGAGGGTCGCTACACTAAAGGCATTGTTGACTTCGATAAACCGCTATCACGAAGGGTGAAGGCGGCGATATCTTGTATTATACTTATTGGCCTTTTTAATTAATCTACTATCAGGGTGAAACTCTTGACTGTGTCCCAATTCCAAAATTTTAATTAAAATACTGTTCTGTATTTTACAATAAGAATCAACAATTTATAATTGTGGCATATTTATACACAACTTCCAATACTTTCACTGTACTTACAACTAGTCATCAGAGAGAAGTGGTTATACTGAAGTATGCATAACAATCAATACATTTCTAAATGTCTTTTGCGATCAAACGAAAATTGCGTTCTCATTAAGTTGGCTGATATGTTAAGTACGTAATTTTGTTGATGTATCTTTAAAAATTTTACAATGTTTATTTTCTGCCATGTCATTATTTTGCATAACATTAGTTAATAATATCGCTCAACTCATTTTCTATTTTGGACAACACTCATGTAATGGGGCTGGAATGATATATTCAGTAACACCTATTTAGTTTCACTTCAAGTACATATTTTCAGGTTCTCTTCCATTTTAACCTACTTGATTTACATTGATGCAGAGAAAGTGATAAATTATTATAACTACCTCATTAAAACTCTGCAATTATTTAACCGTTTTATACTTAAATATCTCTTCTTACTCACATCTAAAATTCTAAACTCTATTATAAAATATATTAATTTTTATTAAATATTAAAGGCAATATCTATCATTAGATATGGACGGATTAAGTAAAGGCGCCCAGCGGGGTGACCGGTTAATATATTAATAGCTCTTACATCTACGCGTATACCACGACACAGACTTAGAAGGCGCGCGGCGAAGCACTTAAGTCCTTGACCCAGAGTCTATTATTGCTTAATTCGCGTGCCTTCTTAAGTTGCGTCGTGCTATACCTACGGCGGCGGCGCGGCTCGGGCCAAAATATAAAGTAAACATTGAAGTTGTAATAACCAACAGTGAAACAGCATAATATAAGAATCTCTATAAATAAATATGTAGCTTGTTTCAGGTAACTCACGGCCGCCCTCACCTCCGCCGCCTCATCTTATACAAGACGCAATAACAAAACAAAATATATAAACTTCGTTGGTAAACATAATTTCAGTTCCGTCTAATTCAATTTCGTAAACTTAACAGGCAAGACCACAACCGATAGTAAGTACTTATTAGCTACAGGAATGAAAATCTCAGATTATTTTAATAAAAATGGAACGGACTGACCAATTTAGTTAAAACACGAGAAACTATAAAAACAAAATTAACAGCTATATTTAAATTAACGTTTTTAACCTACTATAGTATTACATTTTAGATTGTTTCAATATTTCCCTATCAACACACGATATATATATATTCTATTCAATATTTTCATTTACCTAGCTTTAAAGATTGAACTCAATACATACAATAAACTCTTGAAAATAAGAGATCATAATCGTTCCCAAAAAGTTGAGCACTTTGTATGAACTGGGAAAACGACAGTATATTCACACACTAGCTTACTTGAATAAAAAAAATGTGGATTGTTTACATATAATCGTATTATGGAATTCTTATGAAAACAGTTAAATTTATTTTTTCTGTAAATCATTTAAGTACCTATCAAGTGCCTAAACTGAAATTACGAGCAATCAATATCAACCTTTTAAAATTTGTTTTAAACATTTATAAAAACAAGTAAATGGGCACCGACATAAAAAGCACACCTTGATTTTCAATAGAATTTCACTTTTTCAATGAAAATGTTATTTGTTAAATAACGTTTTTGTGCGAGATTACCGAACGACATGCTCCCAACTTGAGCCATATTGAGCAAGTACCTTCGACTTGACTCTTAACAATCGGTTTAGTTAGCCGATGATATCAAACAGAACTCGCGAAAGGAACATCAAAAAAATGTAAGTACAAGAAGCACAATGCACCTTTGTCGTTAAAAAGGAGCTTGCGTGTTACAGCCTACGCAAGAGACGTAATTTTAAAGAAAAAATAAATAATAACAACAAAATATAACTTGTACATTAAATATTAGTCGTGGACTTGCATCACATGCATTTTAAAAGAGATAACATAAAAATGGAATGTAGAATTCAAAATTCCTGTCTGTACACAATCACAATAAGTAAATAATCACGGAAATACAGGCTATGCCTTCTCTTCTCAACAGTGAAATGTAAAAATATATTAATTTGTACAATCTTCACCATAGTTTAAAACATTTGTAAAATTCACTATCGCACCAAAAATACTTTAAATTTTAGATTAGATATAAGTTGCAGTACATTTAAGTACAGAAAAGTAGAATTTAAATGCAGGAATTGTTGATCTATCCATTTTTTTAACCTTTTCGTATCAATTAAAATATCGCAATGAGCGGTTCGTTGACGTTGACGTACATGACGTTCTCATCACGTTTATAACATGAACAATAAAATGATATGCTGCATGCTTGATAAAAAAAATGGATAGAAAAACAATGCATCATTTAATTTTAATTAGTCACTACAAATTATTCCCCACCAAAGTCTCGAATCTCATCAATGGAATGCTTCGTTACATTTGGAATGTAAGAATAACTGTCACCGAGTCGCACTATAAATTTAGTCCACATGTCATAACCAAAACACCCCTATTAAAATTTATCACTACCCTCTCATAAACCCATTTGATTTAAGTACTAAAAGAATATCCGCATAAATATCGTCACGCATAACAAAGTTAAGTATACCTTTCCCATAATTTGCACTTTCTAATGATTCTTCGGGGGGACGTTCAGCGTATAGCTCGTTCGAAGCACTTTCAACGCTTAGAAGGAAGAGTGAAGCTTCGATGCTATCCGCAGTGTGCGGGAGAGTGAACACAAAGTCAGTATTGGAACGGCCCCCCTGCAAACAGTCATTGGTGGCTCTTGCTGAGGAGGTGGGAGTTGAACTCGTAGACGTTGGAGCATTGTTCGCCGCAGATGTTGCACTTCCAGGGGTTGGAGTCGCAGTGGCAGCCCTTGTGCAGGAAGTAGAGGGTGGAGTCGGGGAATGTGATGGCGCAGAACGAGCAGACGAGGGACGCAGGCGCGAGCGCCGCGTCGCCGTGCGTCGACGTGATGCCGCCCTCCGAAGGCGAGGCTCGGGACGCCTGCAATCGACCACACGCCCTGTTACTATGGTTAAATGGACTTCGCTGTATGCATAGTCGGTGGTGGGGCATAGCACAACGATCGCAGCGTGCGACGTAGCAAAATAGGTAATTTCAGACGGCATCAGCTGGGTGGCATCAAGAAGTTAGCGTCCGTTAAATATGGGCCAACCTGTTATTCCATACAGAAACGTTTTTTTTTTAATTTATTTCGCATCAAGTTAAATAACGCTAACTTGTGGATGCTAAACCAGCAGTAAACGTCTTCAGGCTGACAAGACGATGATGATGGAGCCTTAACCTTATGAACGTCAAGGTCACCTAAAGTTGCCATGCACTGCCGTGCCTACCATACCAACGACAGCAAAAATGTCTAAGCTAAAGTGCACTTTAATCATGACTAAAATGTATAACGAATCGTTTTAGTTCTATTTTAATTCATTCTAATGTTACCTGACTTTTCACCTCATTCAAATATGAAAGTGTCAAAAAGGTTAAATAACTATGAAACTGTCTCTGCGCCAACTGTTGACGATCTCGGTATGCGCGCGACGCTGCAGCGCCCAGCCCTCGTCATCCCTACAGCTAATGACTCACGTTGGAGCCGCGGGCGCGGCCGCGCGCCGAGATGCGTCGGCGCAGGTCCTCGCGCAGCAGGCTCTTCAGCGGCGACACCTTGATGAGCGATGACAGACTCGACGAGACGCCTCGCTTGTCGCCCCCGTTCGCCTCGGACTGGGATTCCCCGCCACCAGACTCCTCTTGTGTGTTCGGCTCCTAGAATCAACGAAGACATTAATTGCTCACTTACGTAGTAGATATGACATTAATTATTTACGGAACGCCAATTTTAGCTACACGCGCGCTAACCTAAGTATAGCTTGACCAGATAATAGCAGTGACAGGTCTGCTATTACCTGGTCAAGCTATACTTAGAGGGCGCTAGTTCTGCTTTTCATATAGCAACACCTAATTGTAATGTCAACATGTGTAAAAGTGGACCTGTGTGCGAGTTATGGAGGGTTGAAGTAAAGGAGCGCAGCGGTCGCCAGTCCAGTCAAGCCACAGGCCGATAGTCTGCAGTAGCGCCTTCAGATGGCGCTGCTGAGGCGAAAACGGTTGTGAGGAGAGTGTGTTTTGTTTTGTTGCTTATCAAATCCGCTGGACACGATTTCGACCGTTTCGCCAAATCGCCATATAAGATTGCGCTCCTTACCAAGACACATTCCACACTCCATAGTGGGAGTTTTCAATTATAAACCACGTCATTAGAAGGTGTACATTTTTTTACGGAGCTGTAAACAAAACTGACTCTTTACTTACAAGCATTGGGTTATTACTTTATTTAAGGTTCCTTGTGCACCAAAATGACGATTAGACAATTGGGACATTCGATTAATTGTACTACAAGTACTTTCGAAATTTGTAAAATGATAGTTGAACTTTCAAGTATTGATGTTGACACAATTTCATGGACTCTTGACCCTTTCTGAATTAAAGCAACCATGGCACATTAATTAAAAACTACCGACGATCAAAAAATGTAGTTCAAACCAAATTATTACATTAGGCATGCTAAAATTCGGACTTTCTCCTCATAACCTACTTTGTGGCAGTCAATGACCAAGCACAGAACGTTTGGGACTCTACGACTTACTAGAGTAATAATAATGATAATATGTTTTATTTCAGGCACCTAGGCTCTTATAACATATGTATACCTCAAAGACTAACATACATATCTTTTTTTTATATAGGCTATTTTATTTCTGGTATAGGCAACCGAGCGCACAGCCCACCTGATGGTAAGTGGTCACTGCGGCCCATGGACACCGAAATCCTATGATCCCCCATTAAGAAAACATAAGATATTAAAATAAATCTTAAAAATAACACGATTACTTCTTAGTCGTGAGGCGAACTCTGGAATCGCTGTTCAATCTACCACGGAAGCGACGAAACACGACTCCCTTCGACCAAAACTAACTCCTCTTTCGTGAAGGTTATGTCCAGTAGTAGACATCCTTTGGCTGACATGACGGTGATACGGTGAATGCGAGTGGCACAACATCGGTCTGAGTGATGCGCCTTGGGAAAGACATTTCGGCCAGCAGTGGGCATGATAATGCGGGTATACAGTGGATGCGAGTAGCACAAGACCGGTCAGAGCACCTTGGGTAAGACATATAGCCAACGGTGTACGTCTTTCGGCTACCATGATGGTGATGATGTTGATTCGCCAAGTACCAGCTTACCTGTTTGATAGGTATGAGGGTGATGGACGGAGTGATCCCGGCGGGCAGCTGGTTGGAGAGCGAACTGCTGGCCACAGCGCCGGAGCTGTCACCAGATTGCGGCGAACTGGGGCCTTCGCCGTTCATGCGGGAATCTGACAACAAACATGGACGTTTTTTTAAATGTGTAATGGCTTCTGCTGCAAGGCAGTTTGCCAATGAAGTGTGCAAACATGGAAGTTATTTTAATGGCTGCGTTCGGAATCGCACTTAGAGCGCTCACAGCACCTTGCATCCTTTTTCCTCTTAGGTCTCGACTTTCAAGAGGAAAAGGGTTGCAAGCTTGTTGCAAGGTGCTGTGAACGCTCTGAGCGCGTTTCGGAACGCAGCCAAAGGCTATGCTTGACATCAGTGTGACAGAATGAGGGTTTACTCTATTTTTTCCGCAATCAGATGGCGCCACCGAGCTAACGCGCATAAAGTTGTCAAAATGTATTGAATGTTTGGTGTAACATTTCCCGAATTTCCGTTTTGTTCCTAGAGTAACTAAAATTATTATGTAATGTTGTAATATTCAGATAGAAATGACCTTTACTAACAAATAATATACACGGTTTGACAGCTATTTGGACCCGGTTGCTCAATGCGCCACCTGGTGAGCGTTATTTTAGGTCACCCTCATTGCACGGTCTAGAAGTAATTTGCTAGGCAATGACGTCATCGGTCTAACTAATTTTCATCACTGATAACGATTCCAATAAGGGCTATAGCGTATGCATTCGTCGCTATGGCGTTTGTGTCGAGGTCCAGTGTTGTCCATTTAATATATTATATTAGAATAATAATACTACTACTACAGCCTATTTGGCTACAGGCTATAGTCCCCGCGCGGGCCCAGTGCGGATTGGGGACTTCACACACATCTTTGAATTACTTCGCAGATGCGTGCAGGTTTCCTTACGATGTTTTCCTTCACCGAACAGCGCAGTGATCAATTCAAATTGAATTTGGCACATAAGTAAACTTAGAGGTGCGAGCCGGAATCGAACCTCCGGCCCTTTGCATGAGAGGCGGTAGGTCGAACCACTAGGCCACCACGGCTATTAATAATAATAAGTTTCGAAAAATTTTGACATCGACAGCCATGCCTCACACACAAGACAGAAATACGCTGGCCCTACAATACTATGACGAACCAGGAAAAATAAAAACTAAATATATCTGAGTCATCTTATTAAATATTCATGGAACGAAATCGAGTTTAGGTAAAATCCCGGATCCGGTCAAGGTCGGATCAGGGTGATAGCAATATAATACGACTCTCATCTATCTTATCATTATGAGAATTCCCAGTTTGTAAAAGTTGGCAAATAACATGTTTTCGTTGAAAATGAGGATACGTAACTTGCGTTATGAGAAGTTAGTGATTTATTTTATAAGAGTCCTGATTTTAAGGTGATAACTCACGGTTTTATGTAGCCTCTACGATAATAGATGGCGCGGGTGGTAGATATTGTAATTTTCAGGATTTACGCCAAATTCCAAGCCCAAAGGTACACTTTGATGGACTATGCGATTGAAGGGATATATTATACATCTCAATTTCACATAAGTATCCGTACATCACCTTTCATTTAGGAAAAAAGGCGAGCAGTCTGCCGAGAATGAACTCACGCACACATACAGAGGTAGTGAAACGTAGTGGAAACCAAGGCTTAATTTCGCCGAGAATTATAGAGCTTCTGTGGCGCCGTGGTTTTTGTGATTTCTTTTTATGAAGTATAAATCGTGGAAGTCGTGGGTTCGATCCTCACTTTTTCAACTTTTTGTATTTTTTTTTTCTTTTTTCTATAATAAATATTTGTAAAGGGGAAAAATAAAACTAGTGAAACTTTTGATATATTTTACTTGACATTATAGAAATATTTTTGATCTAGATATGATTATTTATTTCTACTACTATTTTTAATCAAAGGATAAAAATCCGTGTGTATTTCGTTACATTATCCTCCTCCTCCGGCACATACTTCTTGTGACGGTCTTCCATGTGCAGCGATCTTCGCCCTGGTGCATCGCCGCATTTACCGGCGGCACCTGTTCGGCCTCCTCTCTCTGGGTCTTTTCCCTTCAGCATTAGTCTCTCCAACTTGCCGGATTTCCACGAGTTATGTGACTGAAGGTAAGCCGTGGAGGCCTAGTGGTTCGACCCACCGCCTTTCATGCAGAGGGTCGGGGGTTCGATTTCGGCTCGCACCTGTAAGTTTACTTATGTGCGAAATTCAATTTGAATTTACCACTGAGCTATTCGGTCAAGGAAAACATCGTGAGGAAACCTGCACACATCTGCGAAGTAATTCAAAGATGTGTGTGAAGTCCCCAATCTGCACTGGGCCCGCATGGGGACTTCAGCCCAAACCCTCTCGTAATGAGAGGCCTGTGCCCAGCAGTGGGCCGTGAAAAGGCTGTGTAGTAGTAGTAGATGTGACCGAAGTATTTGACGATTCGGCTTAGACGAACCATGGACGGATATTGTATGTCGAGTTTGAGTTCTTTGAGCACCGAGATGTTGGTGCGATGAGCTGTCCAAGGTATAGTATATAATATTATCAACTAAATAGTTCAATTCAATATATCATAATTTACTTTACAAATTCCTAATATTGTATTATTTTATCAAAATATCTAAACACCTACACGACTGACAGGGTACCTACCTACCTACCTATGATGAGAATGAATATTTGTACTCATGTCATGGATCTTTATTTGCATATGTATTTACATATTTCTCTTTATAAGTATTTATATCGTTGTCTAGTACCCGTATCGCAGGTAATCCTAGTTTGAGAGTAGACAATGTTGTGTTGCATTCCAAATATTATTCATTTTATCTTCATCTTTTTATCTTATCTCAGTAAGTAAATATTCTCTTTCTTGGTTTACATTTTATTGCCACGCACAGCCACACGAAAATAAAATTGCTACACATGTCTGACAAGTTTATTAAAATAGGTATAACAAAATATATCACAATTTTACACATGATAAGGTTGGTTCTGATTAGCAGTGATTGGTTTCACAATGTCTCTTCATTGTTACTCACAGGCCGCAGACAGGCAGGCACAGGTAAATGTAATCTCTTCCAGAAAGTTTCTCTTCCAGAAAGCTTACTTCGTCCCTCCTAGGAAGACAGATCCAAGGCATTCCAGAAGATGTTTGATCTGAAATAGAGACAAAAGATTACTCGATCACACTCTACGGATAATAATAATAAATCTGGCTATTCAGTTTTTTTAGAGGATCTCTCTGAGATGATATGACAGCGGGATGTATTGCCGCATTCAATCCTGGTGATCAAAAAAATAGCGGTTATATCTATATATATAAAACAAGAAACCGACTGACTGACTGAAAGATCGATCAACGCAGAGCCGAAACTACTGGTTGTAGAGAGCTGAAATTTGGCGTGCAGGTTCCTTAGGGAACGTAGGGGAGCACTAAGAGAGGATTTCCCGAAATTCCCACGGGAAGGGAAAAGAACGGGATTTTACATTTTAATATTTTTGCACATAGAAGTTGCGGGGAAAGGCTAGTTATTTATAAAATACAAGCTTTGCCCGCGACTTCATCTGCGTAGAATTCGTTTATCGTGATTCCCCAGGAATTGTCCACTTTTCCGGGATTAAAAGTGACCAGTAATCTTCCCCGGGGCTCAACCATTTCCAAACCAAATTTCATCAATATCGGTTCAGCGGCTGAAACATGAAGTGGTAACAGACAGACGGAGTTACTTTCGCACTTATAATATCAGAAGGTATTTGGCATGGAGGGCAGGGACATGGCTACTACCGAGTCGAACGGACGCACTTCACTACCGAAACACAACCGAGACTAGATAGAGATGTTCTACTATCTAAAGTCCCGCGCCTTCACATTTCAAAACACTGCATTTTTTTATTATTATTTAAAAAGTACCACCAACACTCTCAACGCACAGTTGATGGCTGTCTCAGCACGCACACATGTGTTGAGTGTTGGTGGTGCTTTTTAAATAAATTGCAGCGTTTTGAAATGTGACGGCGCGGGACTTTAGATAGTAGAAGATCTCTACTATAAAAGCTTTGATCACTTTTATTTTTTCACTGATAACACGTTGTGCGTTCGCAAAGCAATTATGGGATTTGGTCTCGCCTGGGTTGACGCGGGCGTCTAGGCAGTCGGCGCGGCCGAAGCTGCGGCGCCGCAGCCGCCGTGGGCGCGCAGGGCGCCTTGCTAGCTTTCCTCTCCCTCTCGTCGACAGAATTCTCCACACTTCTCGCACGAAAGGGCAGCTCCTTGAAGTTTGTGAAGTCCTCCCTCCGTACTCTTTTCCTTATCTTATTAGAAAGGAGGGCGTAAGTTATGTCCAATTGCGCTCTTTCTGAGATATCATTCTCCGTTAGTCTCACAAAGAGCGACCGCAGCCTCACTATAAACATGTCAGTTTTGTCTTGCGGCGTCGAAAATATAATATACCTATAGGCACGGTGGAGTCTTGGCAGATGTAGAAATGAGAAGACGGTGTGGGGCGAAGCCCTAATCACAAGTGACCGTGAATTCGTGGCAAATGTAGCGTGTGCGTAGCGATTGCACAACTGACTGACTGGCTGGCTGGCGCGCGCGGCGCGTGGGCATAGGGTCGGCCGGTAGGAGAGAGCGGGACAGGGCTATTTTCCGAGACGCGCGTCTATTCCGCGAAACGGTATGGCAACCGAGTACCTAAGGCCCAAGCGGGTTAGTGTTCCGCGCACGGTTTGCTATAAATTGTACTATTATGTACCCATCCCAACAAAAATATGTACACATTTTAGTACCTATACCAACTTGATTCTTTAGATCATTGCTTTTCATTGTTGGTGGTGGTAAATTGTTACTGCTTTGCGAATCAACCAAAGTAAAATTTCTACACATTTGACATCAATTTTTTCAAGTAGGTAGGTAAGGTAAATGTAAAGAAAAGAATACATTATAATATTATTATTAGTAAGGATCAACTAAATAGTTCAATAACATAGTTTAATTACTAATAGTTTAATTTACTTTACAAATTCCTAATATCGTAATATTTTATCAAAGTATCTAAACACCTACACGGTTGACAAAGTATGATGAGAACGAATATTTGTTCTCATGTCATGGATCTTTATTTGCATATGTATTTACATATCTAACTGTCTAATACATAAAATTCTCGTGTCAGTGTTTGTATCCAAACTCCTCCGAAATCGCTAAACCGATTCTTATGAAATTTGGTGTGTAAGTTCTGTAGGTCTGAGAAAAGGAATAGGAAGCTATTTTTCGTACCCATCCAAGAAAAAAAACCGGCCAAGTGCGTGTCGGGCCACGCGCAAATTATAGGGTTCCGAAGTTGACGATGCCCACAGTACCTTTCTAAGACTTATTAGCATCTAGCTAGCCTGTGGTATGACGTGCCCGCCCGACGCCCCTGCCGCTCGAGAAAAATCATTGGTTTTTTAATCATTTCATAAGTCGACTAATGACTCGTAAATTTGTACAGCCTACTTAGCTAGAAGCGATTCTATTATAGCGCGAACACTATGAAATGTAGCGTATGCGTTGCGATGGCTCAAAGTTAGGCGACTGACTGACTGGCTGACTGAAGTGGCTGCCTGGCTGGCGCGCGCCGCGCGAGTGATGGGGTCGGCCGGTAGGAGAGAGCGGGACAGGGCTATTTCCCGAGACACGCGTCTATTCCGCGAAACGGTCTGGCAACCGCGTAAGCGTCGTAAGGCCAAAGCGGGCAGTGTTCCGCGCACAGTTTGCTATTGTTATATCCAACAAAAATATGTACACATTTTAGTACCTATACCAACTTATTCTTTAGATTTGTTAGATCATTGCATTTCATTGTTGGTGGTGGTAAATTATTGTTACTGCTTTGCGAACCAACCAAATTAAAATTGCTACACATTTCTGACATATTTTTTTTCAAGTAGGTAGGTAAGGTAAATGCACCTATGTTGGACGAGGACCAGCCATGGTCATTTTTTGAATTTACCTTCAAAATTAAGCAAAAACAAAGTTTTTTTTTCAAATGACTACACCGATCAGTCGTGCCAGTAGTTCAGCTGTCATACCAACGGTTTTTGATAGCCGACAGACATTTTTTTGTGGTTATCACGATTCTTAGTTGCGCGGTGTCATTTATAGTCGGGCGGGAGTCGTAATTTCTTATAAGAATCGCGATGCAAGTAAGTACCTGACTCAGGTGTATCATCTTTGTTGAAATTCATATTATTTATTAGCCACATAGCCTGTAATATTTGTTTGTATGTTTTCTAAGAATGTCGTTTGTATGTGCATGTCTGCTTTCTGAATAAACTTTTCTTTATCTTTATCTTTTCTTTTATTGATTTATCAATAGTAATACAGTACTTTTACATTATAACCTAAATGTAATTGGCATTCTAATCATTGACGACAGGTTTGGCTCAGTTGGTAGTAACCCCGCCCTCTGTTCCGACGGTCGCGGGTTCGAATCCCGCTCGGGGCAAACTTTGTGTCATGAGCACAATTAATGTTTGTACTCGAGTCATGGATGTTTAGTATTTATATATGTATGTATTTCTCTATATAAGTATTCATATCGTTGTCTAGCACCCATAGTACAAGCTTTGCTTAGTTTGGGGCTAGGTCAAATTGTGTGAAATGTCCCAAGATATTTATTTATTTATTATTTTATTTATACGGAGCGTAGACTTTATCAGTCGAGATCTCTCAAGCTTCACTTGGATATTCAATGTGCCTCGTACCATACGGTGATCGCTCCCGGACTTAACCGAATTAATCACTGAGACATCATCGAAAATCTGCTTCCTCGTCGACATGATAAAGTCTATCTCATTCCTCGTTACACCATCAGGGCTCATCCAGGTCCATTTTCTGTGCTCACATTTCCTGAAGAAAGAGTTCATCATATAGAGTCCCTCCTTCTCCATGAAACCAGCCAGTAGATGGCCCGGTGATTCCTACGCCCTCCTCCAAATTGCCCCACTCTCAGCTCTTCACCGTCTCGTTTGCCCAAACAACTGTGAAGTGACTTCTGGATGGCTCTGGATGGCTCTAGAAATGTCCTCATACATAGCCTCCACCTCATCGTCGGAGTGCGTCGAGGTCGGAGCGTAAACCTGTATAACCTTCAACGAATATCGTTGGGTTATTCTGAGTACAAGGCACGCTACCCTGGTCGACACACTCTCGATCTTCACCACATTGTTTGCGAGGGACTTGTGGACGATAAACCCGACACCTCCCTGGGACTGTTGGTCGCCCTCCCGGAAATAGAACAGGTTACCGGACTTCAGGGTTATCATGTCCTCCCCCTCTCTCCGGACTTCTGATAACCCTATGATTCCCCAACGTAACCTGCTCAATTCTTCCTCCAGTTCCAGTACCTTTTCGTCAGTCCGCAGTAGGGCTTCCAATCCCGGGATCCCGGGATCCCGGGATCCCGCCTATTTTTTAGGGCTTTTTCAATCCCGGGATTTCTATTTCAATCCCGGGATTGAGTTTCCTATCAAAATAATCGGTCTTCATCTATGATTTAAAGATAATTTACCGAGGTATTCATTCGTTATATCAGCCGCAAGACCGATCTTGTGCCATAGAAATCCGCGGGACCCTTCACCTGGTCGTCACAACATCTTTTTGGAGGCTTTTCATATCTCTTCTCCTGGTTTGCGGTTGTCATTTGAGAACTTTCTCAAATATTAGAGTTACTACTGAAGTTTCGCAACCCTTCCGATTCTTCGGACTATGTCGGTGATCCTAGTTCTATTGAGGATATCATCCACATATCATCATT
Source organism: Aethes cnicana (assembly GCA_963971205.1). Lineage (NCBI taxonomy): Eukaryota > Metazoa > Arthropoda > Insecta > Lepidoptera > Tortricidae > Aethes > Aethes cnicana. Next base: position 6,320,750 of record OZ020273.1, on the reverse strand, counting down.
TTTGATTGTATCAAATACAAATTAGCCCTCTACGTTGCCGTTTGAATGAACTTGAGTTTTTTTATGAGACACATCATTGGCGCCCACGTCTTATCCTTTAGTTAAATACTCAGTTGAAGACTCTTCTGAGATCAATAAATATAGCACTGAGATCTTTCAGATTCCAGGGGTTCAGGATTTACTACGTATAGGTAGTCATCGGTAAGTCGAATATGAGTAGTAACTACCAACTCCTCATGTAGATTATTGATGCCTCGTTTTCAGTTCAGAACCATGAAAGCATCCTTGACTGCAGCTGTAAACAGCTTTGTGTAATTCTCCGCATCAGAGGAATAGGATTTGTGTTGTCCTGTGTCGAACGGGCAGTGGCGTTTTCATACAGAAACTTCAACACTTCGAAATAGTGAGTGGTACAGTCAAAGAGCCAGAGGCTGGCGCGGGGAGATTGCAGTACAGCCCTTGGGCTGTTGTGGATTATGGTATCAATAGAGTCAAATGATTTCTCGTTATAGGCGTAATCCACGAATGCCATGTAATGTGGGAGATGTTATTTGCTTCGGTGTTCTGTATGACCATCCGACCGGTAAGTTTAAGTACTGTAGCCCTTTCTGAAATCGACTTTTTGGTATTCAGGAAGTAGTCAAACCTTCGCGAAAGACGGTGGGTGATACGACAACTCTCAAAAACAGCTTGTAATAATGAGACGGTGGTAGGATGGATCTATAATCCTTTAGTAAGGTTAAGGTTTTATGTAAGCCATCTTGTAAAACTTCAGCCTGAACTGTTTAAAACAATTTGCGATTTGATTTGTATTAAGATATATTGTGTATGACTTAAATTTGGTATTTTTTTGCGTAATGAAACTACCATCACATACAAGCAGTACTCAATCCCGGGATCCCGGGATCCCGGGATTGACTGCTGCAATCCCGATATGAATCCCGGGATTACGATAGTCCCGGGATTTGGAAGCCCTAGTCCGCAGTGTAGGTACGGCAGTTATATGTTGCCAGGGCCAAGGGTCGTCGTTTTTGGTAGCCTGGCCGAACCCGGGGATTCAATATAGCACCCCCTGCCCCGCCGTTACCATGGCCGCTACCATGGCCAGGAATAGCAGGGCCGCCGGGGAGTAGGGGTCTGGGCTGTGTTTGTGGCATCATAGTTCCCAAGTCTATCCATTGGGGGGGATTTGCCAATAGTCGCCACGCTTGGCAGACGGGTGGCGACCGCAGTTTTAAGGTGGTAGTGCTCGGAGGACGCTGCTTCCCATCCTCCGGTTTATCCCTTAGTCGCCTCTTACGACACCCACTGGAAGGGAGGGGGTGGTGCAATTCTAGGCCGGCACCACACGACACGGCTTTTTTTTAAATCTAGCTACATAATATTGTAGCGGTTTATAAAACACGCCTACCTCCTAAATTTCAACCATACAGCACCCATAGTCTCCGAGAAAGATTACTGTGACATACGGACGGACGGACAGACAGACGGACATGACCAAATCATAACGGTTCCGTTTTTTGCTATTTGGTTACGGAACCCTAAAAAGTATATTATTACTTTTTACTCTATTACTTGTATTTATTTTTTAACCGATGGACGCAATCTGCTACATGTGGATATAGTTTGCGTCCTAAGAGTCCAAGTATGGTTATCGGTATCTGTATCTTTTTCTACAGTCATAATAATGTGGACGCAAATTGGTCATTACAATATCTTTAATAATAATGTCAAAATAAACATAAACTTAATGTCTCTTTTTCATTTCATCTCATAAAAATTTTAAATAAAAAAATAGAACCGACTTCAAACTCCGACAGCCTGTGAAGTTGGTGTCAAGTTCACTATAAGATAGTCATAGCTTTGGGGCGGTTTACTTGACACCGACTTCACAGGCTGTCGGAGTTTGAAGTCGGTTCTATTTTTTTATTTTTTTTTCGGCTATAGTTTCCAAAGATGTGTACGATGGGACGTAAGTCTTTGAAATTGATGCCAAAATCATACACGTGCTAACAAATTTCGAGGAGTTCCCTCGTTTTGTCATGGATCCCATCATCAGAACTGAACCAAATTATTAAAAATTAAAAAAGAATCATCGAAATCGGTTCACAATTGACGGAGATATGCGTGGTCATACATAAAAAAAATATATATATACGCGTCGAATTGAGAACTTCCTCCTTTTTTTTTCGTCGGTTGAAAAAACAACATTAAACTAAAAGACAGATAGAGTAGTTCGCGTCCATTGTGGACGCAAATAGGAGAGATTATAAATTTGGTGTAGTAATTCGCGTCCACCAAAAAAAAAAAACAAACAAATTTATCAGTAATCTATTTTAGGGCTCATTATTTAGGTCTAGCAACAACTATAAATCAACAATTTTAAATAAAACAATGAAAAACTTACCGTGACACACGCTACTGCTTACTATTTTTTTGCTAACATTTGGAACGCTGGCACTCATTTCTCGTAAAACTGAGACTAATTGTTTTTTTCTAAATAGGAAGGGTTGTGCGCACGTACCTTTTGTCTATTTTTGTATGCCTCTTGTACATCGAGGTATTAATAGAAAATATTTTGAGATAATTAGTCTGTTAGTATACTTATTATGAAGTTTTTTTACAAGGAGATCGGTCAAATGGACGCGAACTGGGGGGTGGACGCGAAAGGGCGAAATGACCCTACCTACATATATCACAATTGTACACAATGACAAGGTTGGTTCTAATTAGCAGTAGGTATTGGTTTCACAACAAAACCTAGCTTAGATTTCTGCAACGGTATTTAGGATTATCAGATTTATAAAAAATAAAAAATAAAAAAAAAACCGCCTTCGAACTCCGACAGACTGCGATGTCAATGTCAAGTTCACTATATGATAATCATTTCTTTGGGTCGGTTCACTTGACACCGACTTCGCAGTCTGTCGGAGTTTGAAGGCGGTTTTTTTTTTTTTTTTTTTTTTTCGGCTAGTTTCCTAACTATACCATAGAAGTACTTATGTAACTCTGAAGTCTTCGAAATTGACACCAAAACGTCGTGCTAGCAAATTTCGAGGAGTTCCCTCATTCACCCGAAGGCAATTCCCATGCAATAGTACATTATTGCAGAGGCCGCCAAGTAGCGTATTGCCGGACGAGTTAGTTAGAAGGCTGAGCGAAGCGAAGCCTTCTATTATTACGAGTCCGGCAATCGCAATTGCGGCTGAGGTATATATAATGCTTTTCTCAAACAGCGAGGAAATACGTAAGGTCAGTCGGGGCAAGTGCGCCAGGATGGGGTAAGTGCGCCTAACATAAATATATCGAAACCTATAAATATTACTCAACTAGTAGTTGGCTGTTTACAAGGCATAGGGGCGAAATAAATTTAGACGCACTTACCGCACATCAGTGTTTACTACTTTCATGATCGTGGATGATTTGGCCATGGAAGTTGTACTTATTACCTCCATGGATTTGTCAGTTTCGGGGCAAGTGCGCCAGGATGGGGTAAGTACGCCTAACAAAAATATGTCGAAACCTATAAATATTACTCAACTAGTAGTTGGCTGTTTACAAGGCATAGGTGCGAAATAAATTTAGGCGCACTTACCCCACATCAGTATTTACTACTTCCATGATCGTGGATGATTTGGCCATGGAAGTTGTACTTATTACCTCCATGGATTTGTCAGTTTCTCTACAGAGGTGTCTCAAATAGCAAGCGAATTAAAAAAAACACACACACGACAATAATGTTTTTGCTGGCCAAGGCCGGCAATGGACAGCCTCGCGTCTTCTTTTTTTGAAAGTAACATGAACATTTCCGAGCATGTTTGAGAAAAGTTATATTTCTTTTTTTTAGCTGTAGACTTTTCCCGGTAAAAAGTACAAATAGTACATTATTGCAGACGCCGCTAAGGAGCGCATTGCCGGACGCCTTCTTAGTAGGTACGAGTCTGGCAATGCAGTTGCGGGCGTTGCGGCCGAGGTCTATAGGTACAATGCTTTTCTCAAACTGTGAGGAAATACTACTCGTCGTCGTCACCATCATCATCACCACCACCACCACCACCATCATCATCATCACCACCACCACCACCACCATCATCATCATCATCATCACCACCACCTCCATCATCATCACATCACCATCTCCATCATCATCACCACCACCATCACCACCATCATCATCATCATCATCATCACCACCACCTCCATCATCATCACATCACCATCTCCATCATCATCACCACCACCACCACCACCATCATCATCATCATCATCATCATCATCATCACCACCACCTCCATCATCATCACATCACCATCTCCATCATCATCACCACCACCACCACCACCATCATCATCATCATCATCACCACCACCTCCATCATCATCACATCACCATCTCCATCATCATCACCACCACCACCACCACCATCATCATCATCATCATCATCACCACCACCTCCATCATCATCACATCACCATCTCCATCATCATCATCACCACCACCATCAATACCATCACCATCATCACGGTATAGCAAAACACAACTTAGAAGGCGCGCGGATTCAGGCCAAAGAACACCAAAGAATATACCTAATAACTGAGGCATTGATGAAAATAGCACGTAGCATTTGCGGGCAAATGCGGGACATTACATTACATTACGTAGGTACACATAACCACAACAATATGTCAATGTCTCTTTTTTTTTTTTTTTATTCCTAATTGAGTTCCGTTTTGCACGCCGGTCGAAACATCAATGTGTAAATCTAAATGTACTCGTAGTAGGTAAATAATAATAAATCATTAGTTTATTTCGCTTGTACCTACCTACGATTTATATGTATAACTGACATTGATAAAATAGGTACGTAGCTAGTATCTAAAGTTTAGATACTAGCTACGTACCGTAGATTCTAAACATTATCAGGACCCAAAACAATTTAATTTTGTAAAATGCCACTTTTCAAATCACAAATTGTATAATCTGGATACCTACTATTATTATTACGCATACGCATATGATCGGTAATTTCATGGTAATTTCACAGCTTATATGTTCTAAAAGCCGTGGTGTGGCCTAGTGGTTCGAGCCACCGCCTCTCATGCCGAGGGTCGGGGGTTCGATTCCGGCTCGCACCTCTAAGTTTACTTACGTGCGAAATTCAATTTGAATTTACTATGAGCTTTTCGGCGACGGAAAACATCATGAGGAAACCTGCACGCATCTGCGAAGTAATGCAAAGATGTGTGTGAAGTCCCCAATCCGCACTGGGCCCGCGTGGGGACTATTATAGACCAAACCCTCTCATAATGAGGGGAGGCCTGTGCCCAGCAGTGGGACGCAAATAGACTGTAGTACTAGATTATATGTACTCGTCAGCATAACTGTTACAGCGAGCGTGTAGACAGTGCGGGTTTTCTACGCTCGAGTGGTCTACGATCTGGTCAATTTATTTTTGTTTTTTGTTTTTTACCTACAGCAAAAATCAATTTTTATAGACTAACTAGCTGACCCAGCGGACTTCGTACCGGCATAGTTTTCTTTTTGGGTGGGTTGAAAAATAGCTTACGTCCTATTCTCAGCCCTACTGAACATACACACCAAATTTCATAAGAATCGGTCGAGCCCTTTCGGAGGAGTTTGGTTACAAACACTGTGGCACGAGAATTTTATATATACCTACTATCTATAGGTACTATATAAGAGATAAAATGTCCTAAGCAGAGCTCGATCGCCCAGGCCAGGTAGAGATCTTCACTATCTAAAGTCCCGCGCCATCACGTTTCAAGACGCTTCAATATATTTAAAAAGCACCACCAACACTCTCAACACATGTGCTGAGACAGCCATCAACTATGCGTTGAGAGTGTTGGTGGTGCTTTTTAAATAATAATAAAAAAATTGAAGCGTTTTGAGATGTGAAGGCGTGGGACTTTAGATAGTAGAAGATCTCTACCTACTTCTTATTATAAGTAAATATAGCTATTTTTATTTCTTACATAAATGAATAAAATACTTATAAGAGATAGGTATGATTTATTTCTTCTAGCAGTCTTCTGACATGTCACCGCTCATTACATTTTTTATATCTGATCATTATAAACAACAAAATACTTGTATAGGTACTTACTTACCTATTTCGTTCAATGATTTTCCAACTCATAAAACGCGATTTACGCGATCAACTATGTAACGGCGGGTTAACGCCATCTTGTGAGCATTCTGGAAATTAATAGGAATCGGACGGACACTAGCACTAGCAGATCAGCTGTTCATAGACCACGACGCCATATTGGCCTGATGCTTACAGTGTAAACGTTCTCTCACACAAGCTTGGTTCGGCCGAAATTTTATTGGTTTTGAAATGCTTATAATTATTTTATTCTTTGATTTTTTGCGGTGTTTTTGATCTATGCGTGCTCGGGGAATAATGTAATATTTTATTAGAACGATAAAAGAAACTAAAAGCAGTCGTAGTCGAAGATTACGCGACCAGTTTTTTGTATGGGGTTCAGCCGTGACGATTCACCTTAAAAATGAAATTTTCTATCAAGAACTGAGCCAATTTTTGGAAAAACGTAGAACGTAAGACGTTGATGCCTGTCGCTATTTGGCAAGATAGGTCGCCGAATTTGAACCACGCCATTCAGCTACTACCCACCGTTGCACCAGTTTAACCAACAGCATTTTAGCATAAAACTATCTAGGTTTTGTAATCCATCATTGTAACTGTTTCTATAGCCTAATAAATAGAAAAAAAAAACCAGGTAGGAAAGGCAATTTACAATTTTACGTATCAATGTGGGAAATTGACACACCACCATATAAAAAGTAAGGTAATAGTGACGCCTAGAATGAAGACCTACATACAAATCAGCGTACGCCCGAAATAAATATTAAATGCGATAATAGATGTCGCTGTCTGCCTAGGTAGCCTGACAAGCGTGTCTGAATATTTGAAATACCCCTGGATATTGCTCGCCTACAGAGCTTTTACGATATACGCCGCAACGCAAGGAAATCGTTGATATATATAATTACATTGCCACTGACGCTACTCACCGGGGTTATGGTTGGACTGTCCAGGCG
>OZ020273.1:6268002-6313464 GCA_963971205.1 Aethes cnicana | reverse complement strand
TGAACTCACGCACACATACAGAGGTAGTGAAACGTAGTGGAAACCAAGGCTTAATTTCGCCGAGAATTATAGAGCTTCTGTGGCGCCGTGGTTTTTGTGATTTCTTTTTATGAAGTATAAATCGTGGAAGTCGTGGGTTCGATCCTCACTTTTTCAACTTTTTGTATTTTTTTTTTCTTTTTTCTATAATAAATATTTGTAAAGGGGAAAAATAAAACTAGTGAAACTTTTGATATATTTTACTTGACATTATAGAAATATTTTTGATCTAGATATGATTATTTATTTCTACTACTATTTTTAATCAAAGGATAAAAATCCGTGTGTATTTCGTTACATTATCCTCCTCCTCCGGCACATACTTCTTGTGACGGTCTTCCATGTGCAGCGATCTTCGCCCTGGTGCATCGCCGCATTTACCGGCGGCACCTGTTCGGCCTCCTCTCTCTGGGTCTTTTCCCTTCAGCATTAGTCTCTCCAACTTGCCGGATTTCCACGAGTTATGTGACTGAAGGTAAGCCGTGGAGGCCTAGTGGTTCGACCCACCGCCTTTCATGCAGAGGGTCGGGGGTTCGATTTCGGCTCGCACCTGTAAGTTTACTTATGTGCGAAATTCAATTTGAATTTACCACTGAGCTATTCGGTCAAGGAAAACATCGTGAGGAAACCTGCACACATCTGCGAAGTAATTCAAAGATGTGTGTGAAGTCCCCAATCTGCACTGGGCCCGCATGGGGACTTCAGCCCAAACCCTCTCGTAATGAGAGGCCTGTGCCCAGCAGTGGGCCGTGAAAAGGCTGTGTAGTAGTAGTAGATGTGACCGAAGTATTTGACGATTCGGCTTAGACGAACCATGGACGGATATTGTATGTCGAGTTTGAGTTCTTTGAGCACCGAGATGTTGGTGCGATGAGCTGTCCAAGGTATAGTATATAATATTATCAACTAAATAGTTCAATTCAATATATCATAATTTACTTTACAAATTCCTAATATTGTATTATTTTATCAAAATATCTAAACACCTACACGACTGACAGGGTACCTACCTACCTACCTATGATGAGAATGAATATTTGTACTCATGTCATGGATCTTTATTTGCATATGTATTTACATATTTCTCTTTATAAGTATTTATATCGTTGTCTAGTACCCGTATCGCAGGTAATCCTAGTTTGAGAGTAGACAATGTTGTGTTGCATTCCAAATATTATTCATTTTATCTTCATCTTTTTATCTTATCTCAGTAAGTAAATATTCTCTTTCTTGGTTTACATTTTATTGCCACGCACAGCCACACGAAAATAAAATTGCTACACATGTCTGACAAGTTTATTAAAATAGGTATAACAAAATATATCACAATTTTACACATGATAAGGTTGGTTCTGATTAGCAGTGATTGGTTTCACAATGTCTCTTCATTGTTACTCACAGGCCGCAGACAGGCAGGCACAGGTAAATGTAATCTCTTCCAGAAAGTTTCTCTTCCAGAAAGCTTACTTCGTCCCTCCTAGGAAGACAGATCCAAGGCATTCCAGAAGATGTTTGATCTGAAATAGAGACAAAAGATTACTCGATCACACTCTACGGATAATAATAATAAATCTGGCTATTCAGTTTTTTTAGAGGATCTCTCTGAGATGATATGACAGCGGGATGTATTGCCGCATTCAATCCTGGTGATCAAAAAAATAGCGGTTATATCTATATATATAAAACAAGAAACCGACTGACTGACTGAAAGATCGATCAACGCAGAGCCGAAACTACTGGTTGTAGAGAGCTGAAATTTGGCGTGCAGGTTCCTTAGGGAACGTAGGGGAGCACTAAGAGAGGATTTCCCGAAATTCCCACGGGAAGGGAAAAGAACGGGATTTTACATTTTAATATTTTTGCACATAGAAGTTGCGGGGAAAGGCTAGTTATTTATAAAATACAAGCTTTGCCCGCGACTTCATCTGCGTAGAATTCGTTTATCGTGATTCCCCAGGAATTGTCCACTTTTCCGGGATTAAAAGTGACCAGTAATCTTCCCCGGGGCTCAACCATTTCCAAACCAAATTTCATCAATATCGGTTCAGCGGCTGAAACATGAAGTGGTAACAGACAGACGGAGTTACTTTCGCACTTATAATATCAGAAGGTATTTGGCATGGAGGGCAGGGACATGGCTACTACCGAGTCGAACGGACGCACTTCACTACCGAAACACAACCGAGACTAGATAGAGATGTTCTACTATCTAAAGTCCCGCGCCTTCACATTTCAAAACACTGCATTTTTTTATTATTATTTAAAAAGTACCACCAACACTCTCAACGCACAGTTGATGGCTGTCTCAGCACGCACACATGTGTTGAGTGTTGGTGGTGCTTTTTAAATAAATTGCAGCGTTTTGAAATGTGACGGCGCGGGACTTTAGATAGTAGAAGATCTCTACTATAAAAGCTTTGATCACTTTTATTTTTTCACTGATAACACGTTGTGCGTTCGCAAAGCAATTATGGGATTTGGTCTCGCCTGGGTTGACGCGGGCGTCTAGGCAGTCGGCGCGGCCGAAGCTGCGGCGCCGCAGCCGCCGTGGGCGCGCAGGGCGCCTTGCTAGCTTTCCTCTCCCTCTCGTCGACAGAATTCTCCACACTTCTCGCACGAAAGGGCAGCTCCTTGAAGTTTGTGAAGTCCTCCCTCCGTACTCTTTTCCTTATCTTATTAGAAAGGAGGGCGTAAGTTATGTCCAATTGCGCTCTTTCTGAGATATCATTCTCCGTTAGTCTCACAAAGAGCGACCGCAGCCTCACTATAAACATGTCAGTTTTGTCTTGCGGCGTCGAAAATATAATATACCTATAGGCACGGTGGAGTCTTGGCAGATGTAGAAATGAGAAGACGGTGTGGGGCGAAGCCCTAATCACAAGTGACCGTGAATTCGTGGCAAATGTAGCGTGTGCGTAGCGATTGCACAACTGACTGACTGGCTGGCTGGCGCGCGCGGCGCGTGGGCATAGGGTCGGCCGGTAGGAGAGAGCGGGACAGGGCTATTTTCCGAGACGCGCGTCTATTCCGCGAAACGGTATGGCAACCGAGTACCTAAGGCCCAAGCGGGTTAGTGTTCCGCGCACGGTTTGCTATAAATTGTACTATTATGTACCCATCCCAACAAAAATATGTACACATTTTAGTACCTATACCAACTTGATTCTTTAGATCATTGCTTTTCATTGTTGGTGGTGGTAAATTGTTACTGCTTTGCGAATCAACCAAAGTAAAATTTCTACACATTTGACATCAATTTTTTCAAGTAGGTAGGTAAGGTAAATGTAAAGAAAAGAATACATTATAATATTATTATTAGTAAGGATCAACTAAATAGTTCAATAACATAGTTTAATTACTAATAGTTTAATTTACTTTACAAATTCCTAATATCGTAATATTTTATCAAAGTATCTAAACACCTACACGGTTGACAAAGTATGATGAGAACGAATATTTGTTCTCATGTCATGGATCTTTATTTGCATATGTATTTACATATCTAACTGTCTAATACATAAAATTCTCGTGTCAGTGTTTGTATCCAAACTCCTCCGAAATCGCTAAACCGATTCTTATGAAATTTGGTGTGTAAGTTCTGTAGGTCTGAGAAAAGGAATAGGAAGCTATTTTTCGTACCCATCCAAGAAAAAAAACCGGCCAAGTGCGTGTCGGGCCACGCGCAAATTATAGGGTTCCGAAGTTGACGATGCCCACAGTACCTTTCTAAGACTTATTAGCATCTAGCTAGCCTGTGGTATGACGTGCCCGCCCGACGCCCCTGCCGCTCGAGAAAAATCATTGGTTTTTTAATCATTTCATAAGTCGACTAATGACTCGTAAATTTGTACAGCCTACTTAGCTAGAAGCGATTCTATTATAGCGCGAACACTATGAAATGTAGCGTATGCGTTGCGATGGCTCAAAGTTAGGCGACTGACTGACTGGCTGACTGAAGTGGCTGCCTGGCTGGCGCGCGCCGCGCGAGTGATGGGGTCGGCCGGTAGGAGAGAGCGGGACAGGGCTATTTCCCGAGACACGCGTCTATTCCGCGAAACGGTCTGGCAACCGCGTAAGCGTCGTAAGGCCAAAGCGGGCAGTGTTCCGCGCACAGTTTGCTATTGTTATATCCAACAAAAATATGTACACATTTTAGTACCTATACCAACTTATTCTTTAGATTTGTTAGATCATTGCATTTCATTGTTGGTGGTGGTAAATTATTGTTACTGCTTTGCGAACCAACCAAATTAAAATTGCTACACATTTCTGACATATTTTTTTTCAAGTAGGTAGGTAAGGTAAATGCACCTATGTTGGACGAGGACCAGCCATGGTCATTTTTTGAATTTACCTTCAAAATTAAGCAAAAACAAAGTTTTTTTTTCAAATGACTACACCGATCAGTCGTGCCAGTAGTTCAGCTGTCATACCAACGGTTTTTGATAGCCGACAGACATTTTTTTGTGGTTATCACGATTCTTAGTTGCGCGGTGTCATTTATAGTCGGGCGGGAGTCGTAATTTCTTATAAGAATCGCGATGCAAGTAAGTACCTGACTCAGGTGTATCATCTTTGTTGAAATTCATATTATTTATTAGCCACATAGCCTGTAATATTTGTTTGTATGTTTTCTAAGAATGTCGTTTGTATGTGCATGTCTGCTTTCTGAATAAACTTTTCTTTATCTTTATCTTTTCTTTTATTGATTTATCAATAGTAATACAGTACTTTTACATTATAACCTAAATGTAATTGGCATTCTAATCATTGACGACAGGTTTGGCTCAGTTGGTAGTAACCCCGCCCTCTGTTCCGACGGTCGCGGGTTCGAATCCCGCTCGGGGCAAACTTTGTGTCATGAGCACAATTAATGTTTGTACTCGAGTCATGGATGTTTAGTATTTATATATGTATGTATTTCTCTATATAAGTATTCATATCGTTGTCTAGCACCCATAGTACAAGCTTTGCTTAGTTTGGGGCTAGGTCAAATTGTGTGAAATGTCCCAAGATATTTATTTATTTATTATTTTATTTATACGGAGCGTAGACTTTATCAGTCGAGATCTCTCAAGCTTCACTTGGATATTCAATGTGCCTCGTACCATACGGTGATCGCTCCCGGACTTAACCGAATTAATCACTGAGACATCATCGAAAATCTGCTTCCTCGTCGACATGATAAAGTCTATCTCATTCCTCGTTACACCATCAGGGCTCATCCAGGTCCATTTTCTGTGCTCACATTTCCTGAAGAAAGAGTTCATCATATAGAGTCCCTCCTTCTCCATGAAACCAGCCAGTAGATGGCCCGGTGATTCCTACGCCCTCCTCCAAATTGCCCCACTCTCAGCTCTTCACCGTCTCGTTTGCCCAAACAACTGTGAAGTGACTTCTGGATGGCTCTGGATGGCTCTAGAAATGTCCTCATACATAGCCTCCACCTCATCGTCGGAGTGCGTCGAGGTCGGAGCGTAAACCTGTATAACCTTCAACGAATATCGTTGGGTTATTCTGAGTACAAGGCACGCTACCCTGGTCGACACACTCTCGATCTTCACCACATTGTTTGCGAGGGACTTGTGGACGATAAACCCGACACCTCCCTGGGACTGTTGGTCGCCCTCCCGGAAATAGAACAGGTTACCGGACTTCAGGGTTATCATGTCCTCCCCCTCTCTCCGGACTTCTGATAACCCTATGATTCCCCAACGTAACCTGCTCAATTCTTCCTCCAGTTCCAGTACCTTTTCGTCAGTCCGCAGTAGGGCTTCCAATCCCGGGATCCCGGGATCCCGGGATCCCGCCTATTTTTTAGGGCTTTTTCAATCCCGGGATTTCTATTTCAATCCCGGGATTGAGTTTCCTATCAAAATAATCGGTCTTCATCTATGATTTAAAGATAATTTACCGAGGTATTCATTCGTTATATCAGCCGCAAGACCGATCTTGTGCCATAGAAATCCGCGGGACCCTTCACCTGGTCGTCACAACATCTTTTTGGAGGCTTTTCATATCTCTTCTCCTGGTTTGCGGTTGTCATTTGAGAACTTTCTCAAATATTAGAGTTACTACTGAAGTTTCGCAACCCTTCCGATTCTTCGGACTATGTCGGTGATCCTAGTTCTATTGAGGATATCATCCACATATCATCATTTTTGATTGTATCAAATACAAATTAGCCCTCTACGTTGCCGTTTGAATGAACTTGAGTTTTTTTATGAGACACATCATTGGCGCCCACGTCTTATCCTTTAGTTAAATACTCAGTTGAAGACTCTTCTGAGATCAATAAATATAGCACTGAGATCTTTCAGATTCCAGGGGTTCAGGATTTACTACGTATAGGTAGTCATCGGTAAGTCGAATATGAGTAGTAACTACCAACTCCTCATGTAGATTATTGATGCCTCGTTTTCAGTTCAGAACCATGAAAGCATCCTTGACTGCAGCTGTAAACAGCTTTGTGTAATTCTCCGCATCAGAGGAATAGGATTTGTGTTGTCCTGTGTCGAACGGGCAGTGGCGTTTTCATACAGAAACTTCAACACTTCGAAATAGTGAGTGGTACAGTCAAAGAGCCAGAGGCTGGCGCGGGGAGATTGCAGTACAGCCCTTGGGCTGTTGTGGATTATGGTATCAATAGAGTCAAATGATTTCTCGTTATAGGCGTAATCCACGAATGCCATGTAATGTGGGAGATGTTATTTGCTTCGGTGTTCTGTATGACCATCCGACCGGTAAGTTTAAGTACTGTAGCCCTTTCTGAAATCGACTTTTTGGTATTCAGGAAGTAGTCAAACCTTCGCGAAAGACGGTGGGTGATACGACAACTCTCAAAAACAGCTTGTAATAATGAGACGGTGGTAGGATGGATCTATAATCCTTTAGTAAGGTTAAGGTTTTATGTAAGCCATCTTGTAAAACTTCAGCCTGAACTGTTTAAAACAATTTGCGATTTGATTTGTATTAAGATATATTGTGTATGACTTAAATTTGGTATTTTTTTGCGTAATGAAACTACCATCACATACAAGCAGTACTCAATCCCGGGATCCCGGGATCCCGGGATTGACTGCTGCAATCCCGATATGAATCCCGGGATTACGATAGTCCCGGGATTTGGAAGCCCTAGTCCGCAGTGTAGGTACGGCAGTTATATGTTGCCAGGGCCAAGGGTCGTCGTTTTTGGTAGCCTGGCCGAACCCGGGGATTCAATATAGCACCCCCTGCCCCGCCGTTACCATGGCCGCTACCATGGCCAGGAATAGCAGGGCCGCCGGGGAGTAGGGGTCTGGGCTGTGTTTGTGGCATCATAGTTCCCAAGTCTATCCATTGGGGGGGATTTGCCAATAGTCGCCACGCTTGGCAGACGGGTGGCGACCGCAGTTTTAAGGTGGTAGTGCTCGGAGGACGCTGCTTCCCATCCTCCGGTTTATCCCTTAGTCGCCTCTTACGACACCCACTGGAAGGGAGGGGGTGGTGCAATTCTAGGCCGGCACCACACGACACGGCTTTTTTTTAAATCTAGCTACATAATATTGTAGCGGTTTATAAAACACGCCTACCTCCTAAATTTCAACCATACAGCACCCATAGTCTCCGAGAAAGATTACTGTGACATACGGACGGACGGACAGACAGACGGACATGACCAAATCATAACGGTTCCGTTTTTTGCTATTTGGTTACGGAACCCTAAAAAGTATATTATTACTTTTTACTCTATTACTTGTATTTATTTTTTAACCGATGGACGCAATCTGCTACATGTGGATATAGTTTGCGTCCTAAGAGTCCAAGTATGGTTATCGGTATCTGTATCTTTTTCTACAGTCATAATAATGTGGACGCAAATTGGTCATTACAATATCTTTAATAATAATGTCAAAATAAACATAAACTTAATGTCTCTTTTTCATTTCATCTCATAAAAATTTTAAATAAAAAAATAGAACCGACTTCAAACTCCGACAGCCTGTGAAGTTGGTGTCAAGTTCACTATAAGATAGTCATAGCTTTGGGGCGGTTTACTTGACACCGACTTCACAGGCTGTCGGAGTTTGAAGTCGGTTCTATTTTTTTATTTTTTTTTCGGCTATAGTTTCCAAAGATGTGTACGATGGGACGTAAGTCTTTGAAATTGATGCCAAAATCATACACGTGCTAACAAATTTCGAGGAGTTCCCTCGTTTTGTCATGGATCCCATCATCAGAACTGAACCAAATTATTAAAAATTAAAAAAGAATCATCGAAATCGGTTCACAATTGACGGAGATATGCGTGGTCATACATAAAAAAAATATATATATACGCGTCGAATTGAGAACTTCCTCCTTTTTTTTTCGTCGGTTGAAAAAACAACATTAAACTAAAAGACAGATAGAGTAGTTCGCGTCCATTGTGGACGCAAATAGGAGAGATTATAAATTTGGTGTAGTAATTCGCGTCCACCAAAAAAAAAAAACAAACAAATTTATCAGTAATCTATTTTAGGGCTCATTATTTAGGTCTAGCAACAACTATAAATCAACAATTTTAAATAAAACAATGAAAAACTTACCGTGACACACGCTACTGCTTACTATTTTTTTGCTAACATTTGGAACGCTGGCACTCATTTCTCGTAAAACTGAGACTAATTGTTTTTTTCTAAATAGGAAGGGTTGTGCGCACGTACCTTTTGTCTATTTTTGTATGCCTCTTGTACATCGAGGTATTAATAGAAAATATTTTGAGATAATTAGTCTGTTAGTATACTTATTATGAAGTTTTTTTACAAGGAGATCGGTCAAATGGACGCGAACTGGGGGGTGGACGCGAAAGGGCGAAATGACCCTACCTACATATATCACAATTGTACACAATGACAAGGTTGGTTCTAATTAGCAGTAGGTATTGGTTTCACAACAAAACCTAGCTTAGATTTCTGCAACGGTATTTAGGATTATCAGATTTATAAAAAATAAAAAATAAAAAAAAAACCGCCTTCGAACTCCGACAGACTGCGATGTCAATGTCAAGTTCACTATATGATAATCATTTCTTTGGGTCGGTTCACTTGACACCGACTTCGCAGTCTGTCGGAGTTTGAAGGCGGTTTTTTTTTTTTTTTTTTTTTTTCGGCTAGTTTCCTAACTATACCATAGAAGTACTTATGTAACTCTGAAGTCTTCGAAATTGACACCAAAACGTCGTGCTAGCAAATTTCGAGGAGTTCCCTCATTCACCCGAAGGCAATTCCCATGCAATAGTACATTATTGCAGAGGCCGCCAAGTAGCGTATTGCCGGACGAGTTAGTTAGAAGGCTGAGCGAAGCGAAGCCTTCTATTATTACGAGTCCGGCAATCGCAATTGCGGCTGAGGTATATATAATGCTTTTCTCAAACAGCGAGGAAATACGTAAGGTCAGTCGGGGCAAGTGCGCCAGGATGGGGTAAGTGCGCCTAACATAAATATATCGAAACCTATAAATATTACTCAACTAGTAGTTGGCTGTTTACAAGGCATAGGGGCGAAATAAATTTAGACGCACTTACCGCACATCAGTGTTTACTACTTTCATGATCGTGGATGATTTGGCCATGGAAGTTGTACTTATTACCTCCATGGATTTGTCAGTTTCGGGGCAAGTGCGCCAGGATGGGGTAAGTACGCCTAACAAAAATATGTCGAAACCTATAAATATTACTCAACTAGTAGTTGGCTGTTTACAAGGCATAGGTGCGAAATAAATTTAGGCGCACTTACCCCACATCAGTATTTACTACTTCCATGATCGTGGATGATTTGGCCATGGAAGTTGTACTTATTACCTCCATGGATTTGTCAGTTTCTCTACAGAGGTGTCTCAAATAGCAAGCGAATTAAAAAAAACACACACACGACAATAATGTTTTTGCTGGCCAAGGCCGGCAATGGACAGCCTCGCGTCTTCTTTTTTTGAAAGTAACATGAACATTTCCGAGCATGTTTGAGAAAAGTTATATTTCTTTTTTTTAGCTGTAGACTTTTCCCGGTAAAAAGTACAAATAGTACATTATTGCAGACGCCGCTAAGGAGCGCATTGCCGGACGCCTTCTTAGTAGGTACGAGTCTGGCAATGCAGTTGCGGGCGTTGCGGCCGAGGTCTATAGGTACAATGCTTTTCTCAAACTGTGAGGAAATACTACTCGTCGTCGTCACCATCATCATCACCACCACCACCACCACCATCATCATCATCACCACCACCACCACCACCATCATCATCATCATCATCACCACCACCTCCATCATCATCACATCACCATCTCCATCATCATCACCACCACCATCACCACCATCATCATCATCATCATCATCACCACCACCTCCATCATCATCACATCACCATCTCCATCATCATCACCACCACCACCACCACCATCATCATCATCATCATCATCATCATCATCACCACCACCTCCATCATCATCACATCACCATCTCCATCATCATCACCACCACCACCACCACCATCATCATCATCATCATCACCACCACCTCCATCATCATCACATCACCATCTCCATCATCATCACCACCACCACCACCACCATCATCATCATCATCATCATCACCACCACCTCCATCATCATCACATCACCATCTCCATCATCATCATCACCACCACCATCAATACCATCACCATCATCACGGTATAGCAAAACACAACTTAGAAGGCGCGCGGATTCAGGCCAAAGAACACCAAAGAATATACCTAATAACTGAGGCATTGATGAAAATAGCACGTAGCATTTGCGGGCAAATGCGGGACATTACATTACATTACGTAGGTACACATAACCACAACAATATGTCAATGTCTCTTTTTTTTTTTTTTTATTCCTAATTGAGTTCCGTTTTGCACGCCGGTCGAAACATCAATGTGTAAATCTAAATGTACTCGTAGTAGGTAAATAATAATAAATCATTAGTTTATTTCGCTTGTACCTACCTACGATTTATATGTATAACTGACATTGATAAAATAGGTACGTAGCTAGTATCTAAAGTTTAGATACTAGCTACGTACCGTAGATTCTAAACATTATCAGGACCCAAAACAATTTAATTTTGTAAAATGCCACTTTTCAAATCACAAATTGTATAATCTGGATACCTACTATTATTATTACGCATACGCATATGATCGGTAATTTCATGGTAATTTCACAGCTTATATGTTCTAAAAGCCGTGGTGTGGCCTAGTGGTTCGAGCCACCGCCTCTCATGCCGAGGGTCGGGGGTTCGATTCCGGCTCGCACCTCTAAGTTTACTTACGTGCGAAATTCAATTTGAATTTACTATGAGCTTTTCGGCGACGGAAAACATCATGAGGAAACCTGCACGCATCTGCGAAGTAATGCAAAGATGTGTGTGAAGTCCCCAATCCGCACTGGGCCCGCGTGGGGACTATTATAGACCAAACCCTCTCATAATGAGGGGAGGCCTGTGCCCAGCAGTGGGACGCAAATAGACTGTAGTACTAGATTATATGTACTCGTCAGCATAACTGTTACAGCGAGCGTGTAGACAGTGCGGGTTTTCTACGCTCGAGTGGTCTACGATCTGGTCAATTTATTTTTGTTTTTTGTTTTTTACCTACAGCAAAAATCAATTTTTATAGACTAACTAGCTGACCCAGCGGACTTCGTACCGGCATAGTTTTCTTTTTGGGTGGGTTGAAAAATAGCTTACGTCCTATTCTCAGCCCTACTGAACATACACACCAAATTTCATAAGAATCGGTCGAGCCCTTTCGGAGGAGTTTGGTTACAAACACTGTGGCACGAGAATTTTATATATACCTACTATCTATAGGTACTATATAAGAGATAAAATGTCCTAAGCAGAGCTCGATCGCCCAGGCCAGGTAGAGATCTTCACTATCTAAAGTCCCGCGCCATCACGTTTCAAGACGCTTCAATATATTTAAAAAGCACCACCAACACTCTCAACACATGTGCTGAGACAGCCATCAACTATGCGTTGAGAGTGTTGGTGGTGCTTTTTAAATAATAATAAAAAAATTGAAGCGTTTTGAGATGTGAAGGCGTGGGACTTTAGATAGTAGAAGATCTCTACCTACTTCTTATTATAAGTAAATATAGCTATTTTTATTTCTTACATAAATGAATAAAATACTTATAAGAGATAGGTATGATTTATTTCTTCTAGCAGTCTTCTGACATGTCACCGCTCATTACATTTTTTATATCTGATCATTATAAACAACAAAATACTTGTATAGGTACTTACTTACCTATTTCGTTCAATGATTTTCCAACTCATAAAACGCGATTTACGCGATCAACTATGTAACGGCGGGTTAACGCCATCTTGTGAGCATTCTGGAAATTAATAGGAATCGGACGGACACTAGCACTAGCAGATCAGCTGTTCATAGACCACGACGCCATATTGGCCTGATGCTTACAGTGTAAACGTTCTCTCACACAAGCTTGGTTCGGCCGAAATTTTATTGGTTTTGAAATGCTTATAATTATTTTATTCTTTGA
Organism: Aethes cnicana; assembly: GCA_963971205.1. NCBI lineage: Eukaryota > Metazoa > Arthropoda > Insecta > Lepidoptera > Tortricidae > Aethes > Aethes cnicana. The sequence continues at coordinate 6,300,878 of OZ020273.1, read as the reverse complement.
TTTTTTGCGGTGTTTTTGATCTATGCGTGCTCGGGGAATAATGTAATATTTTATTAGAACGATAAAAGAAACTAAAAGCAGTCGTAGTCGAAGATTACGCGACCAGTTTTTTGTATGGGGTTCAGCCGTGACGATTCACCTTAAAAATGAAATTTTCTATCAAGAACTGAGCCAATTTTTGGAAAAACGTAGAACGTAAGACGTTGATGCCTGTCGCTATTTGGCAAGATAGGTCGCCGAATTTGAACCACGCCATTCAGCTACTACCCACCGTTGCACCAGTTTAACCAACAGCATTTTAGCATAAAACTATCTAGGTTTTGTAATCCATCATTGTAACTGTTTCTATAGCCTAATAAATAGAAAAAAAAAACCAGGTAGGAAAGGCAATTTACAATTTTACGTATCAATGTGGGAAATTGACACACCACCATATAAAAAGTAAGGTAATAGTGACGCCTAGAATGAAGACCTACATACAAATCAGCGTACGCCCGAAATAAATATTAAATGCGATAATAGATGTCGCTGTCTGCCTAGGTAGCCTGACAAGCGTGTCTGAATATTTGAAATACCCCTGGATATTGCTCGCCTACAGAGCTTTTACGATATACGCCGCAACGCAAGGAAATCGTTGATATATATAATTACATTGCCACTGACGCTACTCACCGGGGTTATGGTTGGACTGTCCAGGCGAGAAGGTCTCATTGTCGGCCATGGATATTTCCACGTGTGGGGTTAGGTAGTGCATGGGCGGGGTTGCGTTGTCGACGGAGCGGGCGCCGTTGCTGTCGCCGCTGTCAGAGTAGGCCGCCGCGACGGACACGGAGAGACCCGAGCCTAACGCCCCTAGGGCGTTTATAGCGCTCGCGTCCATCGAGCCGTCGGCGTAGGCCGCGTTGGCTATGCCAGCGGCGAGGAGGGAAACAGAGTTGTTGCCAGTCCCGGGGTTGTCCAGATCGATGCCATGTCTGGAAAAGGATAAACCATAGGTTAGAAGTTATATCTAATATATAAAATTCTTGTGTCACAGTGTTTGTAACCAAACTCCTCCGAAACGGCTCGACCGATTCTTATGAAATTTGGAGTGTATGTTCAGTAGGTCTGAGAATAGAGCGTAAGTTATTTTCATACCCAAAAAAAAATCCAAGGCGGTACGAAGTCAGCTAGTCTAATAATATATAAAATTCTCGTGTCACAGTCTTTGTAACCAAACTCTCCAAGTGTTAACCAGTGCACTGGTTAACACTTGTAGAGTTCACTTCACTGTATCGGTGGGTAGATTATTCCATGAGTTAACAGTCTGGTTACCATAACCACATAGCAATGTGGTTATGGTTGTGGGCGTTTGTTTCCACACTTTGAGCTTTTGTATGTAGAGTAGAATGCTGGCTTTAGACCTAGACAGCTTAGCTCCAGGCTTTATGTTTTTAAGCGTTAGCCATTAGCGATTTTAAGGTTTTTTAGTGAATGCAAAGTTCATGTTAACAGTTCGTAAGGAAATTATTTTAATTGTTAAAAGACAAAACGGACAATTGGTAATAAAGGATATTTCAAAAATCATTAAAAAATTAGGTCATTAACTTATTGTTTATTGTAATAAATTAGCGAGCTAATGGTGCTTTACGTAATTGGAAGTCTGAATACGTACAGAACAGAAAGAAAGTCTTTTATGAAACATGCTTGTAATTGAAACTGAAAGTCAACACATGTTATCATCATCACGTCAGCCGAAAGATGTACGCTGCTGAACATGGGTCTGCCAAGATTCGCCACTCCGACCAATCCATTATCATCTGTAAACAGCTCAAATATTTTCAATAATGTGGGTGCAATTACCTGTTAAAGAAATGAACTCGTAGGCTCTTCATTGTAGGCGCGCGGTAGCTGCAGAGGGGACAAGTTTTGACGAGGTCATGCTGCCCCACGTGCTCGTTCTGGAAGTGCGCGCGCATGGCGATCTGTCGCTGGAACCCCCGGTTGCATATCGGGCAATGGTACGGCAAGCTTTTCGTGTGGGTCGTGAAGTGCTCCGCCAAATGGTCCTTGCGGAAGAATCTTTTCTGGCAGACGCGGCACTCGTAAGGTTTGACGCCGGTGTGGCGCATTTTGTGGCGGCGCATGTTCGCGCCGTTGGAGAATTTCATGTTGCAGACGTCGCATTCAAAGAGTTTCCGGTGCGGCCTGTCGGCCGGCTGGGCCGCCGCCACGTTGTTGTTGTCGGGCGAGCACTGCGCCATGTGGGCGGTCAGCGCGCGGCTGCTCAGCGTGCTAAACGTGTTGCATGTGGTGCATTTCAACAGTGTACTACCCCGCTTCGGGGTCTCTTCCTTTATTGCTGTGGTTGCCTGTTGAAAAAAAGATGATAAGTAGAGCTAGGCGGCATACAGCCGGGGAAATGGGTGAAATGGTTCCGAATGGAGGACAGATCACCCAACTGATCCAGGCAGTCGTTCCCTTTTATAAATAATAGGCGGCGTACAGGCGACGTCAAAGAGATATTTACACTTTTGGACCTTAATACAACGGATCAGGGTGCAAAAGTGTAACCATTTTTTTGACGTTGACCATTCAAATCTCTTTTCATAGAAGTTATTAATTGAATAATTCAATGAAATTGATAGACAGTAAAGGTCTTTTGTGGATATGTAAATATTAAATAACCTTGATTGTATAAAAGTACCTAAACATAACAATCAGATTTTGAACTTGACACAGAGATGAAAAAATCTTTGTTTTTAAAAAGGAGACGCAAAGTGAGTAGTGTAGACAAAACAGTTTTATGAGAGGGTTTTATATTATTTGCGATTCCAAATATGCCAGGTTCTCCTACAAATAGTATGTTTCACAATAGGTAAATGAGGTTTTTTTTCTCATATAATGGTGGTTCTTTTTGTCAATACCATTTATTTTGTTTTGTTATTGAAAAAGAGGACCACCAATTATTCATATAACATTTATTAATATTGTTTAGGTTATAGCTATGTAAGATTTGAAACTTGACATATGCACATCAAAAACCATCTTTACAGGAAACTATTGGACTAACAAACAAGTCAACTTGACAAAAACACACTCCTCCAGTGTATTGTTACCAAGTTTGAACATAATGAATATTAATAAGGTTTGATCTTACTTATGCAAGGACTCACAGAACTGGAAGCAAATTACCATATACCAGTTGTTTTTAGTTTGTCTCAATATGTGAATTAGGTTATTTAAAATCACCAATCAGTATATTTAAAACTTTCCCATTACTGGCTGAGTGACTCGACAGACAACCAACGAACAACCAAATAAAATTTCCCAAAATTCCCACAGGAATGAGAATAATGAGATCTATGCAAGTAATCCTGTGGGAGACAGGTAGTTTTCTTGTAGCATTTATTTAGGATGTGTTTTATGCACACCAATTGTCTAAATAGACATGGCCAACAATTTCAATAACATGATGATGATGGATGATGATCCAAATCACTATCATTAAAATGTTGCCTACTGTCTAATGAGAAAAAAAAAATCTTGTCATTGAACTCATGAAATTCATGCTTGTTAAGAGTTAAGTAGCCTTCAATACATTAAATACAGTTTGATCTGTAATTATTAGTCCTCATTCTACAAGCAAAAACAATGTTGCAAATGAAAGGAAAAGTCAATTGGCTACAACAATTTGTATCACAATATTTATATTTGCATGTCAATGATTACTATCAAATTACGGTTGCCATCTCCTAGAAAGAAAAAGCCGGACTCTGCCCAGAAACAAGATGGACATTTTACCCTAAAAGCCTGACTTCACCACAACGTCCACGACTAAGAGCCAAACACAACTTTATAAAGCCAGACATGTTAAACCCCATTTTTTCCCGCTCCCGTGGGAGAGTTCCCTTACACTTCTCAAGGCTTCAGCTTCCTTCGATCAGTACTGACATGACTGGCAGTAGTGTTGATGATGATGATTGCTTCGCTTAAAAAGCCAAACAAAAGCCAGACATATAAATATTTGGCCGGACACAACTCGAAAAAGCCTGCTAAATACAAACAGATGACAACCCTATATCAAATTGTAACTAGTACTCTAGTTAAAAATGAAATTAACTTGAATGTAAAATGGGAAAGATGAAGCTGTCATAAAAAAGTTTAGCTTGTAATTTTACAAGTTGTAATAACTTGCAATTTTTAAGAAGCTTTTTCAGTCTAAATTAAATACCAGACCAAACTGCATCTTTAAATCTACTGTAATGTAATTACTCTAATAGACTAAGTGTACCTAATTAATCATCAAAATGTATTATTCTCACATAAAATTACCTCCAGATTGCAGGTTCAATATCTAGATATTTACAAGGTTATCAAAAAACTACTAACCGGTTCATTTTTGACTGCAACCAGATTCGGCGACACGGTGCCCGAATCGGCCTCTGTTTCCCCTTTTGATGACATCACATCACCAGCTCGCGAATTTTCTGGACATACTCTCCCGCCACACAACTTCGAAATGAAAACATAAACATTTTATCAACACGCTTACCAACAATATAAACACTTAAATAATGAAGACGTGAGCAATTCGCGAAGAACTCTCAAAACTACTTCACTGTTAAAAGAATGGCGAGGTGACCCATTTACAAAAACATACGAATTATCGACTCACGCTATACTATTTATAAAACGTTATCAATCTTATTCATCCAATATCCCACATCACTTATCCCAAGCACTAAGGAATTTATTAACACGCGGATAAATTATAAACTCACGTTTAACTTGATACGTCGACAGCCAGCGGTATTTTAGGGAGAGATCGCTATGTGGCCTAATTCGATGCTCAGAACTCGATGCACAAATTCGTGTTACGCGTATAACTGTAAATGCACAAATAAGTCGATCCCCACTATAAACTAGAAGCCAATGGACATAATTAAAAGATATGTACACTGTTGAAAGCTTTGATATGTTAGAATAAATAATAGTACCTATTTTATCTAAAGCAATCCCATTTTGATCATGATTCGTACAGAAAAAATATACCTACGGTACCACACAACACTACACCTGTGATTTAATTTTTTTTTCTAAACCTATTTGTAAAGTGGCAATCCTGATTCACATTTGAAGACCAGTTATTATACTCGTCCAAATGAATATTATTACGTTTACAGTGTTATTTTCTGCTAAATATTAAAATAAGCTAAGAAAAAGTATATAAAATTTAATGTACTACAATTGTAGTTTAATTTTATAGCATTTCTCTCATAGCAACACGTGCAGCCCATTATTTCAACCACAAATTGAAAGACTGGTCCTCGTTAAATATGGCTGATAGAGCTGTCACTCCATAGAGAAACTTCACATTTTCAAACAGCGAAAACTTAACGTGCATCAACGTTGACAGCCAGTTCGAAATGAGCGGCCATGTATTTGACAACAAAAATGCGCGTTTTATCTTAGTTCTTAAACAGCTTTTAAGGTCCGAATTATATTAATTTTTTCTCAAGTCTCAGGCAGAGTTATAAATTGATAGTAATACATCATTACAAAGAAATCAAACTAGTCGTATGATCTAGTTCAATGTTCTGATTTCTTGACACTATTGTTATACTATTATTTCTGTAAACTAGCAAAATAAATACGTGTTGCTATACACCTTGCCTCAGATTTCTATCCATTTCGGACAGGTCCTTTTTTCAGTAGCTGTCAGTATGTTGTCATCATCATGTCAATTTTGTGCGAACTGTGTGAATGATTGTGATTGTCTTGTATTGGGTCAGTCAGGGTCAGTCAATACATAGCTGTGTAAATTCAGTAGAACTTTGTGAAATAATCTATCTCATCAACTCCCGTTTATTTTGTTTACGAAACTGCTACATTGCTTATAAAAATTGACGATCATCACTAATTAGCTCGGAACTATTCCTAGTCTGGACATATCCGTTTAAAATATGCTGTGAATGTGTTGTTTACGTTATTAGTTATATTATGTAAAATATCAAATTAAGATGTGCTCTTATTCAGTATTATCATTCTTTAGCAAGTGGCGGTTATGGATCCGACCTTTACTGGTAGCGTTGTATGTGATATTGATTGTTGTGTTGGTGCCAATCTTAATAGCCCACTCTATTAGAAATGGGTTCAGTGAGAAAGACCAGGGTTCGCTGGTGGGGGGCGGCTTTGTTCTCTTGGCGCTGCCGATCTCAATATGGCAGATTACTCAACATGTCATCCATTATACAAAACCCTCTTTGCAAAAGCACATAATAAGGTCAGTTATTGATTCCTCTTTCCAGACTGAAAATCTATCACAACAAAGATTTTAGTTTGCCATACATTTTAAATTCTTTACATAACTGTATGTTTGCCATTGAATAAAGAATGTTATTGTACCTAATAGTAAACTTAAATTCACTCTTTATACAGGATACTATGGATGGTGCCAATTTATGCCCTAAACGCGTGGCTGGGTTTGGAGTTTCCTGAACAGTCCATTTACATGGACTCCCTGAGAGAATGTTACGAAGCCTATGTCATTTACAATTTCATGAAGTACTTATTGAATTATCTGAATGAAGACCAGGATTTGGAGGCTCTGCTTGAAACCAAACCACAGGTTTATCACATATTTCCATTGTGCTGCCTCACTCCTTGGGAAATGGGAAGGTACATAAAACATTTTTGATCAAAGTTATAAATTGGTAAAATGTCATTAGCTAATTGCTCTCATTAGATGCTCTATTAAAAAAATGTGGTCAATTGAATCTGTATAGCGTAGAATGTTATTACTTGCAATTGTTTCCTAAATTAACGTAAAATTGTGCAATCTAATTTTTTTTCAGGGAGTTTGTCCACAACTGTAAACATGGCATCCTCCAATACACAGTAGTGCGGCCCGTCACCACGGTCATCTCCATGATCTGCGAACTGTGCGGGGTTTACGGAGAGAGTGACTTCAACCCTAAAGTAGCATTCCCTTATATGATAGCTATAAACAACTTGTCGCAGTTTGTGGCCATGTACTGCCTTGTACTGTTCTACCGAGCCAACAGGGTTGAACTGAAACCTATGAAGCCGATCGGAAAGTTCTTATGCATAAAAGCGGTGGTTTTCTTCTCCTTTTTGTAAGTATCTTGCTTTCAAATACATAATTTAGTTTAAAAAGCATCAGTCATTAACAAAGAGGCGAAACAAGTCATTATACAAATAGGTTATTTTATTTTTAACCAATGACTAATTATCATGAATTCCTTTCAGCCAAGGTGTCATTATTAATATCTTGGTATACTGTGGAGTTATATCAACCATATTTAATACACCCGCAGAAAAGGACACTAAAATAATATCTTCACAACTCCAGGTAAGGTATCTAAATACCGTAAAATAGCCTACTTATAATGATAACAAGTTGCAACATTAATGACTATTAAATAGCTGTCATTCAAGTTATTAATACGTACAGTACAGGTTGTAGATAAACTTGCCTTCACCTTTTTCTATGATAAGCTGTTGAAATCGTAATTGGGTTATTGACCCATTTATATCTTGTGACCTTCACAAATTGATGCAACTGGACAGTGGCTCTTTAATGACAACTTAATATAGAATGGAAATGTAAATTCTAGAAAATATGCCTTAAATATCTGCATACTATAGCATAATACATATTAATGCCTACTTGGTATTCATTTTCTCATTCTTAATGTGTTTAGGTTAACACCAATTGGTTCGCTTTTTGTATTTCAAAATAGAGAAAACTCAAGCAATTCATTTAAAACTATATTAATTATACATTTTATTCATGATCAAAGGGCACCTTAGCTTTGACACCTTTAGCTGTTGTTGGCGTGGTACGCACGCGATTGGGCCCCCGGTACTGGCGCTATGACCATGATTTTCCTTTTCGTCATTACGTAATTGTAGCCCTGTAGAGCGCCAGCCTGGTACAAATGGTTCGGAATTTTCTGTCAGTATCTTCCGGTCTATTAGGTTTCCTTGGCATTCAAAGGGTTAACAATCTACTGTATAAAAGGCTGTGCAGCGCACCATACTAGCTTTATTACATATGTACCGCTGTACTATTACGATTATTTTTGTCCCCACTCAATGCCGGCCCCCCCGGTTAGCGCCGCGGGCGACGGTGGCGTCATTGGCGTTCAAAAGGTTAAACTACTTGTTTATTATTTTCAGGACTTCCTGATCTGCATAGAGATGTTCCTGGCGGCGATTGCCCACCACTACAGTTTCTCGTACAAGCCTTACATGTCGCGGCTGGAGCACGAGTCGTCTCGCTCGTGCCTCGGCTCCTTCCTCGCCATGTGGGACGTTTCCGACGTTAAACGGGACATTTCCGAGCACCTCGGGGTCGTTGGTACGTAGCTTAACCTTTATAATAAATTTAACCTTTTAGCGCCATGTCAAATACAAACGCCGTCAGTCAGACGCCGAGGGTGGGTGACGTCGGAAGCGGATCTTATGCATACCTACGTATTTAACCTCTTTGACGCTTTCTTATTTGAATGAAATGAGCAGTAAAAGCACTATGCAGCGCGGTATACATAGAGCTGAAAATCCATAATAATATTATAATGCGGAAGTCTGTTACCTCTTCACGCTTAAACCGCTGGACCGATTGAGATGAAATTTAGATTGGAGGTAAGGAGTCCCGGGGTAGGACTCAAAGGCTCATAATTCAATCATTTATTCAGCAAATTGGCCACATAGGGGCACTTTTACACGTCAGAAAAAGAATTTACTAGCGCTACTTTTTATACCAGAAAAACGCATAGTTCCCGCGGGACCGCGATAACCGAATTCCAGAAGCAGAAGTTAGTCCTTTATAAATTTAAAATGATTTGCATTTGCAGTCTCACACTACCCCTTAACACTGTAAAAATAGAATGTGCGCTAAAATGGCATCAGAATCACGTGAACTTAGGTTACACATTTGCTTACGTCCGACCCGACCTTGCAAACCGCATTGACACAGCTGTTTTCGCAGGGAGTTCCTTCAGCCGCCGGCTGCGAGGTAAATCGATGTACCACATGGCTCGAGGATTCGACGAGAGTTCGAGACTAGTGGCCGAGTCTACGAGCACGTCAGCCCCGAATTTGTCGATCCAGGAACCGCCACCAGTTGACATACGACCTTCGGTCTACGGCTCTGTGGATACAACCATCACCGCATCTGCCTCCGACACAGAACCGCTATTAGATTCGTACGAACAAAATAATGATCCCAAAGCATGAAAGCAATAGTCATTGTAATGTAGAGATCTTCTACTATCTAAATTCCCGCGCCTTCACATTTCAAAACGCTTCAATGTATTTAAAAGGCACCACGCCACCAACACTCTCAACACATGTGTGCGTGCTGAGATAGCCATCAACTATGCGTTGAGAGTGTTGGTGGTGCTTTATGAATAATAATAAAAAAAAGCGTTTTCAAATATGAAGGCGCGGGACTTTAGATAGTAGAAGATCGCTAGTAGAAAAACTAATAGATTATAATTTGACTGTGTGCTCAGATTTTTAAGGAATGAAATGAATCATATAAATTATAATATATGCTTAGCCGTAAGTACTTATATTCATAGTATTTTCATAACTAATTATAATATTGTTAATAATCACTTTTTTTTTTAGCGTTCAAAGCTAGCTTTAATTGTTTTGTTGTAACATTCCTTATGATTTTTTTTGTATGCGAGGACTTGAAATGTTGTGGTATACACTTGAAGAATAAATAATTAGATTAGATGTATATAAATTATAAATATAAAACTTATGATCTGCGATATTGACTTAAAATATTATGTTATCATTATCAATTGTGATATCTCCCATACTTGGCGGTGTGGTTTGTTAAGTTTTAGAATAAAATATTTCTTTATCATATATGGTTGTTAATATTTACTTGCCTCCCTAATAACAGAATAATTAAAACACGAGTTTTATTTTTAAAATAACTTTATTAGGATTCAAACTTAATGTCATAACATAAATTATTATTTTAATTTTTAATTCTATTTAACTGGCGCAAAATCGAGCGGCATGTAAGTTAGGTACCTATCCAATAGCGACATTAAACATAACCTCATTCGTAATAACATAAAAAATTGGTATTTATTGCACCTACATTCGTGATAACTTTCCTCTTACAACTTCTTTTTATTTTTAAGTATGACTATGAACGTGGCGTATGTAGGTTTATATTTTCTATACCACGAAAGGCAAACTGGCGATAAAAGGAAACTAAACCTAAACTATACTTATTAGAGAATAATAAATTGTCAATCTATTAATGTTATTTAAAGTACAAAGCTACTAATTATATATTTACGTAGAATAATACTGAAGTTCATAATTCATATGTTGCCTATGTTGGTGATATGATTTATTTATGTTATACTTTTTAAAAACCAAGTAACTTTATTACTTTATCCTATTCCTATGCAGTATTTAGAAATTATAATTTTCAATGTCTTCACATCACAACAGCCTCTTATTTAATGTCCCACTGTAGGGCACATATCAATGTAAAGAAACAATAATAATAACTAGATTTTTGCGAAAATAGTCGGGTAAAAATAAACGTTTTCTGGATAGTTGCAACTTGCTGTTGCCAGCGTTAATCTCTATTGGGTTTTAATTGCTTACTTTTGATACACGTGTCAAGAGCGCTCAGGCCTGCTTTGATGCTGTTCACTTCAATTCTATTCCATAGCGTCCCCATTATTATATAATAGAAACACAAGCCTGTTATAACTATCTTAATTACATGATAAAATATGTAATCCGGCCAGTAACCCACAGAGCCTAGTAAAAACATAAAGATAAGGCCACCAGAGATAAGATACAACTTTCTGGATCTCGATAGGTTTGCAGCCGCTTCTTCGCAGACTTTACATGCTTGCGATATGGTCTCTTCGAGATAACCATAGTTTCTTTGTCTCTTTTGGAGATTAGAGTTTTCTTTCGGTTTGACACGGATTTCCAGCATGACAGCATTGTGGTCCGAGAATGAAAATGGCTGCTCAGGAACTCTGTCCTCTAGCGGATTGCCAAAGTTCAATATTTCAGCCTGAAAGAAATTTATTAAATGTTCAGTAACTGGACCCCAGGGGCTCTATTCGAAGTCATAAATAGGGACAAGGATATTCCCTTTCGCTGCGCTCACACTTCACGGCGCTCAAGTTGAACTTTTATGTTGCAGGCCAAGAAAGGCTTATTAGTCAATGGATTAATAATCATCATACACTCTGCTGTGATTCCAAGAATAATATGGCCCAAATAGGTAATAACTGACCTCCCATTTAGGACTGAGATGGAATAAAATGTGATCAATCCTTTTCCCTTCCGAACAGATTTTAATTTGCTTCTTATCAGCGTAACTGTTATTCGCATTGTCACAGGTGCCTGTGGGCGGCCTAATGGCATGGTTGGAGTTGGATATCCCCAAGTCGTAAGGGTCTATTAATGACGGCAATTCAGTAAGCAATCTGAAACAAAGAAAATTTTTGAAAACGCTTTGCATGTGTAGTAGTTGAACAAATTTATATATCAAAACCTTTCTTATAAATCCCACCATGTCAGTGAAAGACCAACAAGATGGAGTGACGACCTTGTAAAGGTCGCGAGAACGCGGTGGATACCTGATGGCTATGTCCAGCAGTGGACGTCTTTCAGCTGAAATGATGATGATGATGACGATGATGATGGTGATGATGGCTTACATAGCAGTGGACTTTAATGTAGCTATGACTATCATTGCCACAAGCTTCTCCTGGCCTGGGTTCATGTCGTATGAGACACGGAGATGTGGGCACTCAAAAGTGGGCTCAGGTTACGCAACGCATTCGAGATCTTATGGATTCTTATTTTCGAAGTTCTTAGATAATTATTAGACCATACTTCTGTAGGCCTATTCATTAATGCCCAGCAGTGGGACTTAATTTTGGCAATCCATTGTTAAATACCTAACTCAAATAATTTTCTAATCAATGCATAAATTCTGATGTACTTACCTATATGACAAATCACCAGGGCCAGTGTTGAGGTCACCCGCAAGAATACAGACATCAGCGCTGGCCGATGTCAAATTTACAAACTCTGCAGTAGAGTAGGCTTGCAATACCCGGTGTGCTAGGTAAATGTCGTCTTCATGGTACTCGGCATGTAACTATAAATATAAATGATAAAAATAAAACATAGGGGGCGCCACCTGGACCAGGAAAGCCATTAATAGAAAGGAATGGAAACAGCTGGGAGAGGCCTATGTGTCAGAAGACACACTGAATACTAATCCGGACAATCCGATGTGTTAGTTTTTAAGTAAGTTTATAAATGTAATGTAATACTGTTTTAGTTTCGGCAAAAAAAACTAGGCTTATTAAAATTCATGTGAAAATAAAGATACGATATAAGAACTTACATGAGTACAGTATATGTGAATGAGCTTTTCCTGCACCCTAATGCTGCATAAACCTACACCCTTTCCTCCAAACCAGTCGCCATGATGTATTTTGTGGATGTAGCCGTTCAATGGCCACTTGTGGAAGAACACATCTTGAATCTGCCACTTGGAGAAGACACAGAGGCCCGAACCTATAACTCCACTATAAAACAAATTAAAATTATGAAGGACTCACTGGGAGCTAGTTACTTAGTAGAAGAATTGTAATTGGCTGAGTAGTTATCTCTTCAAGTATCTTTGAACTACTAAAGCCTAAGCCCAGGAAGCAAGTTCAAACAAAGAAAAAAATTTGTATATCTTACAATAAACTCAATTTACAATTGGATGTTTTATCTAAACATAAAACTACTCTGAAATTGAATATTGAACAGAACCTGTAAAAATAATGTGAGTATGGCAAAGTTTTCTTCAGTCTCCCTTTTAAGAAAATATAGTCATCTTCACTCCAGACCTCTTGTAAGCACACTAGCGAGTGAGGACTTTTTTCCAAATATCCGGATATAGCGCCCATTCGTTCCTTGCGATTTTTAGATATAATGGGTATACCCCTAAAACATAAAGGATTAAAACTTGTAAAAAAAACCTCATGGCACAATTTAAATAATATTTTATTGAAATGGTAACTTACCAACAATTAAGCGTAAAAATGTTTAATGTGAAACTAGTCATGACTGTTACAGATTTTTCTACAATCCGCAACATCAACTTCAGTTAGTTTCCAAATAAAAGGACTACGTCTGCTTTGTGTTGTTAGCCAACTTTCTTTTTCACATTTGGACGGCAAATATATCGGACATGATTTTCTGACGTTTGATGAAGTTAAGCTTCTTTTTCTTTATAATATAGCTTCAGTAAGTGGCTTCGCTGTCCGGAAAGAAAAGAAGAAATTGAAAATAATTTTCTTTTAAGAAACTAACTTTTCCGTCAAATTCCGTGACCTCCGTGACACTGACACGGTGACATACAGCTGACAGCATAGCGTATGTCAGTGACACTTAATTACTGTTCGAGCGGGTAAATAAAACGCTGATTCTTCCGAGAACTTCACATCACAGACCTTGCTTCAAAAGCGTATATTCTGAAACTTTTTTGCCCAACTGCGCCAGGAGGGTTATGTTTTCCGAGTGTATGTATGTATATTTTTTTGTAACGCTCTGTAGCATAAACGACTTGATGGATTTTTGCATGTAAGGTGTCGTTAGATTAGTCTTGATTTGATTATGTTATGAGTGACAGTAGGTATTTCAAAACTTTGAACGCAGTCAGTTTTATTAATTTTTCCAAAAATCGAGTAATCAAGTAGCTCGTCTGCTCATTTGCCCCCCTATGGTATAAAAAAAAATCGAGTTATTTTTCTCTTTATTACGACTCGTAATACGGAGGTAAAAATAACGGAGGTAGGCTTACCTTAAGCTTACCTCCGATATAAGCGAAACACTTACGCCCCGGTTTGCACTAATTTAATACACGTTCAAGATGATACATTGATAATTTCAGGTTGATAATTAAGAGGGAGCCCAGAAAGCTTGAGAGCGATCGGTATTTTAAAACTACCAGCGTCTTTTCTTTCTTTGCGGCCCATTAACTTCGTCTTCACTGGTTTCTTTTGTACAAGAGGCAAGTCATGGCGCTTGACATGCAGTGCTAACTTAGTCTGTAATAAAGATTATAAATTATTATTGAATTTTCTATCTTCACTCTTATGCTCTTACTATTTGAGATTTAAATACTAAATTTACCTTGGTACACAATTTAGCTCCACACATTTTGCATTCATGAGTTATTTTCTTATGTTTCATATCAATGTGTTGTTTCAAATTGCTGTTTCTTGAGTAAACTCTGAAATAAAAATAGGATTTGCTACTATTACTAAACCGTATTTGCGTCCCACTGCTGGGCACAGGCCTCCCCTCATCATGAGAGTCCCCACGCGGGCCCAGTGCGGATTGGGGACTTCACACACATCTTTCAATTACCTCACAGATGCGTGCAGGTTTCCTCACGATATTTTCCTTCACCGAAAAGCTCATGTTAAATTCAAATTGAACTTCGCACGTAAGTAAACTTAGAGGTGCGAGCCGGAATCGAACCTCCGACCCTCGGCATGAGAGGCGGTAGGTCCAACCACGGCTTTTAAAAAAATAGGATTTACTATTTGTTTATTGATTAGAGTGATCTGTAAGCATGAACAAAGTGAAAAACACATACACCCCAGCATGGCTGTTACACTGCATTTAAAAAAGTGTTTACTGTTTATCTTAAATACTGAACTGTATTTGTATAAAATATGTAAAAAATTCAATGTGGCAAATATGCACAAATTAATATTTTTTTAATAGAAGGTAATTAAAGAGAAATGATGTATCATGGTTCTTACTATAATTGGGGGGGATTATTACAACCAGTAGTTTACCTTTCACAGTCAGCATATGGGCAGGGAAAACTGCTAGGCACAATTCGCAAATGGGTTCTAACATGTCGCACCATATGACTTCGTTGTTTGAAATGCCTGTTGCAGTCATTGCAAATAAACCCTGAAAGTTTATAGAGAGGATATTATTCAAAACATCAAAAATCCAACTTGGATCCTATCATTACTTTACATCAGGCGTGATTTGATTTGAACAAAAGCACTGTAATGAAAAAATGTGCATGTTGGCTAAGATTAAAGACATGAAAGTGGCAAAATAAAAAATAGGCTTCATTTAAGGACTTAAAAAAACTTTATTACTTAATTATAAGTTGAAGTTCCAAGGACTTTTAAACTTACTTACCTTTATTTGTATGATCAGACTTCAAGTGTTTCTGGTACATGGACCACTTTGTGAATTTAAGTGAACAATCAGGACAGGTGAATATCTTGTGTTGACGAGCATGTTTCTTCTTTTCACGGAGACTCACAAAATCTTTTTGGCATTCTTGACAGCTACAAATAAGATTTTATTGTTTTTTTTTAAAGTCATGGTGGCCTAGTGGTTCGACCTACCGCCTCTCATGCTCAAGGTCAGGGTTTCGATTCCAGCTTGCACCTCTAAATTTACTTAAGTGCGAAATTTAATTTGAATTTACCATGAGCTTTTCGGTGAAGGAAAACATTGTGAGGAAACCTGCGAAGTAATTCAAAGATGTGTGTGAAGTCCCCAATCCGCACTGGGCCCTGGACGACTATAGCCCAAACCCTCTCGTGATGAGAGGAGGCCTGTGCCCAGCAGTTGGACGCAAATAGGCTGTAGTAGTAGTAGTAGTTACTTTTGAAATTACTAATATTACTAGTAATTCAATTAATATTTTAAGACTTTTTTGAACAACAATAATGTTTTTTATTGCCTAAGTTGTTAAAAAATAACATACCTGAATGATTTAACACCAGTATGCTGATACATATGCGCAGTTAACTGATGTTTTTTCAGAAATTGCAGCCGGCATATATCACACGAAAACAGGACATTCTGTTTATGTTTGATAGTTAAGTGCCTTTTTAAATTTTGCCTGTTTGCATACTTTTTAAAACACAATGTACAGCTGAAAATAAAGAAATCAATACATACACTATAAACTGATTACAGCTCATTGGTTATGAGAGCAATTTGAATATACCACTGAGCTTTTCGGTGAAGGAAAACATTGTGAGGAAACCTGCACGCATCTGAGAAGTAATTCAAGGATGTGTGTGAAATCCCCATTGCATTGGGCTTACGTGGGGACTATAGCCCACACCCTCTCATGTGGGCCGTAAATAGGTTTTTGTGGTGGTGGTGGATGAATGATAAGGTCATTCAGGGCAAGTGCGCTATTGGGATAAGTGTGCTAAAATTGATTTAACCTTATGAACAGATCTAGAACTTGCTCATTGCAGTGGAATTGCATTTTATTGGTAGTATGTATTGGATGATAGCATTAGTTGAGTAATATTTCTAGTTATTAATAAATTAATGGTAAGTGAGCTCACCCAGCCTGGGAGCACTTGCCCAGATTGACGTTATCTCTGATCAGAACATAACGCGCGCCATAGACATCACTTTACAAATTACCTGTAAATCATTTGGTTGTCCACAATTTCATGTGCAGTTTTCATATGCCTATCTAAGTGGCTTTTACTTGAATAGCCCTTCTCACAGTCACCTACAGTGCAGCGAAATGGTTTCTGAAATTGGAGTTTTCAAGTTTATTGTATCTTAAAAGAAGTAAAGGTGATATTACTTAAAATATTTTTCATGAATACTTACAACATTACTATGGATCAGTAAATGCTGAGCCAGTCTGTAAGGTCTATTAAATACTGAAGTACAACCCTCATAATTACACGGGTGTAAACCCTTTTGAACTTTACCCATATTTTCTAAAATAACCTAATGGCAAGATTTCTAACTTTGCATTTAGAAAACCAATTCAAGAGTATTCAAGACCATGCCATGCCGACACCTCAAACCGACACCATGCGACCAACCGAGTGACAGTTACACTGACAGTACTGGGTGCGTTCCGAATAGCGCTCAAAGCGCTCATAGCGTATTTCGGGACACTTTGTGAGCGTGCTCACAACGCTCAGGAAATTGATGACGTCATCGATCGACGCTCACGGTGCTCACGCTGTGGGGCATGGGCGCTGTGAGCGCAAACGTCAAAGTGACATTTGACTATACATTTGACAGGACATATTTAAAAAAAAACCGGCCAAGTGCGTGTCGGGCCACGCGCAAATTATAGGGTTCCGAAGTTGACGATGCCCACAGTACCTTTCTAAGACTTATTAGAATCTAGCTAGCCTGTGGTATGACGTGCCCGCCCGACGCCCCTGCCGCTCGAGAAAAATCATTGGTTTTTTAATCATTTCATAAGTCGACTAATGACTCGTAAATTTGTACAGCCTACTTAGCTGTGATAGTTTTCCTTTCAACTACGTTATATACGCCACAACCGTGATTTTTTTCAGCCATCCAAATACCACCATTTAGCTGGCAGGGGGGGGGACACGTGACTCTAACAAAAAATAGCGGTTTAAAGCTTAATATTTGACAAACGCATCACTTAATCGAAAAATGGTTTTAACAAACCCACAATATTTTTTCAAGACCTATTCAACGATATGCCACAACATGGGGTACGCAAGAAAAAAAAATTACATCCCCGCTTTACCAGTAGGGGAGGTACCCTATAAAAAAATATATTTCAAAATTTTATTGTACCACTTTGTCACCGTAACTAATATGTATATTCATGCCAAATTACAGCTTTCTAGAACTAAGCATCTCCGAGCAATAGTGCGGACAGACGGACGGACATGGCGAAACTATAAGGGTTCCTAGTGGACTTCGGAACCCTAAAAAGATTGTCAGTTACTAGTGTTGGTGCCGTGAGCGTGCTTATGATCATTCCGAATCAAAAACGCGCTCACACTGTCGTGAGCGTGACAATCAATTCGGGACACTTATGAGCGTTGTGAACGCTGTGAGCGCTTTGAGCGCTATTCGGAACGCACCCACTGACACCTGATACTGCGTTTACATACACGCGCTCGGGCTCGTAAACGTGCCCGTGAACGTCGTGTTGAACGCCGTTCATGTAAACACAATAAAAGGAGGGTGTTTACACTACCGCGGGCGTGCTAGTCAGTGCAAGGATGGCAGACGACGAGGACGTTAATCTCGTGGGGGCTAACTGCTTTGGATTTCATTTACTTTTATAGGAAAAAGAAACATAATGATGACAATGATGTTTTTTTTTTCAGTTTGCGTCTAAATCCACCCGTACTAATATTATGAATGCGAAATTACAGTTACTTTCGCATTCTGTCTGTTTGTTACCGCTTCGCGTTTAAAAGGTTTAAACCTCGACCGGTTTCAATGAAATTTGATATGGAGATAGTTGGTACGCTTCTTTTTATTTCGGAAAGATGCAGTTTCCACGGAAAAGAGATATAGTGTGCCCGTAAGTACTTCTTTTCTCCGTTTGAACTCCTTCATGAGTTTGTCAACCTCTCCTAAGCATCTGCGACATTCTTTTAAATTTATGTTGCTTATTTGAGGGGGTCTATATTATTGGTTCTACTTGGTAACACCCCAGCAAATGTAAAATTTTGGTCGTTCGTTTGACTATTCCGACAAATTGGCATTGTTAAATTAATTTTATTCGGCAAGTCGTCATCGTCCGTATGCCACAAAGGTGCAAGCGATACTAACGCGATCGCACCAGCCGACCGATCGACGGCGTTCACGTTCACGTTCACGAGCGCGTTCAAAATCAGCCTGTTTAAACATCCGTGCCATCCGGGCCCGTGAATGTCGTTTTGAACGCCGTTTATGTAAACGCACCATGAGACCTGACTTGAAACTTGAAAGAAAAATTATAAGGCACGATGCATATGCTATAAACGCTTACTGGAAATGGCTATTCTTGCAACAGTACTGTGTTTTTACGGTCATTAAAGACCTTCCAATGATAGCCAAATTTATGTTAATACGTTCAGCTTCTTTTTCTTTCAAGTACTACCTACCCATAAGCAAAATTTTATTAACAATAAAAGATAAACGTACTGTACAACAGCTAAATAAGTGCATCACTATTTGACAAGCTTCTGTCATTAGCACAGATCATTAGTGATTGTCAAATGAAACGTCAGTAACGTCATACTGCTGCAAAAAAAACTATGATTTATGTACGCACGTATTTAATTAGTATTTCACTTGTCCATGATATATAAGAAGTATTAATGTTGTATTTTACTTTACTCGACATTTCAGAGAGTTAAGTGTAGTAGACTACTTGTCTCGTGTGCCAATTATCATAACTTTAATAAACGTAGTTTTTCATATCTTGGTATATAAACAAACAAATCATGGAGGATGATGAGATCGAGCTAATTAGCGGAGAAAATAAGTTGGAAGAAGTGGCTCAAGTGCTACAAGACTTCATTAAAAAGGTACTAAGATAAATTCATCACAATATAATTTTTTTACGAAATAGACATTTTATATTTATGATGTGGTCACCCATTTTCAGAATGAAAGTACGTTTACTTTCCCCAGTTTGTCGGTAAACAACAAGCGCGTTATTGTCTGGGCGTCTTTATTCCAACATCTTCAAAATAAGACGTCTGCAGCAATTCATAATCTGTGCTTAGCAGCCATCAGAGTATTAAGGTTTGTAAACTAAGGAAAACAACTGGGAAAATTTAAAGTGTGTTGACTACATAGGTGTATACATTTCCTTTTGTTACAGTCGTGACAAATCGGAGCTTGAAAATTTAATATGTGAAAAATGGATTACAACTTTAATAGAGAAGGCTGGATTGTACAATTTTGTGGGTGTGAATGAAGATAGTATGGCACCTTTGGAGTTGCCTCAGAAGGATACTGCAATTGAGGCACTCAAGTGCCTTTGTAACATGGCTTTCAACAGTGAGGTTGCGAGGGCCCTGTGTGCACATACCAGTGTTGCTCAGGGCTTGGTGGCGAGGCTTAGAATTTACAAAGATATCCCTTTCAAAGAAGAGATCATGCTGTTTGACATCAAATTACTATTCATCTTGACTGCATTGAGACAGGACATTAAGTTGAAGATTAAAGATGAACTGCACGGTATGGACTACCTGATTTGTTGCCTTTCCGAACAACTGAAGGAGGCTTCACCCAGTCTGGGAGATAATAGTGCCATGGATCAGGATTATCATTATTATTTCACTGTAAGTAAGATATAAACTTGTAAATAATTCTGAGTTTTGTTGGTGTTTGTTGGTACTAGAAAGTTTTAAGTAATATATTTTTATGTTTTTAACACATGTAAGTAAAACTTTAATGTACAAAAAAATAACACAGAAATACTAATTAAATATGTTTTGGTATAACATTTATACTGTTAACTATTTCACAGTAATCAAATATTTTTCAATTATTTTAGTACTCCATTGATTTATATAATTACAAAACATTTTATTTTTAGGACAATCAGCAAGCCATATCCTGTGAGATCCTCAAGTGTATGTTTAACCTGATTCTTCGTCCGGGTGCTGAAGAAAACCTCAGTGAAACAGATGAGGCTGTGTATTTGAAGTTGGTACCGGTACTAACTTCTCTGCTGTACACCCAGGCCACTAGCGAGGAGAAGATAATGGAGTTACGGAGTAATGTTGCAAACCTCTTGACAAGGTGACTTACTCTTATTTATACAAGGATAACCTTGTTTCACATAAGTGAAACTTGATAAATATCAACATAAATAATTTTTAATACATTTGCAGTGTGCCACCACCATATTATGCATACCTGACCCCAGAGTTGAACCCTGGAGAGACGGCGGAGTGTGTGTTCGAAGGTCGTAACATGGACGCGCTGCAAGCACTGGTGCAGTTATTGCAATATAGATTGTCTCTCACCACAGTAAGCTGAGTTTGATTATTTCATTTTCTAAAAAAATCTGCAGGTATTTTCTTTACTTGGGTTTCTGATTGAACTGGTTTCGATCGCATTCCTTTCGTTAAAGAAATAAGCTATAATGATTGATTAAGGGAGTGTTTATTGTATATGTTCCCATCCCGCACCAATTTTGATTCAACTTTATAGTATGATCCCATGTTCATAAAACACTTATGCCCTCTGTACCGCTATTTATAGACTTATGTTCTTGTTGTATCAAGCAACTAGCTCCAAACCTGATGTTTAACTGATTAGAATGTAATACAACTGGTTCGGGCGCCATTTGTATGTTCATGCAAAACTTGAAAAAGTAAATGTAATCTTATTTTTCATCAAATCTCTTTCCACACTAGAACACAAAGACCCAATACGAGAATCTGTCTCCGATACTGACTGTGATGAACAAAGCGGCGCGCGGCAGCCGAGCGGGCCGCAAGTTCCTTCGTCACTCTGTGTTGCCACCGCTACGGGACGTCTCCAGGCCGCCGGAACACGGTCATGAGCTACGTAACCAGCTGTGTCGACTATTGACTACACCCGTCAGCTCCGTACGGGACTTGGTCGCTGAGTTCCTGTTCGTTTTGTGCAAGGAGAAAGGTACGTTAAGACTGCTACTGTGCGCGTTCTTGTTCAGACTTTGTTTCGTGCCCTCTGGAACTGTGGCAGTTTGTGATTTAATTTTGGGTGACTCAACTTTTAATTGCTCTCATTTCTTCAATAGTTTCTCTATTGGACAACCCGTTATAAAATCAAATTTCCATGAGTTCTTTCATGGCTACGAATGAATCAAGATGTCGGCTGGTTGTCGTTTTTAAGGAAAACAAGCGAACAGGTAACGTAATTTCCTTGTAGTTATGACAGGCTCGTGGAAAACTGATTTATTTTGCCGTCCAATAGCCAAACAATTGAAAACATGAGAGCAAGTAACAGTTGATTCACGCTTTTAACTGTTTTTCTGTGCTCGGTTAAAAAGTCAGTTAGATTAAAAAACTCATATACACTCATTTTCTACAGTTTGACTCAATTCATTAATAAATAAATAAATATCTTGGGACATTTCACACATATTGATTGACCTAGCCAGTGGCGGACTAAGCCTGTCGGGGCGGAAAATCGAAATGGGGCCCCCCTCCTTGCCTGTGTAGATGTGTTGATGGTATATGTTAGGCTCCCGTGCACTGACTACCTAACACATTTAGTTGAAATTTGTTCGCTTACCATCAGGTGGCCTGTGTGCTCGTTTGCATTTATACATACATACTTAATATTATAAATGCGAAGGGAAAGTAACTTTGACTCTCTGTTGCGTCGTCACGCTCAAATCGCTTCACCAATTTAGATGAAATTTGGTATGGATGGAGATAATTCTAGTCCCGATGAAGGACATAGGCATAGCCTAATTTTTACCCCGAAAAACGTATCTAGTTTCCGCGGGAACGCGAGTGCTACAAGCGAATCCTACGCAGACAAAGTCGTGAACAGAAACTAGTCTATTTTCTAATACCTCTTCACACTTCAACCGCTGGATCGATTTAGATGAAATCCGGTATGGGGATAGTTCTCGGGGAATGATCCAGAAACCTTGTCGTTTGAAAGTATGTAGTAGTAAGCGCGAAATCCGGTAGTTCCGATTTTTTGCAGGCTTGTTAAGTTGTTGGTATCACTACATAGTATAAAACAAAGTCGCGTTCTCTGTCCCTATATCCCTATGTATGCTTAAATCTTTAAAACTACGCAACGGATTTTGATGCGGTTTTTTTAATAGATAGAGTGTTTCAAGAGGAAGGTTTTCGTATATAATTTGTTATAGTTTAACGCTCAATTCCCGCGGGAACGCTATAACCAAATTCCACGCGGACAAAGTCGCGGGCAGAAGCTAGTAATCTATAATCCAAGTTTGTGACCTCGAGCGCTTAACGCAACTTTATCAAAAATAAAAAACAAGAGAAAATTTCGGCTGCTTTCTCTGTTTCAAGTTTTTTTTTCCTTAAGTACTATATTATTTGGTGATTTGGGGGCCCCCTAGGATCGGGGGCCCGGGGCGG
Source organism: Aethes cnicana (assembly GCA_963971205.1). Taxonomy (NCBI): domain Eukaryota; kingdom Metazoa; phylum Arthropoda; class Insecta; order Lepidoptera; family Tortricidae; genus Aethes; species Aethes cnicana. Next base: position 6,277,956 of record OZ020273.1, on the reverse strand, counting down.
ACCGCCCCCGCCGCCCCCCCCTTAGTCCGCCACTGGACCTAGCCCTAAACTAAGCAAAGCTTGTACTATGGGTGCTAGACAACGATATAAATACTTATATATAGAAATACATACATATATAAATACTAAACATCCATGACTCGAGTACAAACATTCGTGTTTATCACACAAAGTATCACAGAAGGCAGGGTCACTACCAACTGGACCAATCCGGCCAATCCATATGCCAAATATGAAAACTAACTCAATCAATAAATATTGTCTCTCCCTATATTTTCGATCGTCATTTCTTTTATTTCCCTTATTATTATTGAATATTCCAGTGGGCCGCATGGTGAAGTACACCGGTTTCGGCAACGCGGCCGGCCACCTGGCCCAGAAGGGCCTGTTAGCCGGCGGCGGGGGCGGCGGCGGCGGCGGGTACTCGTCATCGAGCGATGACTCAGACACGGATGAGTACCTGCAAGCGGCGCCGCACATAGATCCAGTCGTGGGATGCACGCGCCCGCCGCGGGCCAACCCCTTCGAGGGAATGACCGAGGAGCAGGTACGTTGGTCACAGGCATCGGCGCGGAACTTGAGCGGTGACCTTCGATGTGTCCTGATTGTCATTGAATTCGACCGCTCAAGTTGCAATCCGTCCAGTAGTTTTCGACTTAAATCCGGACATACATACATACATAGGTACAGAGAATTTTAGCTAAAAATCGTTGTTTTGTGTTCAGCATCGTTTATATAGACCCCTAGACTTAGTTTCTTTTAATTTTCAAGTTACAGACGCGACTTCTTCTACAGACTTATTATTACAACAATAACCAGTGTATGTCATGGTCGATACTCTGATACTCAATACCTTAGTCACCTGCGGTCAAATAAACCGCGACGCAACTTTATCACATTGACACATAGTCCTTTAAAATGCCCCACATGTGTACTTATTTTACGTATGTACTGTGTCATCATCATCATCATTTCAGCCGAAAGACGTCCACTGCTGGACATAGGCCTCCCCCAAGGCTCGCCACTCAGACCGGTCCTGTACTACTTGCTTCCACCGGTTTCCCGCGACTTTCACGACCATGGAGGACCTCAGTATTATGCTCGCTGACCTCAGCAGAGTTTCCGATCGAGTTGGTCTTAAAATGAACATGGACAAGACGAAAATTATGTCTAATGTCCATGTTGTGCCAACTCCCGTAATAATCGGAGGCTCTGCGCTCGAAGTTGTTGACCATTATGTATACCTGGGACAAACAGTCCAGTTAGGTAGGTCCAACTTCGAGAAAGAGGTCAATCGTCGAATCCGACTCGGCTGGGCAGCGTTCGGGAAGCTTCGCAGTGTCTTTTCGTCCAAATTACCGCAGTGTCTCAAGTCGAAAGTCTTCGACCAGTGTGTGTTGCCAGTGATGACTTATGGTTCCGAGACGTGGGCGCTTACGATGGGCCTCATAAGAAGGCCTAAAGTCACTCAGAGGGCAATGGAGAGGGCTATGCTCGGGGTTTCTCTGCGTGATAGAATCAGAAATGAGGATATCCGCAGTAGAACTAGGGTCACCGACATAGCCCGAAGAATTGCGAGCCTTAAGTGGCAGTGGGCGGGGCACATTGCTCGCAGGACTGATGGCCGATGGGGCCGGAAAGTTCTCGAGTGGCGCCCGCGAACCGGGAGACGAGCTGTCGGTAGGCCTCCAACAAGATGTACTGTGTGCTCGTTGGGAATTCGTGGTAAAAGTTACTTTCGCATTTATAAATTTTATAATATTAGTACAGATCGATTCACGAAACCTGGTACGAATGGAATGAACGAAAGCAATGTCACTTGCCATTGTGCTTGTGTCATTCTTATAAAGGAGTCTTTTAAGAGGGTTTATCCCGAAAGTTGGCAACGTCGCATATAGCTGTCAAATGTTTCGCTGTTTTTATTAATTTCTCAATATTGCTGAATTAAAAAAGAAGATATCATTCTATGGTTGAATGACGCGTCTCGTTTTATATTCGTTGATTAGGCATTCAAATGATAAGATTACATTAAAATGCATGGAAACTGCAATGGAAAGTTTTCAAAAGATATTACTTCCATAGGGATCTGGTCACTTACGGCCACATTCCTTATAAGGCCAAGTATTATGAACGGCCACTTCCCCAATGGGCCACTTCCTTTAATGGCCACTTAAAAACAATATTCCCCGAAAGGCCACAATCCGCTAAAGGCCTTTTCCTCTTATGACCACTTCCTCAAACGACCTTTTCCTGTTATGGTCACATCCTCAAACAAGATATATTATTAACTAAGTATAAAAATGCCGATATAAAATAGGAATGTGACTGGGTCGACGGGTCCCCGCTACGCGGGGCCCCTATTTCTTTGTAGTTTGCCCTTCGGGCATATATAGATAACTAACGAACCTAACCTACTTCACACCTTTGACCTATTATATTACATTTTACATATATGACTATAAGACCCTGGCAACTAGTGAAACTGGCGAATATAGAAACCGATTATCTAGGGGAAATGACCATTTGACCAAACTGACGAATAATTAAATTAGCACATAAGGAAACTAGTAAATTTACGAAACTGAAGCCTAGCAAAACTGGCGAAAGAGTAAACTGAAGGTTTAGGAAAATGACCCACTAGCAAAATTGTCAACCTAGTGAAAATGACCAGAAGGTAAACTGATGAATCAGCAAAATTGACGAATTAGGAAAGTGACCGGTGATACGCTAATTCGGCTCCGGCTCTCCGTCTTATGGTCTTTCGGGGAATCGGCTGAACTAGGAATTTGCACAGTGGTCTTTCGGGGAAATGGCCTTAGTAGGAATCTGTATTGTGGTCCTTTGGGGAAATGGCCGTAATAGGAAAAGACCGAACAGGGATATGGCCGATGTAAGAATTTCCACGATGGCCGTAGAAGGAAGTGGCCGTAGGTGACCGGATCCTTCCATAGTACTAAAACACTTCGTGTTGCTATGATAACTGTTGCAATCCATACTTAATGTTTTATTTAGCCATAGAGCGATAATTCATGTTTTCATTTACTGAATGAAAACATGAATTATCGCTCTATGGTTAAATAAAAATAATATTCAGAAATTAATGAAAACAGCAAAATTTTTGACAGCTATTTTGCGACGTTGCCAACTTTCGGAGTAAACCCTCTTAATATTCTGTAAATTCGGGCCGTTCTTTTTTTAACAAGCCTGTCATAACAGGATTGTTAAAAAAAAGAACGGTTTTAACGGATATTACGTTCACACAGTAAATAAATCTGCGCCAGCTTTCGTGAATCGATCTGTATTAAACTACCAGCTGACCCCGCGGACATTGTACCGCCTTAGTTTTTTTTTGTGTATGAAAAATAGTTTACGTCCTATTCTCAGACCTACTGAACATACACTCCAAAATTCATAAGAATCGTCGAGCCGTTTTGGAGGAGTTTGGTTACAAACACTGTGACACGAGAATTTTATATATAAGATTAATATAGATTTGCGTCAGGAGTCAGGACTTACCTCTTAAGCGGTAAGCCGCTTGGCCACGGCTTCGCGTGGCAGCGACAGCGGCGAGCGTTACGGACACATTGCGCGCTCGTGCCGCCCGCCGCGCATCGGTTAGCGACCGTCGCGCGCAATACTCACAAATCCAGCTTAGATTTATATTCATGTTCTTTGGTCTCGGCTAAGATTAAAGTCAGGCTAGCCACTAAATAGTGTTTAATTTTTCATTTTTGTTTGCACGTTATAATTACTTTAATAGTTTTTAAAATTAGTATAATAACACTAGCTTTTCCCCGCAACTTCGCATGCGCAGAAATATTAAAATGTAAAATCCCGTTTTTATCCCGTTCCCGCGGGAATTTCGCTAAATCCTCTCTTAATGCTCCCCTACGTTCCCTAAGGAACCTGCATGCCAAATTTCAGCTCTCTACGACTAGTAGTTTCGGCTCTGCGTTGATCGATCAGTCAGTCAGTCAGTTTCTTGTTATATATATATAGACAAGTCGTAGTAGGATAAATTTTTAATCTTGTTAATGTTAATGACTGTACAAGCATGTTGTGTCTACTAGTTTAGGATGTACACGATAAGCATTAGTAGTATTAAGTCATATATGTTTTCCAGTTGTATCATCCAGTTTGTAGACCTTTTAATAAAAAAAAGTCAGTAAAGCGCCCGCCGCTGCCGTTGTCGCGCGAAGTTGGACGAGCCGTTAGACACTTCGGATAACCATTTCCATTCTTCATACGTTGCAGAAAGAGTACGAAGCCATGAAGCTAGTGAATCTCTTCGACAAGATGGTGTCTGAAGGCGTGGTGAGACCCGCGCGGGTGGGGCCCGACGGTAGACCTCAGCCCGTGGAGCACATGTTGGAACTGCGCGAGAACCCGCCGAATCGACCCCAGTCTTAAGGGTACCTGCTAATTTTGTTACTTTAGGTATGGAGTGTGGAATGTCTTGGTAAGGAGCGCAATCTTATATGGCGAAACAGTTGAAAACGTGTCCAGCGGATTTGATAAGCAACAAAACAAAACACACTCTCCTCACAACCATTTTCGCTGCGTTTTCGCCTCAGCAGGGCCATCTGAAGGCGCTACTGCAGACTATTCGCCTAGGTGGCTTGACTGGAGTGGCGACCGCAGCGCCGCCAATCTACCAGATTTGGTGTCCACTTTTGGAACTATAAAGATTGCGCTCCTTTACTTCAACCCTCCATAACTGTAGGATTTGAAGAAGAAAAAAAGGCAAAAAACTTTAGAAAGTAGTCTGATTGTCTTTGAGATCTTCGCCGAATTGTCCGAAGCCAAAAATGGGGTATTTAGTTTTTATAACTGCATGCAATGCGACATACAACTTATAAGAAGCGTAGTAGGTCCCTTAGTTACTGTAGGATTAGAATTTGAAGAAGTAAAACACCAAAAAATAGTAGCCTGATTGTCATCGAAATCTTTGCCGAAGCGTCCGCCCGCAGTCATAAATGGGGCATTTGTTTAGGTTATTACTAAAACATTCGGCATAATACCCTTCATCTGTAAGATTAGTGAGTAGTTGTTCCTTTAGTTACTGTAGGATTTGACGTATTAATACCAAAACGTATAGATTACTATTGATAGGTTCCCAATCAATTTTAGCGACTTAGGGTGGGTTGATTCAAGCACAGTTGACGGACTTCTGGTCGTTAAATATGGCCGCAGAGCTGTCATTCCATACAGAAACGTCATTTTGTCCCATAGTAAAATATTTAACGTTAAATTTAACGGACGGTTTGAATCAGTCCCTAAATCTGGACGTATTGTAGGATTTGACATAGTAACTGTAGTTTTTAATCGTGCCAAATTGCTTCCTTATCGCTTCATCGTTTTCTATAATTTAAAAATAGTTTGATAAGATTTGACAGATTCTACGGTACTGTAAAACTGATGTACTGTTCTGTTCTGTATAAAATGTACCTACTTGGTGTTATTTAAATAAGATCTAGAAATTTAATGTTCGTCATACAGAAGCCTTTTTCTACTTTTTAGTAATTATTAACTACATGTAGTAGTTCTTAGTCTAATGAAGACAGTTTTTCTATCTTATCCAGTGATAATGTCTCGCACCTAATTTAAGTGTAATATAGGTATTGTGCACTATTTTTGTACCATCCAAAATTCCAAAGTACATTTAGATTTAATAAGATAAAATATTTATGCCTATGTAATCATTGACTATATTGGTGATACCTATTACTAGTCATAAATAACTTATTTCTACTACCCATTTGGAAGATGTATCAATAGGTAATTTATTATTAAGCATATTAATATAATCCTAATACAATTTCTAGGGAAGCTTTTCAGGAATACAATACGAATATAAGTTTTTTTCTGATTTAGATATTTAAAAACCCGCCAAGAGTGAGTCAGACTCGCTTATGAAGGGTTCCGTAGAATTTTCTATAACAACTTTTTTTTATAATCTATAGTTCAAAAGTTAGAAGGGTAGGGACACACTTTACCACATTAGAAGCGAATATCTCACAATATAAGAAGGAAAAATATTGGAACCTCCGTATCATTTACAAAGACCCATCCAATGATACACCAAACACCACACGGCTATGCCGTTTTAAAAGAATGATCATTTACATGTATGAAGTGCCACCCTTAATATTTTTGGTTCTGAAAATCACACTGCATTATCGTGAAGCGGTTTATAGAACACACCTATGTACCTCCAAAATTTCAACTATACAGTTTTCCGAGTAATAATAAGTAATAACTGATGACATACGGACATGATGCAATTATGAGGGTTCCATGTTTTGCTATTTTGCTACGAAATTGTAATAGTAGTTTATGTAACTGCTACATAATAAAGGTCCTTCAAACAGGAGTGAGGTTTTAAGGACCGCCAGGCGAGTTTCATAAAAATATCGCACGAGTGTTTTAAGGCCTAATTATGTACAGTTGCATACACAACTTTATCTACACTCATTTTATAAATCCTCTAAGATGCTTGAAAATCTGTCCACAATAGCGGCAAATCGAATACGTCAGTGTCACACATTAGATTTTCAAAAAGCATAGACTAAATAGAGCCGACATTTGAATTTGGAACAAAATTTTGCTCTGTCTGACTGAAGAATATAGGCGGCCATTGCTGTTCGAAGATGTTCGAAATTTGAATGCTTATTAGACAATCGAATTCGATGGTCTAATACAGCCATTAGAAATTTTTCACAGATAAGAAATCTGTTCTAACTAAACAGTTTATCTTAATGCTGGTCATAATTTGCGGTTTTTGAACACATCATAGAGGGTTTATGATATGAGTGTAGATAAAAAATAACTCTATGGTCCTTTTCTATAAAAGGGTTTAGTTTTCTACGCCAACTGTGTTACACGCTATATTTATTACTTGTCTCCAAGAATGAACACGAAATGTTTATGTAGAACAGAAGTTGCATTGTAGTACAGGTTTAAACAACTGAGAAGGCGCGTGGATTAAGCAATAATAGACTCTGCATCAACGGGTCAAGTGTTTCGCCGCGCGCCTTCTAACTTGTGTCGTGCTATAGGACTATAATTTATAGACACATTTATATTTATTTAATAAATTATTATATTTTTACTGTAGGTACCTCTAGTACATAATGAAATAAATGTATTTCATTCCTATTTAGCGTAATAATTATGAAGCCGTGGTGGCCGAGTGGTTCGACCTTCCGCCTCTCATGCAGAGGGTCGGCGGTTCGATTCCGGCTCGCACCTCTAAGTTTACTTATGTGCGAAATTCAATTTGAATTTACCACTGAGCTTTTCGGTGAAGGAAAACATCGTGAGGAAACCTGAACGCATCTGCGAAGTAATTCAAAGATGTGTGTGATGTCCCCAATACGCACTGGGCCCGCGTGGGGACTATAGCCCAAACCCTCTCGTGATGAGAGGAGGCCTGTGCCCAGCAGTGGGACGCAAATAGGCTGCAGTAGTAGTAGTAATAATTATGTAGATGAACATGCCTATCTATACCTATTCATGAGTGTACAAATTAACGATCTTACGTAGTAGACAACAGAGTTAAATATCTATAGTTTCTGTCACTATTTCGAATTCTACGTTTTGTTTTTCTACATTATGAACAAGATATTATGAAACGAAATTGAAAATGTTTTTTAGATACTTTATTATAATAAATAACGAATGATATCAATACATTAAAATTAAGCATAAAAAACCAATTTACGACAAATTTACAATTTATGTTTCTGTACTTTATTATATTTATTATTAAATACGTCTAAAATAAATACTTTATTAATACAAGTTTTTTTTGTTATCATAAATCCTTGTTTTTTATTTTCCATTAGTAGCAAAACTATTATACAAAAGATCTTTACGTCACACCAGGCCGAAAAGCGGGATTTACCGCCCTTGGGCGCTACGAAAAATCCCTCTTCACGGCCAGGTGGTGACGTAAAATCGTATACTAACCACGGGCGGTCGTAATGAAATCCTCAGACCGCTAGATTATAGCCCTCGCCTCCGGCTCGGGCATCAATTACCCGCGATCTGAGACTTTCTTTACTTGACCGCCCTAGGTGTGTAATGTACTATTGTTGAAAACTCGAAGACTGTATAATAAAGTCTTAGGTAACAGAAGTCATTTCAAAATTCAGTAACTGAGTAATTCTGTCAGTATGTAATGTACTGAAATGTTAGTGGTCGCGCCTTAATGTCGGGATGCTCAGTTTGAGCCCCACTTTGGACGCCGACTTTGGGATTGTACATGGAGTATGGTCACGGAGGAAAGTTAATATAATGACAAAAGAAATATAAAAAAATAACAGTTAATAGATGCAAGCTAGGTTAAAAACTATGATTAAAAGGGTGGCGAAAACTGTCAAGGCAGATAGCGTTTTGCCGATTGCTATACCGACTAATCTTTCGTGAATAAACACTACTCTTAGTGTGCAGTGGCGTAGGTTCGGGCCCCATGTTGGGCGCCAACTATGGGATTGGACAACATCGGAAAAATTCAAAGAGTACTTGAGTAATTAAATATACGAACTAAGATTAGTTGTAATAGTCTCAACAATTAAAAATAAATGGTATAAAAGTCCTTCGCAATTCAAAAAGTACAACACCTACACACCTACCCAAAAAGTAGGTCTTTCCTTATTTCTCACAGAAGAAAATCAAGCTTTCTGTTCAAAATGTCAACTGCTGACTAATTCTGTACTCCAAGGTTAGTCAAAATGTGTTCAGTCAAATGTGGATACGTGCATCTATCATTGTTATGCAACACAATGATATACTTAACCCAGTTTCCCGGTCTCCCCGAATTGGCATGCAGCAGGTACATGCAAATTCAATAAAGGGACTGGACATACACCGCTGTAATTCCGCAGCCTAACGAAGCTTATTCCCGTACAGTCAGCGTAACACTGTCAGTGGTGAGCCTTAAAAATATAGGGATAAAGGTGAAACAGTCTATATTTGTTTCGCACCACCTTACAAGCTCCCCTCACGTTCAGTGTCCGCGGATATTCAAGGCGGACGGACGCGTTCATTCATAACCGCCGTTCCATCAATTTAATTCAATAATCAATTTATTATATGAAAAGGTGGTCCTATAACGATGCTCAGCATATAATAAACGTTTATTACTTGTGAATCTCTCGTAGGTTTTGTCGTGTTGTCAGATTTTTTAATTTTCCTTTGTTTATCTACGACAAAGGAAGGCCGGGGGTTAAATAAAAGCAAAGTGTATGTCACTTTGGGATTGACGAGGGGTACTTATTGAGGGTTAGCTTTTTTTAAAGCATTGCATTTTTTTATCATGAAAGTATTGCGTTGTAGGTATATTACTCATTTGTTTATAAATATAGCCTTAGTCATCACCTATCGGTCTACCTAAATAAATTCACATTTTAAAGAGAGTGAGACAATAACTTACGACTTTTTTCCCATTGGTCGGTCAGTCCAACGTGTATCTCGATTGAAAACATTTTATTATGTTGTAATTTACCTATAACAAACACACCGGATAACAAAGGGTCTCCTTCGGGGCGCAAAGGGATTTCAGAAAGATTCTATAGGGAATTTCAAAACGTCACGTACGTCAGCGTAGAAACTGAACTTTAAACAGATTTACTACCTACTTAAAGTTCATTTTCATTTCAACGCCGTGATTATGACGTTCCGAATCCCCATGAAATCCCTTAGCGTCCTGGATGAGGCCACTGCTGTTTAAGCACGACACAACTAAGAAGGCGCGCAGCGAAGCACTTAATCCGTTGACACAGAGCCTATTATTGCTATATCCACGCGCCTTCTAAGTCGTGTAAACCTGTACCTCTTACAGCAATTTCATTTCGCTGTTAGAGCTTCTACATACAAGGAAGTCGTCTACAAAGTGCAAGTCAAAATCCGTTGGGATGTATTCAAAATGAGAACGTCCAAATGAGTCTTTTG
>OZ020273.1:6102333-6267802 GCA_963971205.1 Aethes cnicana | reverse complement strand
TCAGTCGATTGTATGAAATATATTAAACTTCTTTAATGGTGCTATAAGTATAGGTTTAGATTCAAGATATAAGTACCTAGTAGTGTAGATTTTATTGAAATAAGTTTGATTGCGTACATTTGATTGTTCCATAGTGTTTTTCCATCGACTGTAAGAAAATAAAACTTGTTTATTGGAGCTAACCGTAGATTCACGCACGATATAACTTGGATTTTAAACTGGATTTTAAATGGTGCATTGACGGATCTATCTGTAGGTATTTGCAATAAACATAAAGTTGAATGTAGCATATGTCAGGACTTTTGTTGGGTACAGTCGTCATAAGAATGAGATTTGGAGGCGGACGAGGTGATCATAAATATCTGATCACGATCTTATTTTCAAGACGTTGAAGTGCATGCTCGCATATCTATGACCATCCCCGCTACGATGTCTCTGATGGCGACTGTAGGTACACAACGGTTGGAGCGGAATAATGCTTTCACAGGTGCCTGACGTTCGATGAATATCAGTTATGGTTATGAGTAATGTACAAATATTCAATTGTTACTTATGTATATTTTTACATAATTTCTTGAACAAGTGTTCAGATTGATGCTTGTTCTTTTCATCCTCATTACGTGGTATTCAGTGATATATTGTGACTTAACGTAAATGTTACTCATTTTGTTGACGTTTATGTCGTACTTGCAGCGAATCGCCATAAGTAGGTACCTAATGATATAATGGCTGCAACTATTTTCGCTACTTTCACTCGGTCTAGGCAAACGTAGGCCATCACAGTCTCGAATTTTCTTTCATTAGCAGTTCAACCGACTCTTTGGTAGTTCTTATGCTATAAATAAATTTGATAAATTTTACAACCTTGATAATTTTCATTTATTAGACATAATGGGTAATTTTGTATCCTATAAGCCTATGGCAGGATAATTATGTACATTTGGGGAAGATACAGTCAACAAAAAAAGCGACTCAAAGTTGAAGTTCTCAAAATGATCTCCCTATTGTCAAGCAAGAGTAAGACGCGCATTTTAAGCACTGACTGCTTAGTCATTAATGTGATTTTTTTACCCCAGTTTTGCAACTGACTGTACCACTGTACCTACTTGGAAACATGAGCTTGATGGTGATATCTTTTTCAAATAATGACTAAGCAGTCAGTTCTTCAATAAACGCCTTTCGCAAAAAGATCTCCCTTATTGAAGAGACAAGCGCCTGTGTGCTTAACTGTTATTTGCATCGATGAACGATGAAGGTAGAGTATTTATAAATGCATTCAGCCATAGTAAGCGAGACTTGGACGCTAACGATGGGTCTCATAAGAAGGTCATGCAAAGGGCAATGGTGAGGGCTATGCCCAGTGTTTCTCTGCGTGATAGAATCAGAAATGATGATGTCCGCAGCAGAGCTAAGGTCACTGACATAGCTCGAAGAATTGCGAGCCTTAAGTGGCAGTGGGCGGGGCTGCTCGCAGAACTGACGGCCGATGAGGTCAGAAAGTTCTCGAATGGCGTCCGCGCAGCGAAAGACGAGCTGTCGGTATAGGCCTCCCACAAGATGAAGCGACGACTTCGTGAAGGCGGCACAGGACCGGTCGTGGCGAGCCTTGGGGGAGGCCGATGTCCAGCAGTGGACGTCTATCGGCTGATATAATGATGATGAGGCGAGAAGTTTTTTTTTTCAAATGGCTTGTTATATCTCGTGGGTTGTGACCGGGTTAGGCAGGACGTTTTCCTTTTCTATTTTGGGAGGCGTAGGTCGTTCGCAGCAACGCGGCGCGACGCACTGTTTAGCGCACGGCGTGGCGCACGCCTCGTTAGCTAGCGCTATTAACGCTTTCTTCTCTTCTGGGGTGCCTGGAAGAAAACACAGAATTTACAATCGACGAACATCCATAGATGGATGCCTTGTCTCCGAGATGCGCCACATGGAACAGCACTTAGATTCGGGAAGCAAAGGGATTCCATAGGGAACGCCACAACGTTACGGCGCTCAAATTGAAATTTTGAAGATGTTTAAAGTTCAGTTTCAACGCCGTGACATTTTAACGTACCCTATCGTATCCCTATGAAATCCCTTTACTTCCCGAATCGAGACCCAGTACTGGGGACTCACACTGCATTACGTTTGGCACTATATTTGGCACTGAAGGTTCACTTTCGTACGGAAAAAATAGAAAAAATAGTGGTTGTCTTGAAAGCAAGCAGTGAACTTAATTACGACATTGTGGCGTAATTGATTTGGATTCAAACAAAGGGATAAAAAATCACGATTTGTCGTTAGGGCATGTAAGTATTTGCCATATTCAGCAAATAAGTACATGGCCTAATGCAATACCGCTGCTGCTCAACAGTGTTGCATCCAATGAAGTCCATCTCTTCTTGTTCAGTGCGGTAAGTATTAAAGATGATCATTGAAGAAGGTATATTTACGACACAGTTCAGCAATTACATTTAGTTAGTTATTGTAACTCACCAACGTAAGACGCCAGCATGAATTCTGGCTGCAGCGTGACCAACCCAATACCGTGACGCTTGAATACGTCACAGACAAGCGCGGAACTGCGCAGGTACTCCTGAAAAGTAAAATTTGAAATCGTTCAAAGGATTTAAGTGTTCATGGAATGTTATGTCGTAAAATATTTGAGATAAGCTTTTTAAATGAACTAATTGGAAAACTAGTGAGGTGAACTCTATTTCTATTGCCACACGGTTTAACCTAACTGCCGCCGAATCTCTTTGATTCGCGCCGCGCATCCTTTCAATGAAGTGCCGCGAGCCCGGACAGTGCCTACGCCGAACTAATTCTCGTGACAGTGTTTCTCGCAATACTAACGAAGTAACGAACTATACCTACGCTACGCAACATGCACAACGGATCCGGAGATGCCGACGCTTTGGCGGCCGCCGCCGCCGCCGCCGCAGCCGCTGCCGCGGGCCCCGCGAGCCCTTACGCTGCTGCCGCCTCAGCGGGCCCCTATCCCGCCACCACTGCGGGCCCCTACTCCGCCGCCGCCGCTCCCGCGGTCAACCCGAACATCACCGGAGCCACCGCATCAACCTCAGCGGACCTCTTCGACCACCAAAAGCCGACGACGACGGATATCGAGGTAAGCCGTGTTGGCATTAGAGTCCCGCCATTTTGGACAGATCGCCCCGCCCTATGGTTCGCAAGTTTAGAAGCACAATTTCATCTCAACAATATTACTAGGGAGCAAACTAAGTTCTATTACACGGTGTCACAATTGGAAACTCGGTACGCGTCAGAGGTCGAAGAACTCATAACCGCGCCGCCCGCGGACGCGCCTTACACGCGGCTGAAAACCGCCCTCATCACACGATTCTCTGAATCCTATGAAGAAAGAGCCAGTCGGTTGTTGGAAAAAGAAGATATCGGAGACCGGAAACCGTCAGTTTTTCTGCGTCATTTAAAAAGCTTGGCGAAAGGCGCATGTTCCGACCAGTTAGTCAAATCTATATGGATAAGTAGATTACCTATAACGATGCAACAGATTCTCATCGCGCACCCAAGTACTACGCCACTGAATGACCTCGGCGAAATCGCGGACCGAATGTACGAAATTACGCCGCAGGTACACACCGCCGCCGTACATGTACAACCGTACACACAACCGCTCAGTACACCGCCCCCGACACGGCCATGCGGACCTGCATTCACGCCCACCGCGGTTCACCCACCAATAATTTTGCCCACTGTTAACCCTACTCTGGCCGACCCCTATACCACGCGCATGAATGAAATGCAACAGCAAATCAACGAGTTAACCCGTTTAGTGACCATGCTTACTAGCTATCCCCAGCGAAACAACAACAATAATTTCCGACGCAATCGAAGCCGCTCACGTTCCCGCCCACGCTTCGCATTCAATAACAACAATGCCAACCAAAACAACAGTTACTGTTTCTACCATAATAATTTTGGTGAGAAGGCCCGCAAATGCGAAAAGCCATGCAGTTATGGTCAGGGAAACCAGCAGTAGGGTTGCTACAGGCGGTACACAACCCTACACCCAATCTCAAACCCTACCGCCTCTTCGTTACTGATCGGAACAGCAAACAAGAATTCCTCGTGGACACCGGATCAGATGTTTGTGTCATCCCATATGCTAACCTAAAACGTCGACGCAAACCCACAACCTACCAGCTGTTTGCAGCTAACTCAACGCCAATCAAAACATACGGTCAAGAGACGATTAAATTATCCATCGGACTTAGACGGGATTTTGATTGGTCGTTTATCATTGCCGACGTTAGCAAGCCCATCATAGGAGCAGACCTGCTCACACACTACGGACTCCTGGTGGACCTCAAAAACCAACGTCTTCTCGATCCCACCACTGGTTTAGGTGCACCTGCAAGACCTGCAACTGACGACGATCCACCATCTGTCAGAACCGTCGCAGGTACCTCAGTCTACCATCAGCTCCTTGCAGAGTTTCCAACACTTACCAGACCCACCAGTGAGGTCAACAACACCAGACACAACACCAAACATCACATAAAGACCACCCCAGGCCCGCCGAATGCCTGCAGAGCCAGACGTCTGCCACCGGAAAAGCTGGATATCGCCAAGAAGAAGTTTGATGAGCTGCTTCACCAAGGCATCATCAGACCCAGCGACAGCCCTTGGGCCTCCCCTCTACACATGGTGGCGAAGAAGTCTGGAGGTTGGCGTCCATGTGGTGACTACCGTGCTCTCAATGCACGCACGCTGCCGGACCGCTATCCTCTCCGTCACATCGAAGACTTCAGCATGTCCCTTCAAGGTGCTACTATCTTCAGCAAGGTCGACCTGGTCAACGCTTTTTACCAACTCCCGGTTCATGAAGATGACATACAGAAGACAGCGGTCATCACTCCTTTCGGCCTCTTTGAATTCACTAAAATGCCGTTTGGACTTCGTAACGCCGCCCAAACTTTCCAGAGGTTCGTCGATGAAGTCACCAGAGACCTACCCTTCACATTCCCGTATCTCGATGACATCTTAGTGGCTTCTGCAAACCAAACCGAACACCTGGAACACCTCAAAAGCCTATTCCAAAAGCTTCAAGAGTATGGCATCATCATCAACCAATCAAAATGCCTATTTGGTCAACTGGAGCTCGAGTTTTTGGGATATCACGTATCAGCAACCGGCATAGAACCACCAGCATCCATGGTTGAAGCTATCCAGCAGTATACCAAACCAACCACCGTCAAAGCACTGCGCAGATTTTTAGGTGTGCTAAATTTCTACCGGCGTTTCATCAAAAATGCCGCTGACATGCAAGCACCACTTAATAATCTACTGAAAGATGGCGTCAAAGGAAACGAACCGGTAGACTGGACACCCGAAGCAGACACAGCCTTTGACTCCTGCCGACAGAGCCTCGCCCATGCCACAACACTCAACCACCCGAAGCAAAACAGCGAACTCGCCCTCTTCACCGATTGCTCGGACACAGCCATGGGGGGCGCACTTCATCAGAAAGCCAACAACACCTGGGAACCTATAGCATTTTTCTCGAAAAAGTTAACGCCTGCACAAACCAAATACAGTGCTTACGACAAGGAACTACTCGCAGTGTATCAGTCCATCCATCATTTCCGACATTGGTTAGAGGGAAGACATTTCACGATCTTCACTGACCATCGTCCACTTACATTTGCTTTTCAACAAAAACCCGAAAAATGCAGCCCACGCCAATTTCGCCACCTAGAATTCATAGCACAATTTACAACAGACATCCAGCACATAAGTGGCAGAGACAACATAGTCGCCGATGCTCTGTCAAGAGTAGAAGCCATCACCAAACCAGTCAGCCCTCAGGAACTTGCAGCAGCGCAAGAAACCGATCAAGAACTGCAACAATTGATCACCACAGACAGCCAAACCAGCCTATGTATGAAGAAGGTGTCCTTGCCCGAAACCAACACCCAAATTTTCTGCGACATTTCCACTTCTTCAGCCAAACCGTACATCCCAGACTCGCTCAGAAGACAAGTGTTCGATTCCCTTCACAATCTAGCCCACCCTGGCGTCAAGGTGACAACCAAGATGGTCACAGACAGGTACACATGGCCAGGAATCAATAAAGACTGTGCAACTTGGACACGATCCTGCTTACCGTGCCAAGCTGCCAAGACCACCCGCCATGTCTCAGCAGCACCTGGAACCTTCGCACCGCCGAACACCAGATTCGAACACATCCACGTCGATCTAGTCGGACCCCTTCCAACATCCAGAGATTACCGATACCTTCTAACTGTAGTGGATAGATTTTCAAGGCTCCCAGAAGCATACCCACTCAAGAGCATGGAAGCTGAAACAGTAGCAGAGAAGTTGTTTTCGGGATGGATATGCCGATACGGTATACCACTCCGGATAACCTCAGACCAAGGCAGACAGTTTCAATCCGAACTTTTCTCGTCCCTATCCAAACTCTGTGGTTTCCAACATATCCACACTACGCCATACCATCCTGCAGCAAACGGTTTAGTAGAACGCCTGCACCGCCAACTAAAAGCTGCCCTCCGATGTCATGAAAATCCTTCATGGTCAGACGAATTACCCGTAGTAATGATGGGTCTTCGCGCTGCCTACAAGGAAGACATAGACGCCACACCAGCCGAAATGGTTTTCGGCCAGAACATCCGACTTCCCGGAGATTTCGTATCACCTCAGCCATCAACAGCCCAACCTTCAACAACTTTCGCTTCTCTACTACGGTCATCATTCCATCGCCTAGCTCCAGTCCAGACATCATCTCACTCAAAACCATCCATCTTCGTTCATAAAGACCTAGCCACAACATCACACGTTTTCATCAGAAGATTCAACAAGAAAGGACTTCAGAGCCCATACGAAGGACCGTACCGAGTAACAAACAGGAAAGACAAATTTTTCACCGTCATCATTAATGGAACGCCTCGCACCATTTCCATCAACAACGTCAAGCCAGCCTATTTAGACACCGACGAACAACATCCATCTCCATCGCCTACAACGCCTACAACTGCTGAAGACACGACACCCATACCAGTAGCTATCTCACCTCCACCTACTGCTCCAGTTACTGCTCTTCCAACTCCAGCTACTGCTTCACCAGCTATCACCACAACTAGGTCAGGTAGACAAGTGCGTTTCCCTAGGAGATATATGCGACCATACTAAAGGGCTTACTTCTCTGGGGAGGGGAGTACTGAGGTGAACTCTATTTCTATTGCCACACGGTTTAACCTAACTGCCGCCGAATCTCTTTGATTCGCGCCGCGCATCCTTTCAATGACGCCGCCGCGCCGGCGCGCGCGCTGCGCGGCCGATCAGTTCGAGCCAGACAGTCACAGAGCGCGGTCACGTCGCTCGTCGCCGCTCCCGGCCTTCCCGCGCTCCAAACCACGAACCTTACACCATCGTCACCTAGTGATAGTGATCAGTGATCATCAGTGTCGTTATCAAACTTCCGTTTAACATAGACTTTATCATCTCGCGTCGTGTGTGCATAAACTCTTACCTATAATAGAATCCTGTACATACTTACCTATTTATATACTTTGTGAACAATTATTAAATGACTATTTCATATGGGTGTGTTTCTATAATAACTTGGAGTCAGACCAACACACCAAACCCCCATACTAGTGTGCTCTCACCAATAGGGACCTCATTCGAGACGAAAAGGGATGTCATTGGGTTCTAAGTCCAATTTGAGCGGCGTTTGACGTTCCCTATATAATCCTTTTAAAAACTCCTTTGCGTCTCGGATAAGGCCCCATTAGGTAAGTATGTTATATTTCTCCTCCTCCTGTTATAGTACCTCCAGTAAACAACCAATGTCAATAGCTATTTACGACCCACTGTTCGGACTCGCAGACTTCTCCTCACAAGGGCGAGTACAAGCAATAAACGTGACTGGATTTAACACTCGACTTTAATATTTAATATCGCCATTATTGGCATAGGTATAAGCCGTGCAGAAGCGCTTCGTTTCGGGCACATGCGTTGCGTCACGTGTATAATTCCATTACTTTTACTAATCAAACGTATCCGCAGTTAATATTTAACAGCCATTTTATTGCTATTTAATTGTTAAGTACCTATGTTGTATTTTCGATATGTTTTAAATGATGCTCAAGAAGACATTTAATGTTCCTATTCGTCCTTCTATATTAACGTTTGCAACACCCGAGGCCTCACCATTGCGATGCCTGTCTGTATGTCGGGATAAAGTCGGGATACATGATTCCCATTTCATTACAAGTGCCCTTTTTGCGCCTAGCTTGGTATCAGGATCTACAGGATCAGAACCGCTGGACAATCATTGTTACCTCGGGCCACGCGCAAACCACTAGAGACCAGATGGTGGTAGATACCAGATCAGACCCGGCTGAATATCAAGTTACCCCGTGCGAGGCGTCAGCTCCCAAATACCGTTTACCCGATCAGAACCGCTCAACATCAAGTTACCTCGGACGAGGCATTAGCTCCTAGAGACCGTGTGCCAGGACAGACTCGCTCAACGTCAAGTTACCTCGGACGAGGCGTTAGCTCCTAGAGACTGTCTGCCAGGACAGACTCGCTCAACGTCAAGTTACCTCGGACGAGGCGTTAGCTCCTAGAGACCGTCTGCCAGGACAGACTCGCTCAACGTCAAGTTACCTCGGACGAGGCGTTAGCTCCTAGAGACCGTGTGCCAGGACAGACTCGCTCAACGTCAAGTTACCTCGGACGAGGCGTTAGCTCCTAGAGACCGTGTGCCAGGACAGACTCGCTCAACGTCAAGTTACCTCGGACGAGGCGTTAGCTCCTAGAGACTGTCTGCCAGGACAGACTCGCTCAACGTCAAGTTACCTCGGACGAGGCGTTAGCTCCTAGAGACCGTCTGCCAGGACAGACTCGCTCAACGTCAAGTTACCTCGGACGAGGCGTTAGCTCCTAGAGACCGTGTGCCAGGACAGACTCGCTCAACGTCAAGTTACCTCGGACGAGGCGTTAGCTCCTAGTGACCGTCTGCCAGGACAGACTCGCTCAACGTCAAGTTACCTCGGACGAGGCGTTAGCTCCTAGAAACCGTCTGCCAGGACAGACTCGCTCAACGTCTCGGACGAGGCGTTAGCTCCTAGAGACCGTCTGCCAGGACAGACTCGCTCAACGTCTCGGACGAGGCGTTAGCTCCTAGAGACCGTCTGCCAGGACAGACTTGCTCAACGTCAAGTTACCTCGGACGAGGCGTTAGCTCCTAGAGACCGTCTGCCAGGACAGACTCGCTCAACGTCAAGTTACCTCGGACGAGGCGTTAGCTCCTAGAGACAGTCTGCCAGATCAGACTCGCTCAACGTCAAGTTACCTCGGACGAGGCGTTGTTAGAGTTTGTATACCTTTAGTCTATGTATTCAACCTATTCAAAAATAATTAAGAATATATGGACTAGACACATCTGTTTCTGTCAGTGTATGAAAAACTCGTTTTCTTTATTGCTTAATGTGATTAATATATTATCTCAATAACAACTGTGCAACCACGCTCTGCTACAATAGGTTATGGGCCCAGCACGCTTCCACTGCGCTAGAGATCGTCGAAGGCTCGTTCCAGAGACCCACGTTACCGGCCGCCGGAGCTGGAGACGCCGCTGTCGCCACGCACAACACTAATTTAGAGTTATTTGTGAAATCCGACGCGAACGCCCTTCTGATTTTGACGACCAATATGCACGAAGAAACACTCAGAAAAGTCATGAGGTTTACTGAAGCTCGAGAGGTTTGGCTTGAATTACATAGACTTTTTGATGGATCGAATGAGGACAAAGCTTATAATCTTTGTATGAGCTTTTTCGGCTTCAAGAGAGATTTAGCTGACGATATAGCTACACATATGTCAAAATTAAAGAATATCTGGACGCAGCTAAATTTGGAACTTCAAAAGGACAATAATAGAGAATTACCAGAGTTGATGCTCATTTGTAAAATCCTGGACACTCTTGACGAGTTTTATTTTGCGTTCCGCAGCAGCTGGCTCCTACTCCCAAAAGCAAATCGAAACGTCGAAAGTCTTACCACCCATTTATGTGCATTCGAACGAGCGATGCTGAGTAATAATGAAGTATTACAGCAGCAAGAAGCTTTAGTTACGAATTCAAGCTCCTCTACCAACGAGAAGAAGAAAGACAAGAAGATCAAATGTAATTACTGCCAGGCTATCGGTCATCGAGTTCGAAATTGTCCGAAGTGGATACGAGATGGCAAGCCACCTAAAAGCAGCAATGCAATGCCCTGTTCTTCGAAGTCAGTGAACATGACAGTGATGTCTATAGAAAATACAGAAGTTTTTCAAATCGAAAGAGATACCGAAAATTGGTTTGTTGATAACGGCGCAACGAGCCACGTCACGAATCGGGCTGATTTATTCCAGAGCTTCGAACGTTTTGAAGATGATCGTATGGTAACTACTGCCAATGGAAATGCCGTCCATGCTAAGGGTAAAGGTTCCATAATAGTCGAAGCAAACGTGAAAGGCAAACAACGACGTGTTACCTTTTCAGATGTTTGGTATGTCCCAGCCATTCGGAAGAATTTATTCTCGGTTCTTGCTATGCATGACAAACTTCCGAACAGCACTTTCTCATCGACGACAAGAGAATGTACAGTCTTTGTCAATGGAGAAGCAAGCTTGATTGGAAAACGTCAGCAACAAGGTGGTCTTTACAGACTAGACGTTATAAATGTTCCACCTGCCAAACCCCTCGAAGTCTATGCAACATCGGCAACAATGCAACTATTTCACGAGAGGCTAGCACATCAAAACAAGAGACATGTCAAAGCTATTGTGAAAAATGAACTCGGGTTGGATCTTCCTCTAGACAAGGAAACTTGCGAAGGTTGCATTTATGGGAAAGCCCATAGGCTTAAATTCGGTACGAGATCAAGAGCAACTGCTCCCGGTGAACTTGTACACACAGACGTCTGCGGGCCATTCGAACCAAGTAATACTAATTTCAAGTACTACGTTTTGTTCAAAGATGATTACACCAGTTATCGTATGGTTCATTTCCTGCGAAACAAGTCAGAGGTAAAAGACAAGCTTATTTTGATGCTCGCACAGGCTAAAACTGCCGGACATAGCATAAAATGTCTTTTAAGCGACAACGGTGGAGAATTTGACAACCAGTCCATTCGGAAAATCTTAGACTCCCATGGAATTCAGCAAAGACTCGTCTCACCGTACACGCCGGAACAAAATGGAGTAAGCGAAAGAGAGAACAGAACTTTGGTCGAAACTGCTAGATCCATGATGTATGCACACGAAGTATTGCCTGAATTCCTGTGGGCAGAACTTATTAATACTGCTGCATATATCCTGAACAGAACGGGTCCCACTATCCTGAAAGATAAGTCTCCGTATGAACTTTGGTGTGGAAAGAAACCTATAATAAAGCACCTTCGTATTATAGGTTGCCCGGCTTACACACACATTCCAAAGCAGAAGCGGAAGAAAATGAACAAAAAAGCTCTAAAAGGAAGACTCATAGGATATGACGAAGATTGCTATCGCATATGGGTTACCGATGGGAAGAAGCAAATGCTGGTCCGTTCACGAGACGTTACTTTCAATGAACAGCCTCGTCCAAGCTCCGAACGTGTAGAACCAGACACAAGTACGAATGTGAAGGAGTACACCTTTAAACTGCCGCTGGAAAACGCCACCGACAGCAAGAAGCCAAGTTCATTAGAAATACCCAGCCAAGTGACTTCAGAACCCGAGGGAGCTACCGAAAATGTCCACGAACAAAATCTCGAGGGAGAAATCCTGGAACAAGTCCAAGACGAAGAATTAATTCGTGAACCTAATCAACAGCAAGATGAAGATGAACATTTCCACGATGCTGAACCTGCTCAAGAGCCGCCATCGCCGAGATACAGCTTGCGTGACCGAAGCGGAATAGAACGTCCGAAACGATTTGACGATTACGTATGCGTTACAGAGACATATCCATCAAACTTTGCGGATGCGATGAAGCGAAGCGATAGCGAAGAATGGCAGAAAGCTATGGAAACTGAAATGAACGCGTTGAAAGACCTGAATGTTTGGACGCCTTGCACTTTACCTAAAGGGAGGAAAGCGCTTCCCTGTAAATGGGTCCTATGTATTAAAAGGAATCCTGATGGTACGGTCGCCAAGTATAAAGCTCGTCTTGTCGTCAAAGGCTACAGACAGAAGAAAGGACAGGACTATGATCAGACTTTTAGTCCTGTTGCTCGTCTCGCAACAATCAGAGCTCTGTTAAGCGTTGTCGCACAGGAGAACCTGCACCTTGTACAGTTTGATGTTTGTACCGCGTTCCTCAATGGAAATCTGGAAGAGGAAATCTATGTACAGCAACCAGAAGGATACTCTGATGGTACATCAAATGTTTGGAAGCTCAATCGTAGCCTCTACGGTTTGAAACAAGCACCAAGGTGCTGGAATGCCTGTTTCCAAGAAATTTTACTAGATATGGACTTTAAACAGTGTAAGTCAGACTGTTGTCTATATACTAAGAATGTAAATGGCAAGAAGCTGCTCATCACATTATATGTTGATGATGGATTAGTAGCTGCCACGGATGAAGAACTGTCTAACGCCTTTCTGAAAGACCTAAAGGAAAGACTACGGATTACTACGAAACCTGCGTCTTATTACCTAGGCCTAGAAATATCCAGAGGAGACGATGGCTCAGTTTTCATCAATCAAGAAGCTTATGCTAATAAGATTTTGGAGCGATTCGGAATGACAAGCTGCAACGCTGTAACCACCCCTCTTGAAAAAGATAGCTTACAATCAGGGAAAGCTGAAGAGGAAGCAGCAGAAAACTTTCCATATCGAGAGGCCGTGGGGGCATTAGCGTATCTCATGGTAGGGACACGTCCAGACATAGCCTACGCTGTGGGAGTTGTGTCCCGGAAACTAGAATGCCCAAAATACACAGATTGGCTTCAAGTAAAACGCATAATGCGTTATATAAAAGGAACCAAGTCCTACGGAATAAAATATAAAGCGCATTATTTTCCCGGCGTGCTAGAAGGATACAGTGACGCAGATCACGGCGGAGACCGTGATACCGGCCGGTCTACAACAGGAGTGGCCTGCATTCATTCCGGTGGCATTGTATCATGGCTTAGTCAACGTCAAGCTTCGGTAGCTATCTCAACAACAGAGGCCGAGCTTGTGGCGGCTAGTGAAGGTGCAAGAGAACTTGTCTGGCTTAGGAGGATCCTGCAAGACCTCACTGGAATCAATCGAGCACCGGTACTTAGTGTGGACAATGAAGCTGCTGTGCGTCTTGCCCACAACCCGGAATTCCATAAGCGGACCAAGCATATTCGGATTCGTCACTTCTACGTTAGAGAATTGGTGGCTGAAGGGGCTATAGAAGTCGTCAGAATTGGTACAGCTAATCAAGTAGCTGACATCCTTACCAAAGCCCTGCCCCGTCCTAGTTTCTCTCAGCTTAGTCAAGCTATGGGAGTTATGAATTTGTTGAATAAGGGAAAGTGTTAGAGTTTGTATACCTTTAGTCTATGTATTCAACCTATTCAAAAATAATTAAGAATATATGGACTAGACACATCTGTTTCTGTCAGTGTATGAAAAACTCGTTTTCTTTATTGCTTAATGTGATTAATATATTATCTCAATAACAACTGTGCAACCACGCTCTGCTACAATAGGCGTTAGCTCCTAGAGACCGTCTGCCAGGACAGACTCGCTCAACGTCAAGTTACCTCGGACGAGGCGTTAGCTCCTAGAGACAGTCTGCCAGATCAGACTCGCTCAACATCAAGTTACCTCGGGCGAGGCGTAGGCGACGTGCGCGGTGGCGACGACGCGGTCGCGGTGCAGCTGCCACACGTGCAGCTCGTGGATGGCGAGCACGCCCGGCACGCGCAGCGCCGCCGCCTTCAGCGCGCACGCGCCCAGCCCCTCGGGGACGGTCTGCAGCAGGATCAGGCCAGCTGAACGCACTGCGGAGTGAGAATAGCATTAGATTTGAGCCTAATTGGGTAGGTATTTTAGATCGCGCAAATCGAGATGCCATACCATGACATCATCTAATCGCGCATCTAAAGGGTAGATGACTGAACAATGTGATAGTTCCCATCAGTAAGATTATCGAAATATATTCGACCCGTAATTTTTCTTTGATCACGTAAACCAAAATTGACGGAGATAGGTAAGTACGAACGACGTTTTGAAAATTCACAATATTAGTCATGTTTTAGGATTATTTAGCTCCCGAGTTTTGACACGTTTTATCTTCGACGTGTCCGTTGTTTTTTAATATAAGTACTCTGAACGACGGACTAAATAGATTTGCTATTTATTGATACTGTCATCATGCCTATTATAATAATAGCCTTTGTAACAAAGAAGACTAGTTGACATAATCTCTTTTAAATAGTAAGTATCGTAAGTAACTACTTCTGAAACACTGCCAAGTAGAACTTAGAGATTCGATCGCTTAGTCCGGAATTCCGGATTCATACCACAACTAACTACGTAGGTAGATCTCACGACTTTTGTGTCATCATGTCATGTAGATACTACGGTACAGGGTGGGAGTCAAGTCCCAAAATTATCCAACCTTTTCTATTTAAGTACATAAGTAATTAGCGCCACCCTGTTAGCTAGGTGTAATCTGACTTCCAACAGATTTTCAGAGTGCCGTTCAGTCAGGTATACACAGAGATAGTGAGCGTCTTTATCCCTAAATAAGACTGCATTTTCTGCCTGTTCAGTGATAGGGATCTCGCTATATAGGGAGTTATGCTGACAGGATAGTTTAACATTGATATACTAGCTCGCTAAAAAAGGGAGAAAGTGAGTTTTCATTATGGGATAAGTAAGGACGCTTCCTATTCGAACAGAGCTCCAGGACAGGAGACGTGAAGCCGTGGTAGCCTAGTGGTTTGACCTACCGCCTCTCATGCAGAGGGTTAGGGGTTTGAATCCGGCTCGCACCTCTGAAACTATTTATGTGCGAAATTCAATTTGAATTTACCACTGAGCTTTTCGGTGAATGAAAACATCGCGAGGAAACCTACACGCATCCGCGAAATAATTCAAGGATGTGTGTGAAGTCCCTAATCCGCACTGGACTATAGCCCAAACCCTCTCGTTATAAGAGGAGGCCTGTGCCCAGCATGTTGTGGTGGTGGTGGTATAACATGTGGTGCTGACTCACTGAAGGGGAAGTTGAAGACGACCAGCACGACGGCAGCGATGGCAGAGAGCGCGGGGTCAGCGATGCCGGCCACCTCAGCCTCCCACTCCAGCGTCAGCCCCGCGCCGATCACGAACAGGCTGCCTGCATGATATAATAATATACTTCGCCAGGTATTACAGTCCGGTATTCCGTAGTAGTGTGGATGTCACTCTAACGTCATTCGCACTACTGTGTGTTGCAAGTGGTGTATTAAAATAATCCCCGATACATAGGGGTTGTGAGTATTTCATTAAATTGTTACGTTCATTTGTTTTAGCTTGTCCCATTTTGTGTGCTTAAACAAGTAAATGAAAATTCTAATGCGCAAATAATTTATTTTGCATTATAACGGCAGAAAATATTTCCTTCAATTTCGTTTTATTGCATTAAAGTGGCAACTCGACTTTGACGTTACGGTGACACGTCACCCGGATAGGCAGACCTTGTTTTCTTTGGTTTTCTTAGACCATGGCCCTATCACGCACATGTTACATCATGCTTAAGGGAAGTCAAGTCGTGTGGGACTGAATAACGGACAAACGAATCATGCCTCAAAATGGGAATCACTTAGGGCCGGTTCCTATATCCACGTAACGCCTCGTTTTGCCTACGGACGGTTAAAATTTGACAGATTCTCTATGGAACAAATGTCAAAAATCAACCGTCCGTAGGCAAAACGAGGCGTTACGTGGATATAGGAACCGGGCCTTAATGTGCTAGATGACTAATTTTGCCGTCACTTTTTCAAACAATGTTCAAGGTAAGTAATTTAATTTTCATGGATTTTGTTTTTAGCATTTGGAATTTGGATATCTTATATGAATTATGTATCTTGCGCGTTTTACAAAAAAAATATTAGGTTAGGTTATATAAATAATAGTACATTATTGCAGAGGCCGCCAAGTAGCGCATTGCCGGACGAGTCATTTAGAAGGCTGAGCGAAGCGAAGCCTTCTATTAGTACGAGTCCGGCAATCGCAATTGCGGCCGAGGTATATATAATGCTTTTCTCAAACAGCGAGGAAATACGTAAGGTCAGTCGGGGCAAGTGCGCCAGGATGGGGTAAGTGCGCCTAACATAAATATATCGAAACCTATAAATATTACTCAACTAGTAGTTGGCTGTTTACAAGGCATAGGGGCGAAATAAATTTAGGCGCACTTACCCCACATCAGTATTTACTACTTCCATGATCGTGGATGATTTGGCCATGGAAGTTGTACTTATTACCTCCATGGATTTGTCAGTTTCGGGGCAAGTGCGCCAGGTTGGGGTAAGTGCACCTAACATAAATATATATCGAAACCTATAAATATTACTCAACTAGTAGTTGGCTGTTTACAAGGCATAGGGGCGAAATAAATTTAGGCGCACTTACCCCACAACAGTATTTACTACTTCCATGATCGTGGATGATTTGGCCATGGAAGTTGTACTTAATACCTCCATAGATTTGTCAGTTTCTCTACAGAGGTGTCTCAAATAGCAAGCGAATTAAAAAAAACACATCATCATCATCATCATCATCATCATTTCAGCCGAAAGACGTCCACTGCTGGACATAGGCCTCCCCCAAGGCTCGCCACTCCGACCGGTCCTGTGCTACTTGCTTCCACCGGTTTCCCGCGACCTTCACGAGGTCGTCGCTCCATCTTGTTGGAGGCCTACCGACAGCTCGTCTCCCGGTTCGCGGGCGCCACTCGAGAACTTTCCGGCCCCATCGGCCATCGGTCCTGCGAGCAATGTGCCCCGCCCACTGCCACTTAAGGTTCGCAATTCTTCGGGCTATGTCGGTGACCCCAGTTCTTCTGCGGATATCCTCATTTCTGATTCTATCACGCAGAGAAACCCCGAGCATACACCTTTCCATTGCCCTCTGAGTGACTTTGAGCCTTCTTATGAGACCCATCGTGAGCGCCCACGTCTCGGAACCATAAGTCATCACTGGCAACACACACTGGTCGAAGACTTTCGACTTGAGACACTGCGGTAATTTGGACGAAAAGACACTGCGAAGCTTCCTGAACGCTGCCCAACCGAGTCGGATTCGACGATTGACCTCTTTCTCGAAGTTGGACCTACCTAACTGGACTGTTTGTCCCAGGTATACATAATGGTCGACAGCTTCGAGCGCAGAGCCTCCGATTATTACGGGAGTTGGCACAACATGGACATTAGACATAATTTTCGTCTTGTCCATGTTCATTTTAAGACCAACTCGATCGGAAACTCTGCTGAGGTCAGCGAGCATAGTACTGAGTTCTTCCATGGTCTCAGCCATGACTACAATATCGTCAGCAAATCGAAGGTGAGAGATGTACTCGCCGTTAACATTGATGCCTCGACCTTTCCGGTCCAGCACCTTAAAAGCATCCTCCAATGCAGCGGTGAATAGCTTCGGAGAAATCACGTCTCCTTGTCTGACTCCCCGCTGCAGTGGAATAGGCTTAGTGGTCTGGTCTTGTAATCGGACGGACATGGTGGCGTTTTCATACAAACACTTCAACACTTCGATGTACCGGTAGTCAACTTGGCACCTCTGGAGAGACTGCAGCACAGCCCAAGTCTCGATCGAATCGAAGGCTTTCTCGTAGTCCACAAATGCAAGGCAGAGGGGGAGGTTATACTCTTCGGTCTTCTGTATAACCTGCCGCAACGCATGTATGTGGTCTACGGTACTATAGCCTTTTCGGAAACCGGCTTGTTCGGGAGGCTGGAATTCGTCAAACCTGCGCGCGAGACGGTTCGTGATGACTCTCGAAAACAGCTTGTAGACATGGCTCAGAAGTGAGATGGGTCTATAATTCTTCAGCAAGGTGTTATCACCTTTTTTGAAGAAGAGCACCACCACACTTCTGTTCCATGCTTGCGGCGTTCTCCCTTCGTAGATGACGGAATTAAACAGCGTCTGAAGGGCCTTAAGGACTGGTTTACCACCCGCCTTCAGGAGTTCAGCTGTAATTCCGTCATCGCCGGGAGCTTTGCCGTTCTTAAGCTGTTTGAGAGCCATACTAATCTCGTACAGGCTGACGTCCGGGATATCTTCGGTATAGTGTCGGGTTAGTCTAGCTCTAGGGTCTTTAGCTGGATCAGCGACGGGTGATCGGGTTGTCGTGTATAACTGCCCATAGAACTTCTCAACTTCTCCCAACAGCTCCGGTTTGGATGAAACGATCCTGCCGTCTTCGGTCTTCAACTTTGTCAATTGGCTTTGGCCAATAGACAGATCTTTGGCAAACACCTTCGAGCCTCTGTTACGCTCAATAGCCTTTTCAATACTATTGGTATTGAATCGGCGTACATCACGCTTCAGAGAAAAAAAAAAACACACACGACAATAATGTTTTTGCTGGCCAAGGCCGGCAATGGACAGCCTGGCGTCTTCTTTTTTTGAAAGTAACACGAACATTTCCGAGCATGTTTGAGAAAAATATCTTATCTCGTTGTTACAATGTAATGTATCGGTAATATTAATATTATTATATATCAATACGAATTATGCTTGATGATAACTTGATAAGCCTCATTTTCTTTGCCTTAAAGGTTATCTCAAGTCGCAGGTGGTGTAGATCGCAGATAAATCACAATTAATAGCAGAGGTATTTGATGTCGAAGACTTAATTATTGAAAAGAGACACATTGAAAATGTCTGAGTTGTACTTCAGTGCTAGAATCCCCGATTTTCATACTATACGGACTCACCTAGGAGTCTCCTGGCACTGAAAAAAGCTGGCGTGACTTACTGGCGATATCAATGGGTGCGTGCGCAAGGATGGGCTCCCCCACCCCTGTCTTGAGCACCACTCCGCCGCTCTCCGTCATGCTCAGGCGACGGCTGTAGCTCAGCTCACGGCCTGTCGACCAAGCCATTAGTCTAAGATCCGAATTAGAGACAAACCTGGCGAATCCTCGGAGGGGGGGGGGGGGGGGGGCGAGAGTCCAGGGAGCTCAAATGTATCGGATCGTATGTCAAAATGTTTGTTTGATTGGCTACGTCATCTATAGTTAATTATAAACCTGCGTAATAGGTTACTATTTACGATTAGAAGAAAATAAACAGATTATTCACAAACAACCTAAATATAAAATTACTTAAGTACAAACTAAAATACTTACAATAAAAATAAAACTATAAACTAGAATTAAAAATAACTTATAAATAAAAAAAATGGCACAGATCAGAATTGGATAATTGTGTACCTATAGGTAACGGACGTATGACTGGCTTAAATAAAATAATCTAATTTCCATTCATAACCTTGCACTCACTGAGGTACATTACTAGAGACGAAGCTTCCTATAAAACATCTCGAAGAAACGTGTCAAAACTTGAAAATCGAGTCGTAACTCTGAAAACTACGAAAAGTTGTAGTAAAACTGTGTCTATCTCTTTCCTACTCGTATGCTACGAATACGCCGAATTGACGCTAGACAAAGATAGCAATATTCATGGCTGTCAAAGGGATGTCAAACGGGTAGTGATACCAGTGTTGGGAAATTTACCCCAAAGTTTTTTTTTCAATAAGTTAATGTTAAAGGCCGTTCAACATCTTATTTTGCTTTTATATCGTCAAAATTTTATTTAAACAAGATTTTAAACGAGAAACATTCAAAGTATGAATTGTTTTAAGTATTAGGCCCTATCCATGGTAAATATTGAAATGAAGTTTGTTCATATTTTGACTAATGTTAATTTTAATTTCTTACTACGTGTACCTACACCAAATATCTGTAATAAAATATCTTGTAATTATTATTTATTATCATTATCTAATCCAATATATATATAATATCAAAACCATTTACCAATGTAAATAACCGTATAGTTTTCCGTGATCTAATAATATTAGATCAATATATTATTAGATCACTGAAAATTATACGGTTTGTCTAACAATTTCCCTGAAATGTGGTTAATTTTGAACCATGATTACCTTGCAACATTGGGCTTAAAAAGTGAACAATTGAAAGCCCTTCGTAATGAAATTTTGATTTAGTGTTAATAAAAATAATATGACATTAAAATTAAAACTCTACTGTGAAACGTGTTCCCAATGGACTTATTATGATTATGGAATCGATTGCTGCAACATTTTACTGCGTATTTGCCCATTATTACTGACTAAAATTTGGATTTCGCGCCTTGTCACGCGGCCGGCGTCTGATTGGCTACTGACTTGAGGAACTTCAGAAGTACGCCCCCGGGCGTACTTTCAGTGTCACCGTTTTGTCAAGGTTGGTACCTATCTAGTGTAACATTTAAATCAGTGCTTGCACTGGTCAAGTTTAAAAAATACAAAACTGAAGCATCTGGATTTAATTTATGCGTATATGAAATTCAATGGGATCCGAAAAACTGTCTGAAATCTTTTTAAGTTTCCATTGAATAAATATTTATATATACACGGTGGGTCAGAAAATATGGCAAATAATTAACCCACAGTATCGGCTATCGATTCTAAGTATATTGTATAGGTCTTTAATTTTTTTCGAGTTAGTAAAAAAAAATATTGTATATGGGATTGGTTGTGGGAGCGACGCATGAATCCTATACAAAATATTTTTTTTTACCAACTCAAAAAAAATTAAAGACCTATACAATATACTTAGAATCGATAGCCGATACTGTGGGTTAATTATTTGCCATATTTTCTGACCCACCATGTATACAAATTACAAAGTGAAAAAATGCTTTAGTTATTTTATAATTCAAATTCATTTCCGAGTTTATAAATACATTAAAAAATCGATAACATTAAAATACAAAGACCATGTTAAAGGATATAATCCTTGACCTGGGACTTAATAATGGTTTCGTTATATTTATCGACAAGTAGCTGATAAACAAAGCTTAAGCCCTTGTTCTACACTTGCTTATCTGTGCCACCTCATAGAACTACATATGTAACCATGTAATGGCATTTGTCTCAAGATACGTTGGTAAATAATCCCATTTTATTTATGTCCTACGATAACTACTATTGGGCAAATTTCAAGAACTATTTTCTAAAGTCGTACATACTGTGAATAGGTAGTTACTTACCTACGAGTACTTAAATGGAATAGGCTATTGCTTCTATATTTAAATGTAGGTATATGTAATTCAAAGTTCAACAATTCAAGTGCAAATTTTCAAATCAGCATTATGATGTGTATAAGATACTGAAAGACCAGAAACTTACATAATTTCAATCAAATCCATACAAAAATAAGCCGTGCATATAGTCCCACAACGAATCCAATATTTGAGAGCTTATGGGAGCCTGTACGCCACGCTCGTTCGATGCATGGCGTGGTTCATTGCATTTTTTACATCAATTCAGCTCAAGAGTCTCACGTAACTCACCGGCAAGCAGCATATAGTTCAAGGCGTGCAATAACAGCCCCAGCACGGCTGTGGCGACGATGATCTTCGGGAAGCGCGGCGGCTGCACGTGGGAGGAGTGGACGCCCAGCTGAAGAGCGTTCACGACCAGCGCCAGGGCGAAGGACGCGAACAGGACATGCACCGACAGACGGCCGACCACCTTTACCAGTGCATCGTATGTTTAGTGGTTTTAATTAACTCATTCGCAAAGTCCTTCTCTTTGAAATGACGCAGTGTTTCTGCGGGTTTTAACGGATTACTTAATAAAGTGCGAACAGTAATGAACCTTTCGACATTTTGATGAATACCTATTAGGTATAGAGATTTCTTGTAACCAATGTGCCACCAGATAGAAAAGTCACCATCACCACCACGGTTACGTATTTTGTCTAGTAAATTATCTGCTAAAATAGAACCGTGGCTAAAGTGCCTGAAGAAGAGCTGTTGATTGGCTCCGAGCTGTTATTAATTATTGTGTAGTAGTGATCTAGTGATTCTTCTCAGCATGTCACCCGTCCTCATTTACCACTCGCCAAGTTGTTGATTTATTAATAACGATTTATATGAACTTGTAATACAGAAAACATTCGCACCAATGGTAGTTACAGATGCATTAAAAATAGAAGGTGTCTAGCTCACTTTTATCTGCATGAAAATTCATATTAATGGTAAACACTGGTAGCATCAACTGAAAATATTTTTCTTAATAGCTAAAGTAACAATTTTAAGTGGTGGGGCTTAGTCTTAAATAGTGGAATATCTAAGACTAAGCCCCACCACTTAAAATTGTTACTTTCATCTGAGCTGAGAGATGCCTCCCAGCCTCCCACAATAGAGAA
Source organism: Aethes cnicana (assembly GCA_963971205.1). Lineage (NCBI taxonomy): Eukaryota > Metazoa > Arthropoda > Insecta > Lepidoptera > Tortricidae > Aethes > Aethes cnicana. The sequence continues at coordinate 6,245,357 of OZ020273.1, read as the reverse complement.
TATGTGTGGGAATCGCTGTTATTATTAATCTATGGGAGTTTTACCTCGATGCGAGCCCAGCCAAACGTGTTGCGGAGCTTGCCCTCGCGCCCCGCATTTTCGTCAGCGCGCTCAAACTGTGAAACAATCGCAAATTTTAGCCACATTTTGATGAGTCGAGATATTGCGATCAAGTCAAGGCTCAACTTTCTTTGTTCGTAGTCTGTGACGTATGAAACAAAACAATGAACAAAACAACACCTTCAACTACCTATACCACAAATTGCCAAACGCGCATGATTTCATTGCCTTCGGTCCGAATCCAAACTCCAGACACAGATCATAATTGAGCAAGAAATCTCAGTTCCACCATTTTTCTGATCGAGCTCTTACCTGATAACTATTTTGAAATGCTGCTCTAGTATAAGATACGGACTCCCTATTGACACTTCACGGATACTTTTATCTAAACAAATTCAAAACTTTTACTAGGTACATGAAAGCGTATAATTGTCCATTTCATTTCATTTATTAATTCAGTAACAATATACCTACCCACATAATTACTTATTTCCACAGAAATGGATTTCTCGATAACACTTCTGATCAAGTTACTGTCCATTTTTAGTGACGTTGGATGGTGCATTCACCATCCTCATCGCATACAACGTCACTAAAATGGATGGTGATGAGTTGAATGAAGTCATTCCTTCAATGGCCTTTGATGATACATACACCTTGTATGCGAGGAGGTGAATGAAGTCACTCTGTCATTGGTCCTTGATGATAGTCACCTTGTATGCGATGAGGGTGGTGATGAGCCCGACGAGCCTGCACAGCGAGTGGCACGTATCAACGACGAGCGTGGGCGAGTGGGTGACGTGCGAGGCGAACAGCCGCCCGCTGAACCCGGCCGTGGCCAGCAGCAGCGCCAGCATGGAGCGCGGCGGCGGCAGCCGCTGCAGCCACTCCTTCATCGCCATCACTACGACTTCTGGTAAATGAAATAAAATTGATATAGTGTGGCTGTGTCGCTGCACACGATCATTGATTTAATTAACGTGACCCGTCGGTTTTCACGGCCCCATCCACCTGTGATTGTAATTTAAGGTCATAACTCAGAGCTGACTACTACTACAGCCTATTTGCGTCCCACTGCTGGGCACAGGCCTCCTCTCATCACGAGAGGGTTTGGGCTATAGTCCCCACGTGGGCCCAGTGCGGATTGGGGACTTCACACACATCTTTGAATTACTTCGCATATGCGTGCAGGTTTCCTCGCGATGTTTTCCTTTACCGAAATGCTCAGTGGTTAATTCAAATTGAATTTCGCACATAAGTAAACTTAGAGGTGCCAGCCGGAATCGAACCCCCGACCCTCGGCATGTCAGGCTGTAGGTCGAACCACTAGGCCACCACGGCTTCCTAAGCTGACCACCAGAGCTGACTAAGTATATCCTAATCGTCCTAATTAAACGAGCAATATTTGTATATGGAATGGAAGTAATAAACTTCTGCCTAAGTGCTTCCTCGCGTACTCGCGCGATGATTGATTGTCCAGCCAGAGTTTTAAAATATGTCATTAATAGTAATATTATCTATTTCAACAAAAATAAAACATGCCTGGTTTTTATATGACACTGCGTGTACTTTTGGTGCTGGAAACTCCAGAAAACAATGCAAATAAATAGCGTAAAACACAAAAGTAAGTCATTGCGTCCAATACCCGATTGACCCAGAGCGGGTCAAAGCGTTATAAAAACCAGTTTTTAATGTTACTAAGTCGAATAGGTTAACGAAAGTTTAGCCTGTTCCAGTTAGAGCCAACGAAAGTTGGTCTGCTGGTTACGCAGCTCTAACGGTTATTGCCATAAAAAGAGGGATAGTAGCGCCTGAGTGGGAGAGACTTGCCGCCAACGGTATAATAGGTGCGTCTAAGACTATATGTAAGTACTAATTACTTAAGTACTTATACTTACCTACATATTATGTCTATTCGATACTTTAGAGATGGAATATATTATTTTATCTACACTCATATCATAAACCCTCTATGATGCGTTCAAAAACCGCAAATAATGACCAGCATTAAGATAAACTGTTTAGTTAGAACTGATTTCTTATCTGTGAAAATGTTCTAATAGCTGTATTAGACCATCGAAGTCGATTGTCTCATAGCATTCAAATTTTTAACATCTTCGAACAGCAATGCTCGCCTATATTCTTCAGTCAGACAGAGCGTAAGTTTATTCCAAATTCAAATGTCGGCTCTATTTGGATTTATAAAATGAGTGTCGTGTTTAAGGACCTTTATTATGTAGGTAGCAGTTAGAGATCTTCTACTATCTAAAGTCCCGCGCCTTCACATTTCAAAACGCTTCAATGTATTTAAAGAATACCACTAACACTCTCAACACATGTGTGCGAGCTGAGAAAGCCATCAACTATGCGTTGAGAGTGTTGGTGGTGCTTTTTAAATAATAATAATAAAATTGAAGCGTTTTGAAATGTGAAGGCGCGGGACTTTAGATAGTAGAAGATCTCTACATAAACTACCATTATCTACACTCATATCTTAAACCCTCTATATATGATCAAAAATCGCAAATTATGACCAGCATCAAGATAAACTGTTTAGTTACAGCAGATTTCTTATTCTGTGAAAATGTTCTAATAGCTGTAGGCTGTAGTAGACCATAAAAGTCCATTGTCTATTAGCATTCAAATTTCGATCATCTTCGAACAGCAATATCCGCCTATATTCTCCAGTCAGACAGAGCGAATGTTTGTTGCAAATTCAAATGTAGGCTCTATTTAGTCTATGCTTTTTGTAAATCGAATGTGAGACACTGACGTATTGGAATTGCCGCCATTGTGGCCGGATTTTGAAGCATCTTAGAGGATTTATAAAATGAGTGTAGATAAAGTTGTGTATGCAGCTGTACATAATTAGGCCTTAAAACACTCGTGCGATATTATTATGAAATCCGCCTAGCGGCTCGTTTCATAAAACCCCACTTGTGTTTTAAGGACCTTTATTATGTAGCAGTTACATAAACTACTAATTTTGTATATTCGTATTTACTAGCGAGGACTATTGTCATAATAAACTCTGTAGGTAGGAAATTAGGGAACACAAATTTTTAGCTGTTCTTATTTCACCCGAGCAAAGCTCGGTCGCCTTTTATAGGAAAATTTAAAGATACAATTAAAATTTTTATACTAAAAAAATGCCGTTCTCTAATACATTCAGTCATAAATCATAAATCCCAATAAGATCGCTCACGCGTCGCGTGAACTCTAAGCAGCTAGATTTGAAGTTCAACTTGACGCGTGAGCAATCCTATAGGGAACACGGAGATCCCTATTTAAGATTTCGAATATTTATAGCCCATGAGCAGCAATAGGTACAACTCGTCGACGTCGTTCGAGGAAGTCGGTACTCATTCAATGAATGGTCTCCAATCATTGAAGGAAGAGCATAGAGATATACGTCACTACAAATATAGGTACTTACTCCTAGTATAGTACCTACCTATAGATCACACAATTCACAAAGACCTAACATTACCTAAGTAATCCCGCATTATTTAGATTTAAATTGCAACTGAGTAGCACAGGATCGGTCTGAGTGGCGAGCCTTGGGGGAAGACTATGTCCAGCTGTGGGCGTCTTTCGGCTGAAATAATAATGAAATTAGACCAACTTAGATAGGTGGTGGGGGTGGTGGCTTAAGTAAAAAAAAAGGCGGCTTGGCAGCTTAAATTTCTTCCTTAAATGAATAATAGGGCTCTTACTCGGGTTTTTAAACACTATCTCCCTTAAATTACATTATCTCCCTTAAATATTATCAAAGATTCTATTGGAATATTATCCGGATAGATAGAGTCCGCATAACTGAAATAGGAGATATTTTTTCTCGAATAGCTATTTAAATGTTGTTTTAGGGACTTATTGATAGAAAACCCATATTAAAAGCCTCGAATAAGGTCCCTTATTTCCTAAATTGACGCATTAATCTACTCTACATCGGACTACATCGTACAATTCGTACATCGACTTCTAAAGGAACGCCTAAAGAAACTCATCCGTATCTCGGTATCGACTTTTTGCACGAATTCCGTGAACCAGAAAGATGTTTTCTTTTATGGACGACTTTACGCTCTATTTATTCTGAGAATAAGTAATGTGAAATAGTTTAGTAGACGCAATTTTTAGGGTTCCGAAGTCCACGTCCGTCCGTCCGTCTGTCCGCACTATTGCTCGGAGATGCTTAGTTCTAGAAAGCTGTATTTTGGCATGAATATACATATTAGTTACGCTGACAAAGTGGTACAATAAAATTTTGAAATATATTTTTTTATAGGGTACCTCCCCTACTCGTAAAGTGGGGATGTAATTTTTTTTTCTTGCGTACCCCAAGGTGCGGCGTATCGTTGAATAGGTCTTGAAAAAATATTGTGGGTTTGTTAACACTATTTTTTGATTAAGTGATGCGTTTGTGAAATATTAAGCGCTATTTTTTGTTAGAGTCACGTGCCCCCCCCCCCCCTGCCAGCTAAATGGTGGTATTTGGATGGCTGAAAAAAATCACGGTTATGGCATATATAACGTAGTTGAAAGGAAATCTGTCACAGCTAAGTAGGCTGTACAAACTTACGAGTCATAGTCGACCAACTTATGAAATGATTAAAAAACCAATGATTTTTCTCGAGCGGCAGGGGCGTCGGGCGGGCACGTCATACCACAGGCTAGCTAGATGCTAATAAGTCTTAGAAAGGTACTGTGGGCATCGTCAACTTCGGAACCCTATAATTTGCGCGTGGCCAGACACGCACTTGGCCGGTTTTTAGAGTTGCTAATTTGTTCTGCTTTAGCAATTGCAAGCTTTGTTTATTTCACTTTCTTCCTTACGCGAATGTCCTGTGTGTTAATTATGTTATGTGAACACTGAACACCATGATACACACTTAGAAGAGCTTATTTTGAGTATTTTAACTGTAAATAGAGAAGTAGGTAATGTTTACTTGTTATTTTATTTTCTAATTTGGATAATGATTATGATAATGGAGGGTCTTCTTCTAATGAAAAGTCTTTTCTAATTAAATCCTCTTTAACAATCTATTAAAGGTATTGTGTTTATACATATTGTGGTGAGCTGTTTAGTAGGCCTCTAACAAGATGGAGCCGTTACAGATGCCCTGGTAAAGGTCGCGGGAATACGGTGGATGCGAGTGGCACAAGACCGGTCTGAGTGGCGAGCTTGTGTCCAGCAGAGGACATCTCTCTGCTAACATGATGTGTTGATTGCTAATCGAAATAAAGGATCTTCTTTAAAAAAAAAATGCTCTACACTCAAATGTTTCTTAAAAGCTCTGTGTGCAATCTTGTGCAATTAGGGTTGAAAATTCTGAAGAAATGACATGGAAGTTTCGAAAATTTCGCTCCTTTTCTGTATTTTTCGATATTAAATTAATGACAGTGACAAAATGAACGCAATGAATGCAAGGAGATTGTCAGTCTTTTATAATTACTTTGTCTCTGATCCTACCCTAGTGTAGATAGGTCAATGACCGAATAATCTTTATATTTTTATGAGGTAAGTCGTCAATACGTGAAATCCGCATATCGACCGCTTATCGCTATCACATGTCAGTCTACTAACTTCGCAAATATTGAGCGAGGGCGCTACTTTACCTACCGACTCTACCTCGAAAAGATACCTACGATTTAAGTACTTATGAGTAACTGAGAGACTTAAGAGTACTGAGATCTTATGTCCCTAAAATAAACTTAATTAACATAAAATCGTGAAAATACGATGTAGTTCTGATTCTTTTGTCTCTCCGTGCAATTCCAACTCCAGTATGGACCAGTTAAGACTATGATCACTTGATCACCGCAATTTAACTACAACATCGAAAAAAAATTGCTAACTGGATTTTTTTACCGAGTGAGCGAAATTTTGTCATCAATGTTCCAAAATTATATAGATTGTTTTATCTATTCAGTCAGGTTCAAAATCTAAAAAAAAACTGATTTAAGCTATGTACCTATAGAAATAGACTGGCGAGGCCTACAATTCTCAGACTCACTAGTTTTATTTAAAATTATACTCACCTGACTTAATTCCCTTTTATTTAATGATTTAAATGTGCCTAAAGTCGATTGTAGTCTTACGTCTTATTTTATTACCATCAAAAAACAATAACTTTCATACTCCACCATGTTAACCACGCACGCAGGAGTCGCAGCTGTTTAATGTGTAACTATAGTTGATTAACTGCAGTTTTCCACATGCGCGCTCATATTTATAAACACTGCTGCCAAGACGTAAGGGCACCTAAATCTAACTGAAAACATAGTTACCTACTTACTTTACTATGCTTGCTATTCGGTAATAATGTTTGAAGTAGCCTTGATTTCGCAGTTTCTTCTTTAATTTAAAATGGTACGTATTCCTAAGAGAAATTAGAAAGGTCAGGAGAAAATAAACGCAATGAGATTGCTTCGGTTGGCTGCGCGCGCGTCGGTCGGCAATCGGCATGGAATAGGGCACACTTTCTTGTTTTTCTTTTAAATTATACGCATTGTTTTACGAAAACAATAGATTTTGCAAGAGATAGAATTTTAGATGTTTGCAATTAAAATGTCTTTTATAATTTATGCTCATGTTTTAAAACTTTATCAACAAATCGCGCCGCGTGATTTGCTTCGAAAATTTTCCCTATCTACATAACTGAAAATATAGAATGAAAACTCCGGTAGCATATTTCAGTTTTAAATTGCGATAATAGGTAACCAATTTATTATAAATAACTTACACTAAACGCTCGTTATACTTCTTCAACAGCACACGTTAAAGCAAATTTAAAAGTTCACAGCACGGCAGTTTACAAAACACTCGACGGTGGTCCAGTCCAGGCGCATATCAGTCGGTTGTGGCTTGTTGCGCCGGCGCGGTTGGCTGGTGCGCCGGGTCCCGCGGCACTGGCCGCTGCGTGCGCGCCGCCGCCGGCTTATCGCCGCCTCTCACCTCACCCGATAAGCAATTGCCAATTGTTGATCTCTCGCCGCTCTCGGCTCTACTCCGCTGACACTCCAGAATGGACACAACCTTAGAATGTACCTACAATGGTTATTGTCTGTCAGCACGCGACAAAGAAACAAATGTGGAAGCTTAAAATAACTTCCTCAATTCCCCAAGACCGGGACAATTGTGTTTGCCGTTTACAATCCTTTTTTAGTACGAAATTCAACGTTACAACTCAATCTTATGGCTCAATTTCATTTGTCGATCAATTGCCTAATAGTCTTATAGAATCGGAAACACAATTGTTCAGTTATCATTGTGGTTTTGATACAGAGAAAGACTCTATTAGAATTAGAAATGACAATCTGCTATGCTGCGTGCACGGGTCACGGCCGGCCGTTGATATTTCCGCGGTGTCCCGAAATATCTCTCTCACTCTCATTTCTCTTTCATTCTATTGGACAGACGGAGTAAACAGAGAGATAAAAAAATTCTGTGCTCGATCCATTTTCTTTGCAGATTCTACGATAAAGTTATATTGGTAGCAACGTTAACCTACAAAACCTCCTAAGAAATCGTATCCAACTCTAACGTTTTATATTAATCTAGTCGCCATTCTTTCGAGAGAATATAATCATAGATAACCGAAAACTATGCTTACCGCCAACATTTTTGTTAAAGCATTGCGTTCAATATAATATTAGTATGGATTTCAAACAAATTAAAACTACACGCTTAAAATAACTAAAATACTTAAAAATTTAACAAAATCTAAAAAAAGGCCTCCGCGGCATGGTATCGAAGATGCTGGCAGCATTTGCCTATTGTAATGGCGATGCTCAAGCGTTGAGCGAGGAAGCTGCCAGCTCTTCGGTCCCTGGTGACGTCAACTAACCTCTTTGAAATCTCTATAAAAATCTAGAGCTTTTGGACCCCACGGACCAAGTGTCTCGACACCGAAAGGGATAAAACAGTATTCGGTGCCGAAAGATCTATACCTACTTACTCGTATTAATTTTCAGAATTTCTGCCGCTTCTGCCGCCGCTCCAGGTCTATTTATTGTTCCTTGTAGATAATACGGGACTAACGTGTATACACAAGTTGCATCCCACACCAGCACCCGACTCATCTTCCAAGGAACTAAGGACATGCAGTCTGGTCTCTTGCCAATTGTCATCGTCTCTTCTAACACCGGTCGGCTCGAGACCGACGAATTATGTCATTGAGAGCAGCGTGCCTCGAGAAGCGGCCGGCACTGTTTTGGCACGAAAGTCCATGGTGTCACTGCCGCAGAGGCAACGATGCGGAATGCACACCCTTACCCCAAGACGCAGACGAACTGTAACCGCCTAAAAAGCGTCTGGATCCAAAAGATTCCCCTTAGTAGCCAGAGCCAGCCTCCTTAGTAGGTACCCACTGCCAACAAATGGGCACGACACGATCCAGAGCTGTCCCTAAGTAAATTATCGTAAATTTCAAGAAATGTAGATTAAAACTTAACTCCGTAAGTATCAATAGATAGATTTTGTTTTCAACACTCGAATGTAGTAATATGGCAATTAAATTTTCGGTCTCGCGGAACGATATCAATTGTCGACAATGGCGATGTAGCATAGCATAACAATGAATAGTCCAGAAGTATTGAATGAGAATCTGCTGGAACGAATCTCTTTAGCACCGTGATAAAAACACCGTAATAACGAACATCGCCGTTCAAAGGAATAATAAATAAGTAATTAAGTAACTATTATACATAACAAAAACTTAACATTTCACAAGCAATCTAATGTTTGGTACCTACCTAAGTAAGTACTATGTGGAACATTGGAAGAGGTCGCACAGAAAGAACAATGAAAATGAAAAATGAAAATGAAAATATTAATCAACAAATAGGCCACATCTGGCAACACAATAAAGGTCCTTAAAACACGAGTGAGGTTTTATGAAACGAGCCGTTAGGCGAGTTTCATAATAATATCGCACGAGTGTTTTAAGGCCTAATTATGCACAGTTGCATACACAACTTTATCTACACTCATTTTACAAAACCTCTAAGAAGCTTCAAAATTTCTCCACAATGGCGGCAATTCGAATACGTCAATGTCTCACATTCGATTTTCAAAAAGCATAGGCTAAATAGAGCCGACATTTGAATTTGGAACAAACTTTCGCTCTGTCTGACTGAAGAATATACCTAGGCGAGCATTGCTGTTCGAAGATGTTCGAAATTGGAATGCTATTAGACCATCGACTTTGATGGTCTAATACAGCCATTAGAACATTTTCACAGATAAGAACTCTGTTCTAACTAAACAGATCATCTTAATGCTGGTCATAATTTGCGGTATTTGAACGCATCATAGAGGGATTATGATATGAGTGTAGATAAATGAATTTAACAGAAATGAATTTACCAATGGGTTTGTAAGAACAACAGGTGAGGATCTCGAAATTTTCTTTCAAATATTTATAGATTCTAGTCTTGACCACAACAGCTTGCGAGAACAGGGGCCTCGCATTCAAGTTTGTAAATAGAGATATGTATATGAGAATGATCTGTATTGATCATTTTCCTTAAGGTTTCATTATATATTTAGAAATATATTATGGTATCATTTAATGAGCTACTTATTCGGGGAAATAGATTTCCTATAATATTCCAATAGAATCTGCGCTAGATAGAGAGACAATAATAATTGTACTAATTTAGGTTATAATTAATAGACATGGGAAATACCGCGTCCCTATTTATAAATTCGAATGAGGTCTCAATTGGCTATAGGTGAAAAATGACAATGAGCTCGATTATTTTCGAGGAAAACCCGAATTTTTAAATCGTCATAACACAAAACCAATTTTATTTTTTACGCGAAGTCTACGGCACGGAAAATTCTGTAATTTTTTTCTCTTGATACGGAAGGTTATTCCTATCCCTAAAAAAATAATCGAGCACATTGTCATTTTTCACCCATAGCCAATTCTCCTCCCATACCCATACCGCGTCGAATTGCGTCGCAGATCTCCTCTCGATCAACTCTCGATACCTTTGTTCCTTCCACCAAAGGCAGAGTAAGTACGAGTAGTAAATTTAAACAGAATTGCACATAAAGGTGATACAAGCCAAGGCAATGGCTATCTTCTACAGAAATTGACAGCGACATCGCAGTCTTTCGGAGTTTGAACCCTTAATTTATTAATTAAATTTTTCAAATGTTAACAAAAATTAGTTAATTCTATAATTGCGTCACTAAGATGCAAGTGGGAATGTGTCCGTAACAAAGCTGAAAGAAAACACTTTTTAGAAAAATTAAAATTTGATTTGTTAGATGTTGGTAAAGTAAATAATTATGATTTTATCGTACCCACTGTCGCGAGAGGCAAATCATCTATATAAAATTGTTAACGTAGCCATAAGGAGACGATAATGCCTTATTTATGTATGTTCCTATAGGGGTGGCATGTTCAGTGTTGAACAAACTCCTTTTTCAAAAAAAAAGATTTAAAAAAAAGATGCAAGGGCACAAGACCGGTCCGAGTAGCAAGCCTTGGGGTTTGGGGGAGGCCTCTGTCCAGAAGTGGACGTCTTATACCCGACATGATGATTGCTTCATGATATTGAACACGTTGTGAGTACGTAGAAATTAACAATGTTGTGTTATTGAATAACGTAATCCGGTAACGCTGGGTCTACACTAAAACCGACGTGTAGCATACAATAACAAGGAAGCACAGTAAGGCGATCTATGCTAGCTAGTGTATATAAACAATGACTGTTATATTGCGCTAAGAATGAATTGTATTTAGTTTAGCACGACACAACTTAGAAGGCGCGCGGCGAAGCACATAAACCGTTGATACAGAGTCTATTAAGTTGTGTACACCTGTACTTAGCGCTATTCGGAACAACATTATTTTAGGTAAAGCTAGCTATTAAATACCTGTATACCCCTGAATCCATGTAGTTATGAAAAAAAATAAATAGTGATTGACATTTAAAAGAGATGTCCCAAAGTATTATTAGCACTTGGTCAAATAGGGCAAAGCAACAACATGAATTTGCATACTAGTAAACAAAGATGCTAGTGAAAAAACAATAAAACCGTACTATTTCTAAGAAGGTCTGAAAAGTCTTGTGAAATAATAGTACATTACAGACCTAGGGTGGTGAATTCGTAAATGTCCCAGATCGCAGGTCTATCTATCATAAATATGCGATCTGGGGCTTTACGAATTACCGCCCGTGGTTTGTCAAAAGTTTTACGTCTTGCCTTGGCCAAGAAGTGAGATTTTCTCTCCGCGTAGCGGGCAGAAAATCCCACTTTATGGCCAAGGGTGATGTAAAAGCAATTTATCTCGCCTATTTAGCAGTGTTATGTTCAAAAGTGAAGTACCTATTCGTATTCTCAGATTGCACGTTGTGGAAGTGGTTGAGTTATCCGTGACATGATTTGGAACCATGGCAAGTAAAGCTCCTTAATACCATTTAATTCTAAAATAAACAATCCATTTCGAAGAGTACTCACAATCACTCTAATACTTCGGGCCACGTCCACATCAACCGCATGTTTCCAATGAAATCGGCCTTTCGCTTGGGTATGACACGATACCGACGCATGAGGTTGGTGTGGACGTGGGTAATAGGGTCGCTGATAAAGGAAGATAGCGTCAATCTACTAGTTAGAGAACCTAAATAATATAAACGTAAATATTGTTACTACTTACTATCATAATGGACGATTTCAGTTTGTTGTTTTAGGTATTTTACTGCATACTATACAGTACTACTAGCATATAGAATAACAAACTATCTACTAACATTGTACCAACCTAGGGAAAAGGTACGAGTTGATCCCAAGGGGTTTGAATCCTTTACGATTGTACGCAACTACTACTACTACAACAGCCTATTTTGCGTCCCACTGCTGGGCACAGGCCTCCTCTCATCACGAGAGGGATTGTATGCAAGCTAGGAACTAACACCACAGAAATATATTATACTAACACCTTCTAGTTGAATTCTTTAGCAAAACATCATAGCCTCACTTGCCCCCTCATAGTTCTACTGGGCACAGGCACCACGAGACGAATCATCTAGAGCCCGGAATTTACTCGGCAAAACAAAAGACTGTCGCAAAGTTAAAAGTGTTAGAAACTTTTTTTTTCGATATCGAGTACTATTATCGAATATTTCGTTTGTTCCTGGCGAGTCACACCCATAACTGTCACACTGTAACTCGTTGGGAAGATTTTTCGTCAAAAAATTCCATCCAGTCACACCTGTTACCAGATGGGACAACGTTCAATACTTTTTCCCAACGAGTCACACCTCAACTGTCACACTGTTACTAGTTGAGATTTTTTTTCCCGAAGAAATTCCCAACTAAATACACTTGTTACTAGATGGGACAAGTCACATCCTTAACCGTCATTAAGAATATTTTTTGTACACAATAAATCCCAACTAGTCTCACTGTTACTGGATAGGACCACATGCGACGATATTCCCAACGAGTCATGCCTCCTACTGTCACACTGTGACTTGATGAAAATACTTTTTGGAAAAGATCCCATCCAGTCACACTCACACTCAAACCTGTTACTAGATAGGACGACTTTCATAATTTACTCCCAATAAGTCACACTCAACTGTCACACTATAACTCGTTGGGAATACTTTGTTGCAAAGGATGTCCAACTGGTCTCAATAAATCCAATCATAGGTACAATAAATCTACTTAACTGGAAAATTGTGAGATCTTTTTTGTAACATTCAGTAATGCAAAATAGAGATTACCTACAGTTTGCCACCATCCCCTGTCAATTCACATTTTCCAATTCACAATTCACAAAAAGAGTTTTCCGACGTACGCCGCAATTTAAGGAGATTGTCAATCTATATAATTGTTTTGCCTATGGCATAACTAAGTAAAGATATGAAGGTGCAAAGAAACGCATATTTTATAAAAGCCCTTACAATGTCCTCCCAAGCATTCCACCCAAAATTCACCATTTCATGTCACATTTTAAGATTTGCTTAACGCCGGATTCCTATCGTTCTTCGTAGCCAAAGTGAACTGTTTTGTGGATAAAGGAACCCGGCGTTAATCTAATCTTCTAAGAATGTACTTATTCAAGCTTAAGTAACGGTTGATGATTAAAATGCATAAAAAGAAATGAATAATTTGTTGGTAATTAAAAAAAACCCTCGAAGGTCGATGCGGGAGCTAAACTAACCTATCCGAATTATTTTTGTGTGGGCTAATCCGTTCGCTCGCTACGCTCGCTCACATCGACAGTACTCATTAAGTTTTGTTTAATTTTGTCTCATCAGGTAACAGTTGGAAATTTGGTACAAACTTACAAGTATTTATTCCCGACGAGTCACATAATAAGACAGTTGGGTGTTATTCAATAGGAATAAATGATTAAAGTGGTGCCATCTAGTAACAGATGTAACTGGATGGGATTTCATTTCGTTGAAAGCGTGACTTGTTGGGAAGGTTAGTCTAAGGTAGTTCCGTCTAGTAACAGTGTGACAGTTGAGGTGTGACTCGCAGCGAATTAGTGTTGAAAATTGCCCCACCTAGTAACAGGTGTGACAAGTAGGGATTTTTTTGAAAAAATATTCTCAACGAGCAACAGTGTGACAGTTGAGGTGTAACTCGTTGGGAACAATTGTTGAAAGTTTTCCCATCTGGTAACAGGTGTGACTAGTTGGGATATTTTTTGAAAAAAACTTCCCAACGAGTCACAGTGTGACAGTCGGGGGGGTAACTCGCTGGGAACAAGCCGCATAACTAAGGAAGGACGATTTCGCAGATACTTGCAGGTTTCGTCTGGTTGTCTCGTTTTTTTCCGTAACCGATTTTTTCAGCTGCATTGTACTGAATCTGCCTAGTGTCCGGTTTAAGATAGTACATAATTGAAAAAGTTAGGTAGAATACCGAACGGAAAGTTGCTTTCACTTGCTAAATAGATTCCATGTACATTTTGTCTACTTTTGTTAACGTTTTTAAGTTCAATATAATGTAAATGTAATGCACATTTACATTATATTGAAGTGCACTTACTTTGTGTTGTTAAATGTAAAAAATAACAAAAGTATGTACTGACATTATTTTAAAAATGATTGATCAAGTGATTATTTAGTTAATAATATAAATTAGGTACTTAGCACAAAAAAAAAACTGATCTCACTTACTGCTAATAAGCCCTTCCGGCTTCTACAGCCTCTAATGTAATTTTATCTACACTGATATCATAAACCCTCTATGATACGTTCAAAAACTGCAAATTATGACCGGCATTAAGATAAACTGTTTAATTAGAACAGATTTCTTATCTGTGAAAATGTTCTTATGGCTGTAAAGTAGCTGTATAAGACCATCGAATTCGATTGTCTAATAACATTCAAATTCGAACATCTTCGAAAAGCAATGCCCGCCTATATTCTTCAGCCAGACAAAACGAAAGTTTGTTCCAAATTCAAATGTCGGCATTAAACTCTGTGATATATACTCGTACTCTGTGATTTGGATCTTTAACAAATAAATAAAAAATATGATTTAGTTTGGTCGTTACGTTTTCTGTAGACGTTGCCTGATAAATAAATGCATGACACGTTTCTAATCCCCTAAACTCCTTTATCAAAGATAGTTGTGCCCTCGACAAAATATGTTACGATTGGGAGTGTTTAAATAACAATTTATCAGTTCACTTGACCTACTTCATTAATTGTCCTGTTTACATTACAAATGACATTGAATTTGGCAGTATTTTTACCAAATCTTCAGGAACTAACCTCGTTTTTTATACAAATAGGTATATCTCAGAAAAGGCTTTAACGATTTGGACGAAATTTACAATATAGGGGTTTACGGGGACGACAAATCGATTATTTTTAGTTTCTGAGATCGATTGTAGAATTAAATTTAAAAAGAAATAAAGGAATTTAAACGTGCTAATCTTGTAAGATTAGCGTATTTAATGTACAAGAATGTGACAAGAAACCTATTTGAACTGGAAGAAATTTGATTCACCCGAAAATGATCAACAACATAAATAAAGATAAAGATAGAATAGACTGTAGAATAGTCGGCGGTAGTAGTACCTATAGTCATCAGTTGCTCGGCGGTGAGAGGCGCAAATTGCCTGAAGCTATATTCGAAGTCTTAAATAGGGGATCTCCCTGTTCCCTATAGGATCGCTCACGCGTCAAGTTGAACTGTAAATCTAGCTGCTTAAAGTTCACGCGACGCGTGAGCGATCCTATAGGGAACAGGGAGATCCCTATTTAAGGCGCTGACAAGACCTATATAAATTGACTTTATTTAAACGAAAACTATTTGTTTGTGTAAAGCGAGTAATAGTTATTTGTGCAACAAGAGAGCAAATTTGTTTTTTGCTTCGAGTGCCATGTTTGAGTCCTGAGCTAGCGAAAGATTCTATAGTTGAATCACGAGCGTTCAGCGAGTGATTCTAGTTTAGAATATTGAGCTAGCGAAGGACTCAAGGGGACGAGAAGTAAAAGCAATTGCTCTCGAGGAGCACATACAACTTTTCACCTCAGTGGCGAGAACACAAAAAAAGGTACTTGCAAAGAATACTTACATACATCACGAAAAATATGAAATAACATTTCTTCTTCACTTCTTTCACTCAAATTATTACTTGAATTTCATGTTTTAAAAGAATTACTTTTAAGTTAGTTGTCGAAAATTAAGAAGAAAGACATCATTTGACATTAAAGAATGGCGGCAATTTTCTAAACGTATATTCGGAAACTAGTACAATGATAAATTTCGAATTTAATCGGTAATATTTGAAAACTTTTAAAACTAAAAACTTCTACGTTTACGTTTTAATTTAAAGTAAACACTTTAAATTAAAACTTAAGTTAAAAATGATTACAAATAACATAATTATATGAAATATAAGTCATTTTAAAAATTTTAAGATTTTCAGAAGTTATATCAACGTATAATTTTAATGTCTAAAAATACACGGCGGTACCGATGCGTTGCGCGTATCCGAACGTTTCTTGTTCAGTTTTTTTTTCTAGGAAAATAGATTCGCTCTTTGACTTGCCTAATATTATTCTCCCTATTTTCTTAAAGAAATGAAAAGAAGAGAGCTAATACCATCGAGATGGTTCGAATTTTAGTAGAAGAAGTAGGTACTAGTACGTACTACCTAGATGCCGCAGTATAAAACGACCATTCGCAGTTATCAAACTTAAAAAAAAGAAAAAGCGTGGGAACGATTGAACTACATTTCAAGAAGTTTTTAATTCGTTTTGTTTTTAAGTAGGTTGGTACTTTTATTTGTTTATTCTTAGTATCAAACTGAATAATTTTCATCTAGAATAGTAAATTGATCACATTAAACTAAAACATGACACTGTGGCTGCATGGTTTAGGCCTTTGCCTTTGCCTGATGGAATTGCCTGATGGGATGAATGGATTAAAAAAAGAAATTAAAAAAATACTTTGTCTCACTGTGAAACAAACACGATTTTGCTCACTGATTTCTGACAGCAAAGTCTACTTGTTCGAGCTGCTGAGGTGAAAAATATAATAATATGTTTACATTCACTATATACTGGAAAAACTAGCTATTTCGTAAAAAGCATTTCATGAATTCGGTTCGATGAAAAAAAATCGTGAAGTTACGTCTTCTAATCCTATTTAAACGGTTCTATAAGTTCATTTTTTAACGCAGAAGATGTCTATATTTACTTACACTATTCGGTCACACTCATACCAAAAAATTTGCTAATTTATATTGTTCAGGCAATGTGGTATTTTTTTAATCTCAATTTTTCTGATTTTCTACGTATATCGCCGACATGCCGCGGTCGTGCTTCTCGCTCCCTCCAATGCAAACAGACATTGTCCGCTGAGACAGTTGCCTGCCTCGATTGCTCAAGGTCATTGGCTCTAGTCAGCGTCTTAAGGCTTCGAATATAGCCCCTGTATCTCTCTTTATCTAACCTTAATACGAGGTATAAGAATGGATAGAACGAAAACGACCTTCGGGCTCAATCTTCGAGCTCAAATTTTAGTATTTCGGTTGTTTCTAAATTGGTATATTACTCGCTCCAGGTCCCATTTATTACCTCCATGGTCTGCAATTCTGTTTCCATAAATCTAGAACAAAGTGAATTCTGCCTTCACGCAATATTTCAAGTTAATGCTGTCAGAAACAAACATTCAAAATAAGTAAATATGCGTCAAAACAACAAAAGTAAAATAACAAATTGATCAGATCACATTTTGTAGAAAAATATCAAAAAAAAATCTGTAGTTATGTATAAGGCATCAGAACGCAAAGGTAATTTCAGGGTTCGATTATTTTGTTATTTTGGCATCCTGTATGTAAGTTAAAAGAGCTAACTACCTATATTTATTTAAATAATATAATACTTTATAAGTTTTATTTCAGACTATGTCCATATTTTAATATTTATTTATAATATAATAAATGTTTACTTATTTAAGATTTATTTTATTCAAGACCTTGTAATGAACATGATACATGTAATAAAGATTCGTGATATGAAAGCGATCGCAGAGACGGGTCTGACATTCGGGATTTCGGGTCTACTAAGTACCTACTTAATCCATATTAGTATTGGAGTCCCGGGAAAGGACCTAGGGTACTTTTCATCCTGGAAAAACGCGTAGTTCCCGCGGGAACGCGATAACCGAAATCCACGCGGGCGAAATCGCGGGCAGAAGCTATGTCCCGGGACCCCAACTATCTCCATGCCAAATTTTATTTCAATCGGTCCCGCGGTTGAAGCGTGAAGAGGTAACAGACAGACAGACAGAGTTACTTTCGCATTTATAATATTAATATGGTCTAGTCTAGCGACTTTATCCCGTATATTCTTGGAATTTGCGTACCCGATGAAACTAAACATATAGATGCTTATAGTTATAGAAGTATTGAAAAATTGGTTTGACCCGTAGAAAATCCGTTCCCGTGGACATATCGGGATAAAAAGTATCCTATATTATTCCTAGGATAACATACACACTTTCACATTTATAATAATAGTAAAGATATTAAAAAATTGGTTATCTGTAAAGCCGGTTTACGGACGATAATTTTATACGCGATGACGTCACGTAACGGTACAACGCTACGTAACGCTACAACGATGCGATTGCGTCATGTTTTTACGTAGGCGCAGCCGGCGTTCATAAGTCGTTATCATCAACATTCTAAAAAGGTTAATACCTACTTAATAGATTCTTGGAGTACCTGTTCCTGTTAGGATTCCTATCTCGTAGTGTTTATAAATAAACTAGCTTCTGCCCGCGACTTCACCCGCGTGGATATCGGTTATCGCTTTCCCGCGGGAACGTTTTTCCGGAATGAAAAGTACCTAGCCTACGTCCTTTCCCGGTACCCCATCTATCTCAATACCACATCTCAATCGGTCCAGCGGTTGAAGCGTGAAGAGGTAACAGACTGACAGACAGACAGACAGAGATACTTTCGCATTTATAATATTAGTATGGATATTGGGTTGAATGTGCACCAGTTCTTTTCTTAAATGATGTCGCCAGCTACCCGATTCGAGTGTGAGTTTCATTCTAAACCTATTACAGATGTCAAGAAATCGCGGCTTCAACCTTTTCAAAGGAGGGCCCTATCATATAGCCCTATCCGCAATACAGCCAGGGTATGTTCCATTGTAATCTCGTAAACCCTCTTATTGAACTATCGTACACAAAGTTTAAGCCGTGGCGGTCTTCGACCTACCGCCTCTCATGCAGAGGGTCGGGAGTTGGATTCCGGCTCGCACCTCTAAGCTTACTTATGTGCGAAATTCAATTTGAACTGCGAAGTAATTCAAAGATGTGTGTGAAGCCGCCGATCCGCACTGGGCCCGCGTGGGGACTATAGCCCAAACCCTCTCGTGATTAGAGAGGCCTGTGCCCAGCAGTGGGACGCAAATAGGCTGTAGTAGTAGTAGTAGTAGACAAAGTTTAGCATGTAGCACATGGTTAGATTCAGCTTGCCATGCCCCGAATCGAACGATCATTCGGCCGTGTATGTATACCTGTAACCTAACCTATATCGTTCGTTACACGTGGTAACAAGTCACGCTTATCTGTTACGAATTTTATTATACCTAGGGCAATATTAATATCGAAATCCTTGCTATTCCGATAAAGGTGTACTTACCTACCTAAAGGCAAGGTCATATTTTTGCCGTGATTATGATAAGTTTTGATCACGGCCATGATACACTGTATCATCTGTCTGATTCGCAAACATTTTGGGTTATTGCTTCCTTATTGTGAATTAGAATACCTTAGTGTTGGTTTTTCACTAAACTAAACTAACCTCTTTTTAAATCTCTGCAAAACTGTTTTATATATCCTCGTTGTGTTGTTTTAAATCCCATGAAAACATAAATGTGAAATGAGAGCCAAGTTCAACATTATGTGTCGTTGTCGATTTCACCAACAAAAGATTCGAGATCTTACATGGTGGGTCGGATCATATAACAAATAATTAACCCACAATATCGGCGCGATCGATTCTAAGCATAATTTATAGGCTTTTAATTTTTTTAGAGTTCCTAAAAAAATATTTTGTATGGGATTCAGGCGTCGCTCACACAACCAATCCCATATACTTTTTTTTTACTAACTCAAAAAAGACCTATACAATATACTTAGAATCGATAGATGATACTGTGGATTAATTATTTGCTTAGGATACGACCCACCATGTATATGAGTGAGTGCCAAGTTATGCGAATCAGTTGGGATGTATTTCAAGATCAAGAAAGCAAAAAGTTGATTGATCGAGGACTTGCCGCAAATGCAAATTTTGTAAACTTGACGGCAACATTAATTATTACTTCATTTATTCCGTGAAATATAAAATTAGACTGGAAGTGGGTTCGATTTATGATATACCTATAGCGTAAACCTTATTTTACTACCGTACCTAATCTTATTTAATTTATTTATATAATTATTAATAGTTTGACCCACCAACAGCCCATCCCGCCGGCATCACAAACGGCGTTTGGTAGAAAATGCTCGAGCCTATCCCCGTCTGTAGTAAGTGTACACTTCCCTTCCTAGACTGGTACAGGTTTACACAACTTAGAAGGCGTGTTGATTTACCAATAATAGACTCTGCGTCAACGGCTTAAGTGCTTCGCCGCGCGCCTTCTTAGTTGTGTCGTGCTATAGCTGAATGTGATATTGCTATATTTATATCATAGGATTTGGGATTAACGATCACAAATTTATTTGCACACTAAAACTACACTTAAACACTGACACACTTTTACTATGCAGTTAATCTGCAATATCGCTTTTATATGGCCAAATAAAAGTCACCCGGTGACTAATAGTATACTAGAACACACTGCAACACTGACGAAATTGAATGAAGACCTGATGCTTTTCATTATGGTCAGAATCATTATCATTATAATATGCTATTTTAGGGTGCGTGCAGCTCGCGGGCGCATTCGTCAGGTCTGGACGCATCATTAAATACTTACTAGCATGAAGTGTGTGACATAATGATTGTCGTAATCACATTTTAATTTTCAGAACCCTTCTAAACATTCAATACATATTCCTCAAGAGAGTGCTTCGGCCCCCGCTGCCATGAAAATGCAGGCCATGGCCAGTCAGGAACTTAAGCTGCCACGCATTCCGTCACTGGAGCGCCGTAAGACATCAATTTGTAAAAACCTCGGAACCCGGTTCTAAAGAATGGATTTTCGTGAAACTTTTGTATTGCTGAATTCTTAAAAACAAAAAACTAAAAAAATATATAGGTACCTCAATATATAAAAAAAGTCTCAAAAGTTGGAAACTAAACCCTAATCTATCTATCTATATATAAAACAAGAAACTGACTGACTGATCGATCAACGCAGAGCCGAAACTATTTATCGTAGAGAGCTGAAATTTGGCATGCAAGTTCCTTAGGGAACGTAGGGGAGCACTAAGAGAGAATTTCCCGAAATTCCCACGGGAACGAAAAAAAGGGTATTTTACATTTTAATATGTCTGCGGCTACGAAGTTGCGGGGAAAAGCTAGTTACTAATAAAATGCACCATGTTGTCTTTGAAAAATAAAAGCACTTTTAGAGCTTTTTACTTATTATACTGGCATTAGGTACCTACTTACATAGGTATTTTTCATTTTTTTCTCACTTAATAGGGATGATGACAACTTTTTTTTCCTTAGTCTATCAGGAAGATTATTGAAAAGTATTGGACACGTATTTTTTCTTTTTTCACGTAATCAAACTTATACGGAGATATATTGAGTTGAAATGTCGCGTGACGTCACGGTTAGGTACGATTTATACCTAACGGTAACGTAGTTAGCCCCCACTCTCCAACTTTAATGCGTTTTAACTTAGTCATTCTTTGTTAATTTGATAAAACAAAAAATACGTGTCTAATATTTTTTTATTACCTGACTGACGGACTAATTAGAATTTCGATTTCTTCACCCTGTCGTCATCCCTATTGTAGGATTTGTAGGTTACGCACACGCTCCTGGCGTTACCTACGCGGCAAGCGCTGGATTTAGTGTTGGTTAACTACTTGTACATAATTCTTTTTCAGAAAAAGATGTGATTCTGCCACAATGCGTCATAACAAAAATTTTGCGCGGCATAGCTACGAGACGTCGGGAGTTCTTAAAACTGAAGAAGCAATTAATAACGCAACAGGTAGAGTCAGATAAAGAGTTAGTTTGCCTCATATCTTGTGTGATGTGTGTGTTATTAGTGTTATTACAATTGAATTTCGTGTTATTATTGTATCGTAGTGTTTTCAACGGTGTTCTACCTTATTAAACCATTACAAATGGCGGCCGATGGAGATTTTGAAAAGTTTTTTAATGGTATAGTGTTTCCCTCGTAAACACATTATAATTATCACAATTTTTTATTTACGAAAACGTACACGCATCCATTTATGTAGTACCTATATCTTTGACACGCGTTTTTAATCTACTTCGAAAAAAGGTGGAGGTTCTCAATTCGTCAGTATGTTTTTTTTATTTTTTGTATGTATGTTCCGCGATTACTCCGTCAATTGTGAACCGATTTCGATGATTCTTTTTTTTATCAAAAGGTGGTACCTCCGGATTGGTTCCATTTTAATTTGGTTCAGTTCTGATGATGGAATCCATGAGAAAATGAGGGAACTCCTCAAAATTTGTTAGCACGTGTATGATTTTGGCATCAATTTCAAAGACTACAGTGAGACTTACGTCCCATCGTAACTATGTTTGGAAACGGTAGCTGAAAAAAGCCGACTTCAAACTCCGACAGCCTACTAAGTCGGTGTCAAGTGAACCGACCCAAAGCTGATGATAATCTTATAGTGAAATTGACATGGCAACCCTACTCGTAAGACTTTTCCCACCGCACCGCTTGCGAGCCGTGCGGCAGCCGCACATCTTACGAGAACTACTTAATGCTGTGCAGATCCAAGCCAGCCGTTGGCGAGCCGCAGCGACGCAATCGGTGTAAGCCGCGTCCTTCAAAGACTTGTTCGTTACCAGAACGTGTATCTGGAGCAGTACGCCCAGCTGAGGGACCTGGAGGCCCGCGCGGGGTTCCCGGCGGGCGAGTCGTGCGGCGACGTGCGCGTGCTCTCCGTCACCGGCTGGGCTGCGCACGACCTCATGCTGCTGGTGCGCGAAGACGCCACGTTGCCGCTGCCCTCGGAGGTCGGAGGCATCTTCGGTATGACCACACTATACTTTATAAGACTATCGTATCGCACCGCACCGAAATAGGCTACCTTACACCGCGCGCGGCGAACGGGTTGGGCAACACACGCACTTATTTATACTATACACTATACTATTTGAATGTGCAACAGATTTTTCCCTATTGCGATCATCTTTCAAGCATCGGATGAATACCTCTAGTGTTGAAACTTAACAACAGGGCCTCAAATGCTGCAGCAACTACGCTCCCAACTGACTGCGATCCCAGCGGACGTTCACAGTTTGGGATCAGAGATCATGGCACGCCGCTTGGAACTGCTGAACCTCCTCAGGGGGAAACATCGCGCTGATCGATCCACTTACCTCACTGTAAGTTAACTTGGTTTACGTATTGGACGTCAAAAGTGAGATACTTAGTATTAAAAAATATATGTAAATATGTAAGTAGGTACCTAGTTTTGCCGTTACATAAAAAGAAGAATTTGCAGAAATTCATGACGGCGTTAAGTCCTCGCTCAATCTTGGGTGTTGTGGGTGACAAACAATCCTTTTAATAACAATTTTTTACATAATGTCTAAAGGAGTGATTATACTTTTACAAGACCAAAAAAAATAACTGCTCTAACTCTTCTAAAATTAATAGGTACAAAATAAAAGGAATGAAACAATGTACGAAAATTTTACGAAACTTTATTTTCCAAGGTTTAGGTGGATTTCTCCATATTTTTTAACTTCATGTCCTCCCATGACGCTGGCATTGCCCTTCCTCTATATACCTTTCTGTGTGCCCACAGATAACTGTGTATGTGCATCTTTAAATTTAATTTTACTTCTCCTACTGTGTAAGCCGTGGTCTTGTCGGTGGAGTGATCGCTATGTCTCTCTCTGTATACTCTTCCCATCCTTTTAGGTGGTAATAAGAAGGGGCATTTACTCTTTCCTTTAGCAGATCATTGTAGTAGGTTGGGTTGTCTTTAAAATTTATCAATGATTTCATTCAGCAATTTTTAATTTATACTTATTTCAGAATTTGGAATGGAAAACTAAAAATGCCGAGTTCGATATGGAGACAGAAAAACTGACGACGATGATGGAGGGGACTGTCAAAAATTTGCAGGAGAAAATTAATTATTGTTTAGACGTCGCGAAGTATGTCGGAAACTGTTCTTGGTATACTTGCCATATTTATTATTCAAATCATCACAACAAAACTAACTGTTCCCTTTTCAGAATACCCTGGATTGATAGAGATACATTAATTAAAAAATTAGATCGTTTGCAAAAGGAACTTGTAATAGCACAAAGTAAATTAGAAGATGTAACAAAAAGAGAGGAAGAACCTGCAACGCCGAAAGAAGATACTATTACTAATTCACCTGAATATATGGTAAGCTGCAACTAATTCCATCTTTAAAAATAGTTAAAAGTACCACTACTTACCTACTATTAACTTTTAGGACCTAATTATTATTATTCTTTGCACCTCGGGTTAACCGCTTAACTCAGATTTATTTGTATGAATTTGACATGGGTTAAGAATCTAACCCAAGGTTAGCGGCTTGGTGCAAGTGGGGCTAAGAAATGTAACCATAAAGTTAAAGGTTCAATTTCGTAAAGAACAAAAAGGTCAGTTTGAGTCGGCAACCTTCACAATGTATCATGGTGATTATCTCCTTTTTTATGTCGATGGTATAGCCAAACGAGCGCACAGCCCACCTGATGGTATGTGGTTACTGCGGTCCATGGACACCGAAGTCCTTTCCACAACAACAACAACAACAACAACAACAACAACAACAATACGCTTTATTTAACACCATATACTACACCACTGCTATTTGGCGGCAGGTTAGCGGGGAAAGCCGGTGGTACCTCCCCGGCCGGACCTAGCACCAGGCCCTAGAATAAGGGTCGGCTCCTATATCTGCATAACGCCTCGTTATGGCTTTACGGAGATGGTTAAATAAAACTCAACATTTTCGCCGTAGAGAATCTTTCAAATATAAACCTTCGGTAGCCAAAACGAGGCGTTTCGTGGATATAGAAAAATAGTGTTCTGTGTTACATGAATACCTCATACTATTTCACAGAAGGTGGTGGACGAATTGAATAAGGAGAAGGCGGCACGGGAGTCCCTGAAGGAAGTTGTGACTGCCGCTGAGAGTATGCTGCGGGTGGCGCGCACGCGCATCGCCACGCTGGAGCGTCATCTAAAAGAGACCCGAGCCGAGCTCGAGACAGCGCGCCGCAAGCACAAAGACCTCGAGCAACTCGTAAACAGACACGCACCTCAAAACACTCCGACAGTGAAGTTGTGACCTACATATACGCCTTTCAGGCGGCTTATCTTTCGCCCCCCATTGAGCGTGGCAGCGAAGAGCTCTCTTTCAAAAGGAAACGTCCCGACGAAAAGTCAAAACGGGTTTTTCAAATAAGTACCTATTCTTAGAATCTCCAATACTGTTGGGAAATCATTTGAGGGTTGAATTTGAATGAAGTTGAATTACTAGTTGTGATACCGTTCGTTTGTTTTGGTGGAGGGCAATTCCGGTCATTCTCTACTAATAATAACTATAGTTTACCTATTGCATGACTAACTAATTTGCAAATCAGAATTCATCGACCTACCATCTTTTCTATTTAAATTACATGATCAGATCAGGAGAACTTTAATTGCTCAGAAACTGCCAGCAAATGGCGTAAGGCCATTAATTTGCAACCTTCACACGTTTTTTGTTTTCTTTTCTGTTGCAAGTGCGAGATTAATTTTTGACTGCCGTAAAAATCCAAGGTTAGCGTAATGGAGTGAAGATTCATTTAAAATATACCTACGCAATTCGAGTGGTAGCTTGCAAATCAATGGTCTTGCGCAATATGCCCGCGATTGTATTAGTCGTACCAATGAATTGTTATGGCGCTCAAGCATTTCATTTCTCCCCTAGTATCGTCACCGAGAGTCGAGCTATGACGCGCGTTCAAAGAAGTTGCTTGAGGTGTCCAAAACGGGAGAAGCTGCGGTTGAAGCCCTATCCCGCCAGAGAGATGCGCTTGAGTTACGGTC
Source organism: Aethes cnicana (assembly GCA_963971205.1). Lineage (NCBI taxonomy): Eukaryota > Metazoa > Arthropoda > Insecta > Lepidoptera > Tortricidae > Aethes > Aethes cnicana. Next base: position 6,219,542 of record OZ020273.1, on the reverse strand, counting down.
TGTTCTTCTCACAATCACATGTTTTAGCTCTCTACCAATTAAAAAAAAAAATCGCTTGTAAATACTGTGAATCGAGACTCGGACCTTTGAGCGAGAGACTCGGACAAAAACGTTTTTGCCCGACACAAGTACATGTAAATAAATGTGACTGTACCCTATATTATGGGCTATATTCGAAGTCTTAAAATTGGGATCTCCCTGTTCGCTATAGGATCGCTCACGCGTCGCGTGAACTTTAGGCAGCTACATTTAAAGTTCAACTTGACGCGTGAGCGATCCTATAGGGAACTTCGAATATAGCCCCCTGTAAATAGTAAATCGTCTTATACTCGTACAGTTGGAGAACTGTTTAACGAAATTTCAATACTGAGATTTGAAATGCAATAAGAGACCTCACAGGCCTCCTCCGCCATATGAGAGCGCGTTTATTTGGATACGTAGGGCACGTCAATAGATAGCTATAGGTACTGTTTGTTACTGTCCTTACTATATACAGTTTGTTAGACGCCGCCTGTTACTTATGATGCCATCCCAACAGGGTGAAAGAGTTGCGCGAGCAAGCGGACACAGCGGAGCGAGAAGCTGAAAGGCGAGAGGCGGAGCTAAAAGCACGCACCGAGTCGCTGCAGGCGAAGGTAGCTGAACAGGTGCCACCTCACTGCCTCATGTTACTCCTGTGGCCATATATCGTTTCACATTGCGCTTGGTCATTTGTTTGCAAGATTTTTTGTACGAATTTGTGCGCCGCTCATATTATTGAGTCGACCCCATGACGACTGCTTCTCTAAAAAGGACAAACCCAATGAGCCTAGCTTGCTGAATGCAGATGATTGGTGAATGGCCTCGGTCTTAGGATACGGTGGCATTGTAGCTCGGAAATGGATTAGCCGATTTTGATTTTGTTATTTTTTGATAGATAGCTGAGTTAAATCGATAGTCTGCTTGGATATGTTTGAGGAAAACACAAATTGCTTTTGCAACTATCGTTCATAACATAACCGAGATGAAGATGAAATTCGGTAGCTAGGCTATTTTTTGCTTTCGCTGGAACGCAATAACCGAATTCCAAGCGGACGCAGTCGCGGGCGGGCAGGTAGTATTGTTTATAACGCCTTTCATATAATTGCAGTCTTTTAGTATGTGTTAGTAAAAATACACCTGGTCAGTTAAAGGATAAAAGAACTGCGGAGGCAAAAATCTTCGAACTGGAACAGCGGGTGAAGGAGCTGAACGAGCAGTACACGGCTCTGAGCGAGCGCTCGGCTAAGCTGGTCGACTTTGAGCGTCGGAGATGTCTCGATTACTTACCGAGTAAAGGTTCGTGGTCAATATTTCTTCACGCCTTTTCCTAAGACCTAATCATATTTGGAATTTTGGTCTAACACTTAAGGCGCAATTACACGGAGTCGATCACCTAACGCGGGCGCCGAACTTTAACGGATTCGTTCAACGTCGTCTTTACACTAGTCTGTCCACCTAATGCGGTGGCCGACTGCGGTGGCCGAATGCGGCGGCCGTATGCGGTGGCTGAACTACAAAGTCATTCACCAGATCTCTAATGGTAGGTGTCGCGATGTGTAGTCTTGTGCTTAATATTTTCACATGTAGTCTTGTGCTTAATTTCAGAACCTGAACCCACAGACAGGGAAACGGAAATTTGGAAAGAACTTCAAGTCACCAGGACTGCTTTGAATAGGGCCGAAGAAGAGGTCAGACAGAGCCGAGCGGACAAAAACAACTTGCTCAGCACGTTGTCCAGAATAGCGGTATCTTTTCCTAATCCTATACTATAATAATCTATAACCTATATAGGTAGTATAGAATAGTATCTGAGCTGGTTTTATGTTTTAAACCAGAGACAAGGTAATTATATACTTTTCTCAAACAAGCTCGGAAATGTTCGTGTTACTTTCAAAAAAAGAAGACGCGAGGCTGTCCTTTGCCCGCCTTGGCCAGCAAAAACATTATTGTCGTGTGTGGTTTTTTTTAATTCACTTGCTATTTGAGACACCTCTAAAACTGACAAATCCATGGAGGTAATAAGTACAACTTCCATGGCCAAATCATCCACGATCATGGAAGTAGTAAATACTGATGTGGGGTAAGTGCGCCTAAATTTATTTCGCCCCTATGCGTTGTAAACAGCCAACTACTAGTTGAGTAATATTAGGTCCTTACATATGAAATTGGCGTTTGGCGAACTGGCAACTTTGATTCAAAATATGTGGCGTTCGGCTAGGAATTCCAAATTCAAATTTATTTCAAATTTAAGACCATGTATTTCTGTGTTCGAATTACGAAATTTATTTGTTATGGCGTCATTTGTTTTTCTTTCACATCGTTCTGTTCACAATATGGAGAACTTAAAATATCGCTATATTTACGAATATGAGTTTCACCTCGGCACTAGTGCTGCAGAAACGGCTCGTAGGATTAACAATGCGTATGGGGAAGCTACTGCAAAAGAAAATACGGTACGTTATTGGTTCCAACGTTTCCGTTCTGGAAATTTGGACCTACAGAACAAGCCTCGTGGACGGCCGGAGACACAAGCTGATAACGAAGAATTAAAAGCAATTGTGGAAGCAGATCCATCGCAAACCACGTCAGAGTTAGCGGCAGGCTTCGGTGTGAGTGATAAAACCATTTTGATTCACTTGAAACAAATTGGAAAAGTGAAAAAACTTGAAAAATGGGTACCGCATGAATTGAGCGACGCAAACAAAGAAACACGCGTCGAGTGTTGCGTTTCACTTCTCAACCGGCACAATAATGAAGGCATTTTGAATCGTATCGTTACTTGTGATGAAAAATGGATCTTGTACGACAACCGGAAACGTTCTTCACAATGGTTGAACCCAGGTGAACCAGCCAAATTCTGCCCGAAACGAAAGTTGACTCAGAAAAAGGTACTGGTAAGTGTCTGGTGGACTAGTGCCGGTGTCATCCATTACAGTTTCTTAAGATCTGGGCAAACAATCACGGCTGATGTGTATTGTCAACAATTGCAAACGATGATGGAAAAGCTAGCCATTAAACAACCCAGACTGGTCAATCGATCTAGCCCACTGCTGCTTCAGGACAACGCTCGACCACATACGGCACGTTTGACGGCCGCAAAACTACGGGAGCTGCGACTGGAATGTCTTCGACACCCACCATACTCCCCGGACCTTGCTTCAACTGATTACCATTTTTTTCGGAATTTGGACAACTTCATGCAAGGAAAAAAATTCAATTCTCACGAGGCTGTCCAAACGGCCTTCAAAGATTTTATTGATTCTCGCTCACACACTTTTTTTAGTAAAGGAATCAATGAACTACCTTCGAGATGGCAAAAGTGCATAGATAGCCATGGTACATACTTTGACTAAATAAAAAAATAGTTTCATAAAAAAAAATCGTTTTCATTTCTGCCATATGAAACGCCAATTTCATATGTAAGGACCTAATATTTATAGGTTTCGATATATTTATGTTAGGCGCACTTACCCCATCTTGGCTCACTTGCCCCGACTGACCTTACGTATTTCCTCGCTGTTTGAGAAAATCATTATATATACCTCGGCCGCAATTGCGATTGCCGGACTCGTACTAATAGAAGGCTTCGCTTCGCTCAGCCTTCTAACTGACTCGTCCGGCGCAATGCGCTACTTGGCGGCCTCTGCAATAATGTACTATTATCTAACTTTTATATGGTAATGTGTAGGTTGTACTTGCCCGTATTTTTTGATTGCAGTGTTTTTTTTTGCAGCAAGAAGGACCTGAGAACAAGATGGCCGAGGAGTTGTTAGAGAGAGAACAGAAAATTGTCCGATTACAGCAAATAATTCAGGAACTAAAAGACAATGAAAAGATAATGTAAAAACCTATCTAATGCAAAATAATAATGTTTTTTTGGATTTTATTGTACCTAAGAGTAAATTACTTATTTTTACAGGGAGCAGAGTATGACACATTACGAAAATCAACTAGCTTCTCTTCGTTTGGAAGTGAAACGATTACAGAATTATGACTGCTACGTCAAAGATATGCCACAACAGGATTTGCAGTCAGAAGTATGTATATCTATTTCTACTTGAAATATTTCATCACTAACTTATAGGCATAACATAAACAAAGTATAGGTGTCCCATATCAACTAGCTGGTACTATTTGTAAATTACTAAAGTGGGATTCAGAAATACAACAAAATGTGCGAAAAAAAACAAAGTATGTCAAATTTTTAGGAGTGATCAGAGGCAACAATGCCCAGCGACCTAATTGTCTAGGGCGATTTCTTTGAATGATCTCGATTCATAGTGGCCTTTTGTCTGTACGAAATTGAACAAAAGGCCACTAGGAGTGTCTTTTCAAACCAAGAGCCCTTCACAATTAGCCCGTAGGTGTAGTTGGAGCGTGCAATGATACCGGTTTACGTGGTTGGATAAGTACAGTTCACGTCTTTCGTCTAACATCGTGATGACGACCACTTCCAACATGTTCCAACATGGTTGCAGCTCCTGGACTTGTGCATGCAAGTGGATAAGCTAACCCGCGAGCGTTCCGCCCTCGTGTCGGCGGCGGCGTCGCGCGCGCTCATGTTGGAGCGGCACGAGCGCTCCGCGGACATGTTCGCGAAGGTCACGCGCGCGCGCCACGAGCTCACCGCGTACCTCGAGGGCCGCGACGAGATTCCCCCCTTCGACAAGGGCGCTCAACTCGAGGTACTTAAAAGTTATTTCAATTTAAAACGGTACACAGAGACGGGGGAGCATCCTTATCTCTAAAGCCCCGTTCCTATATTCACAAAACGCCTCGTTTTGTTCCATAGAGGATCTGTCAAATTATAACCCTGCGTAGACATAAGAGGCGTTTTGGGAATATACGAACCAGGCCTAAATGAAATTACACTTTAACGAGATAGTAACAGTGTTATACTATCCTATCAGTTCTGTCTGAGCAAATTGAAAAGACATGCTCTATACCACAAGGGAGCGTTCTTGGACGTATCCTGTTTTTGATATATATCAATGATATACCCAAAGCAATAAGCATAACAAATTACTGTTAGCTTTATATACGCCGATGATTTATCAATTGTATTCCAATGCATGCAATGTGAAAATACTTAGTCACAAATTTAAAAAGAATTCACGGAGGACTGAATAAACATAATGCAACTTTTTTTTGTAGAAACTATACAGTAGGTAAATAGAGTCTTAAGTATTATGCTACGCCTTAATAGGGTCCATGTAAAGTACATAAACCAATGTAACATTGCAAAATACTATGGGAGCAATAAAGAATATTAATATGGATCAATGATACCCACCATCTCCCTATTTAGCGAGATTGTATAACTATTACTGATTTACCGATAAAGATAGGGACGTTCACTATCCATGTGTACCATTTCGAATAAGGCCCCTGAATTATTTGATTCCTCGCGCATTTAGACCGCCCATACATGGATCTCTTGCGGCTGTCGTAGTGCCCACATAAGCCCGGGTCACACCAAATGTGTCTGCAGCGCGTCTGCGGCTCCCCTGCATCCGTATTCACTGTGTGCAAAGACAGTGATGAGGGAGATATGGAATGTGGAATGTTTCTTGGAAAGGAGCGCAATCTTAAATGGCGAAACAGTTGAAAACGTGTCCAGCGGATTTGATAAGCAACAAAACAAAACACACTCTCCTCACTACCGTTTTCGCTGCGTTTTCGCCTCGGCAGCCATCTGAAGGCGCTACTGCAGACTATCCGCCTAGGTGGCTTGACTGGAGTGGCGACCGCAGCGCCCCCAACCTACCCGATTTGGTGTCCACATTTGGAACTATAAAGACTGCGCACCTTTACATCAACCTCCATAAGGGAGACGAAAACGATCGCCGCGTGTGACATAGCCAAATATGAAAACTCTGACGGACACCAGTGAAGTGAACTGTCACTGTTGCGTATTTATTGGCATTGCATTAAGTACATCAGGAACGAGTAATGTCATCCGAGGCTTCTTTTGTCTTTATCTCTCGTTATGAGGTTAGATAAAGAGACGTACAAGCCTCTTCGCCACAAATTTTCGTCACAGTGGCTATGGGTGAAAAATGACAATGTGCTCGATTATTTTTTTATGGATAGGAATAACCTTCCGTATCAAGAGAAAAAAATCTCAGAATTTTCCGTGCCGTAGATTTTGCGTAAAAAAAGAAATTGATTTTGTGTTATGACGATTGAAATAAAGGTGTTTCCTTGGTCCAAGTATGCAGCACTACTTCTTGAAAAAATCAATAATGTCAATAGTGTCAACACTTTTTGTGGACCAAGGAAACACCTTTATTTCAATCGTCATAACGCAAAACCAATTTAATTTTTTACTCAGAATCTACGTCACGGAAAATTCCGAGATTTTTTTCTCTTGATACGGAAGGTTATTCCTATCCTTTAAAAAAATCGAGCACATTGTAATTTTTCACCCATAGCCAATTCACTTAGATGGTCCTATAGTCCGTCGACCAAAGAGTATAGTTGCATATTGCACCGCCGACTTCACATGGCATCCGCTATTTGGCGTTGTCGTCGTGCACACTGCAGCAATAGTTCTCGTAAGCTGTCACACCGCTTGCGAGCCGCAGACGCGCTGCAGACGCGTTCGGTGTGGCCCGGGGCTATAGACACAACTTGAAGTGGTCGGGTCTGACTTACTGTGAACAACTGCTCCCTCATGCCGTTCTTGCACCTATCAGAGGTCGGTTACCTCGTTTCAGGTACAAATGTAGACACGTGGCCGCGTGTCCGAGTTCGCTGGCCGTAAGTGTATATTTACACGAACCGTTTCAAGCCACTTTCGACCCCCCCACTCAGGTTGTATCAGACCCATCACTCTTGAAATTTAGTGTATTTATATTAAATCGCACCATAATGCTTAGAATACATAATTTCATAAATAAATGTTATAAGTATGTAGGTATACGGTGGGAACGCTTAACCCAACAGTTATTATAAACATCGATTTGGACAAAAAAAGCTCTAAAACATTGTTGCATACAGATTAATTTTCGCGGTATTGATTATTTTAGGAAATTTACAAGTATCAAAAAACAATAACAGTTGAATTGAAACACGCCGGGTTCCTATACCTATTCACAAAACGCCTCGTACTATCTACGTAAAATTTGTCAGGTTCGAGAGTAACCCGACAGATTTAAGAGGGTTTATCCTGAAAGTTGGTAACGTCGCATATAGCTGTCAAATGTTTCTCTGTTTTTATTAATTTCTCAATATTACTGAATTAAAAAAAGAAGTTATCATGCTATGGTTGAATGACGCATCTCGTTTTATATTTGTTGGTTAGGCTTTCAAATGATAAGATTACATTAAATAAATTGCATGAAAAAGGCAATGGAAAGTTTTCAAAAGATAGTACATCCATAATTCTAAAAAATTCGTGTTCCTATGATAATTGCTGCGGTCCATACTTAATGTTTTATTCAGCCATAGAGCGATAATTCATGTTTTCATTCAGTAATATTCAGAAATTAACGAAAACAGCGAAATTTTGACAGCTATTTGCGACGTTGCCAACTTTCGGAGTATACCCTCTTAATCTGTCGGGGTTACTCGTTCCCACCGTGTATATGTAGTTACTAGCTTTTTGCCCGCGACTTAGTCCGCGTGGAATTCGGTTTTAGCGTTCCCGCGGGATCTAAGCGTTCTTCCGGGATAAACACCCGGGGAAGGAACCCGGCTACATATTAAGTTCGGTTTACACGGGTCCACCGTGTAAACCGAACTTAATATGTAGCCGGGTTCCTTCCCCGGGACTCGATTGTGCGCGCCACTCATATTAAACTCGGACTATTAAGCATCGCAAACGGATGCAGATGGCCAACCACAAGGCCGCTCAGCTCGCGGGTCAGCTAAGTACGCGCTGAATTCATTTTCTTTACGATAACTCCTAAGATATTCATTTAAATTGCATGGCCATTGCCATTTACATGGCAATCATAAAGTGCATGAAATGCTTGAGGTGATTTCAATTGATCCGATTTCAGTTGATAAAGATTAATACTGTATCCCTCTAAATAGCTTTCCATATAACACATTATGTGGGACCATTTTTATATGGGAACAATTCCTCCATCCATACATCATTTTGTTATCACCTAAAGGGATTATGCAGCGTTTTCCATGAAATTGCGTTTGCGTTAATAAACGATTTTTTGGAAATTCTAACAAAGTTATTTTTTCTACACTTAGTAGTTTAGAAGATACATAAAAAATTATAATCCCCTTTTTACCCATATAAAAGGGCATTTTCCAAAAAAATATTTTTCTTTTTCCTAAATTTCATGTTTCATTCAGTGGTTTATAAGTTACATTACATACAAACTTTTAACCCCCTTTTACCCCTATAAGGGGGCACTTTCCAAATATCCTCCGTAGGGGTGCTCATTTATGTCATAAAATAAACTTTTTTCCGAATTTCATGTTTATAGGTCTAGCGGTTTAGAAGTTACATACAAAACTTTCAACCCCCGTTTTACCCTCTTAAGGGGGGAATTTCCAAAAATCCTTTGTTGACGTTCATTTATGTTATAAAAGGAACCTCCCTGCTAAGTTTCACGTTTTCAAGCTTAGTGGTTTAGAAGTTTCATACAAACTTTCAACCCCCATTTTACCCCCTTAGGGGGGGAATTGCCAAAAATCCTTTCTTAGTGCTCACATACGTAGTAAAAGAACCCTTTTTTCTAAATTTCATGTTTCTAGATCTAGCGGTTTAGAAGTTTCATACAAAATTTCAACCCCCTTTTTACCCCCTTAAAGGGGGAATTTCCAAAAATCCTCTCTTAGTGCTCCCCTACGTTTCCCAACAACCTGCATGCCAAATTTCAGCTCTGTACGACCAGTAGTTTCGGCTCTGCGTTGATCGATCAGTCAGTCAGTCAGTCAGTCAGTTTCTTGTTATATATATATTAAGTTAACGACGTTGAAAAATAACGCTTTTTATCGCTCACGCCACTTATCAAGATTATAGATTACTTGGAACTTGGTCCTTGGCATCAACTTAGGGAGAGGGGGGGATGGGGGATGAAATGGAGGGAGTCGTGAGTATATATACATGGTGGGTCGGAAACTATGGCAAATAATTAACCCACAGTATTGGCTATCGATTCTAAGTATATTGTATAGGTCTTTAATTGTTTTGAGTTGATAAAAAATAAATTATTTTGTATAGGATTCAGGCGTCGCTCACACAACCAATCCCATATACAATTATTTTTTTACCAACTCAAAAAAAAGAGACCTATACTATATATATAAGGTGCTAACAAATTAGTCAAGGATATTTTAAGAGATAATAAATTACATTAAAACAATTAACTTTTAACTATAATTAAGGAACCTTTGTATACCATTTTTTTGTCTCATTTAATCATTATTAACAGGGTGTTTTAACGTAGCAAATTTGTTTCCTATTTTTCTCCAAAAAAACATAACAAAACCAATGATGTTTCATACTTAAATGTACTTTGAGAGCCGAGTACTATCAGCTGTAAAAATATCCGTGACTAATTTGTTAGCACCATGTATAAAGAAAGTATAATAGTCACTTGCAATGTGGAATTTTCCTATCTAACCTACTGCCTTTTTAATATTGCGAGCGTGTGGCTGAGACCCACAGCGGTATTGCGTTTGGCCATCCATTTGCTATGCGGAAGACGACCATCTGGTTGTTCAATAAGAGTGGCGCACATAAGGTTAAAACTTCCGAATACCGTATAGAAAAAATACCGCAGCGGCGTTGCGCTTGGCCATCCGTTTGCAACGCGAATTACGACCAGTAGTTTTTCTATACGAGTGGCGCGCATAAGGTTCAATTTCGTATAGAAAAATAACTACCTACTACTCTCCCTTTGACCGTCTTAATCCGCATTACAAACGGATGCGCAAACGCAAAACCGCTGCCGTTCGTCCCCAGGTGTCCCGCTCGCTGTCGTCGCTATGCGCGAGCGCCATGGAGACGTGGACGGCGCTGCGCTCGGAGCGCGCGCGCGTGCTGCGGCTCGAGAGCGCCGTGCTGGCGCAGTCGCTGCAGCTCGAGCGGGAGGGCTGCGTGCGCACGCAGCTCGAGCGACGCCGCTCCCTGCTCGAGCGCGAACTCATCCGCACGCAAATCAACTCCAACTCCGAACTCATCTGCCCCACCCCCCACATGGTACCTACCAATCCTCAAATACTTCCCGGCCAACGAAAGCGACCGCGTGGTGTCCCCCGGTTATGACGTGACTACTTGTTAATGTAATTTGTTTATTTGGAATAGAGTTGTTGTCCCTATCTGAGCGTTCAATTTAGACTTTTTTGTAGTGTTCGCTGCTATAAAATTGGCTGCAATCCTGTTTTCCTGGTAAATAAGGAGTTATTTACACGAGGTAAGCGCTAGGTGCGCCAGTGCACAGACACCTAAGTAAGTATTGCTTTTTCTGTTTTCACTGAGTATAGGAATATTATGATTTCTTGAATTAATGTACCTGCTTACGCGCTAGAAGCACTCACGTCGTGTAAATGGCTCCTAAGGACTGAACTGCAATTTCTGCAAAAGCTGTGCAGTTTTGATGCAGTCCATCTGTACATACCGGCCGTAAATGCGATAAAATTGCATTACAACAGTGAACGTCCGACGCGTTTGCTTGAATAAACATAATAACAAAGTGTTAATTAACACATTCACTGCTACCAACGCATATATGCGTTTTGCTGACTTTCCCGCAGTGCCTCGAACGCACATGTGCGTTGCAATGTTCCCTTAATGACAGATGTGGCACCTGGCGAAAGTTCGTAAAAAGAAGTGGCACTGAATGCCTTAAGAAAGTAGGTACGACTTCTGTTTGAACGGCTTTTTTCAGATACGGGACATTACGTGGCCTCCAGTTATATAATTCGTGCACATCAATAAAATGACACTGCAGATTTTAACAAATGTTTTATTTTCAAAACGGTACTTACAGATCGCAACAGACATTACAATTTAAAGGAGATATTCACAGTCTATGTCCAGCCAACTTGAACATTTTACATTTTTTTTCATCTACGAGATGACTAGGAAGTAAACTGTACGGAGCCCTAGCTGGAACGCCTTTAAAAGATGCAAAGTGTTTCTCGTTTAGTTTAGGCACCCCGTTAAATTCCGGATCAGGCGATGATAACCATTTTTGAGTTTCCATACTTGTTATAGCTTTCTTTCTATTTAGACTTTCGTGTTTATGATGATCTTCGTTAGCTATGTAGGTCTTTTTCACGTAGTTTCCCATGACTATTTTGGTAGGTCTTTTTTCACGAGGCTGTTGGTACATAGGCGAATTCCTACGATATAACTGCTTATCTCGTTTGTTTAATTCACCGCTTTGTTGTTTATCTAGCGGATTCCCCGAAGCTTTGTTATTTGCTTCATTATCAAAAGGGTTCCCCAATTCATTTTCCAGCATATTGATTAGATGATCCAAGTTGTCTGTCGGAGTTTCATGATTTCTTGCATTTGCCATAAAGTAAGATTCGTATTCAGAAAGTTTTTTCCTCAGTAGTAAAATTGTGTCCTTATCTTTTCGTTTTTGTATATTTGATTTCCGCGTTTGCTCTTCTAGGGCAAGTATAATTTTTTCCAGCTGAGAGATTTGTTCTTTTCTCGCCTCCAGATTGCTGATGAGAGATTCTATTTCAGTACTCTTCTCTACGATTTGTTGATTGAGCTGTAAAAAATAAATAATTCTAAAGACCTTTAATTACTTGCTTACTTTGTGATTCAACGAAGAGGTTTTCCCCGTCCCCGTAGGAATTTCGAGAAAACCTCTTTTAGAAGCTCACCTACTTATCACCTACTTACATTCCCCAAGGAACCTGCATGCCGAATTTCAGCTTTTTGCGACTTGCAGTTGCGGCTGTGTGGTCTATCAGTCACTCTGTAACGGAATAGTGTGGGGTTGCGTATTATACGCTTGAACAGGGACTTACGTCAACATCCGCTTGGGCTCTGATTTCAAAATTTTTCCGCAGCAGCGTGATGATATTGGACTGTTCCTCGTCCTTCTCCGTGAGCATAGCCAGCATCGCCTCCCTCTGCTCCAGCAGTTTCCCCTGCTCTGCCAACTTTTCCACCTGCTGCTCCACCAGTTCTTCCTGCTTCTTTAATGCTTGAGCTAATACACTATGTTGCTCTGTCGCTTTTTGTAATTCCTGGCGTTGTTGGTCCACCTTTAATCATACCGTTAAATGAATACCGCAGACTTACGCAAGCCAAATACAACGTACCTATCTGACTCAACGTACTTATCTTGCATAATTTCGGAAGTTTGAAATATATCTCGCATAGGAAACATTTTCAAACCGAATTTATGTGTAGCCGGACCAAATTTATTTCCGCTCGGTAGGTATATAGGTATTGGCATAGGTACATGTTCGTTTGGATATACTATATTAAAACATACTAGTTAAAACATAAACTTAAAGCACAGAATATTTAATAGTAGTACATACAGAATGGCCACTGAATCAACCGCCTGATTCTAGCCGGCGCGCAACTCGCGCCCAATTCGCCCTTGCCGTCATTTATTTCATCCGGAGATGGAGTGGATCACTCACTGGCCTGCGTAGTTGGTACACACACATTTAAAAGTGTACAAACATCCTCGCACGCATACAAACGTCCTCGCACGCAAACATTGAAACTTCATTCGAATTGTGTTCGAAATCGTGCTTTTATAAGCCGTATCCTCCCTATGCTTAAAACGAAGCAGATGAAACAGGTCATCTGTATGTTTTTCATAATAAATTATTCATAACCCTTGCAACAGATTACGAATAACGTATAGGTACGTATATGTTACAGATTTCAGCTATTTAAAATAGCACATAAGACTTACGATTATGACATGACTAATGAAAATTATCAGGAAGTTTTCATCTCATTTCCTGAATTTCTGATGAAACGAATATTCTGCCACATGAATAAGTAATATCATAATACCATACTAAAGAATTATTTTGCCTACCTACTAAAATTATGCGAAATGACAGTATGCGAAGAAAACTATAAGTTCGAAAAGTAATTAATGGAAATGATGGTTCCACCAATGGTTGTAATGCAAAATTATATCAATTACTTAGGTGCTTTTTTGTTGCTTGCACCGTGAAACCTTCATAAAACAAAACTTACCATTTTGTAAAGCTCGTCTAAGTTTTCAAATTCTCCGAAGTCCTTCAACAATCGGCTGATCTGTTCTTTTAACTCTGATAGTTGGTCTGCATAGGATTCTAAATTACATTCACTGGAAAAGAAACAACGAAAGTATAATCTACGGGAATGTATTTTGACTTCGTGATCGTATTAGCCGCAAAGCTAAAGTGGATAATATGACGCCTACACATGTAGAATTGGCCCTCCTACCTTTCATTCAGTCGTTGCTCAAGCAACGACCGCTGCTTTTCAAGCTCTGAAATATATTTTTCCTTAATATGTAGGTCGCTTTTTAGAATTTCTTCTGCCTCAACAGACTTTTTGAAATTATGCTGCAAATGAAAAACGCGGTTAAAGATTTACTGTTGAAAGCTTAGTCACAATTAAGGATAGTATAAAATGTTCAAGGTCTACCTCTAATTGATCAAACGCTTCCGTTTTCTTCATTAGTAGGTTTTGAAGAGTTAGAAATTCCGAGTTAATTTTGTCAAGTTTGCGTCTTGTAGCGTCAATTTCTAGCCGGCACTCGACAGATTCACCTGGAAAAACATGGAAAGTGCAGGGGGGGAGCACTGAGAGACGATTTCCCGAAATTCTTACGGGAACGGGAAAAAATAGAACCTACCTAAAAACGGGGTCAAGCAAAACGTTGTGACGATATTTTACTAGGGAGTGCAACCCGGGTACCCGGGTACCCGAAAACCCGGGTACCCGCCCACTTTTGGAGTCGGGTAAAACCCGGGTTTTGAGCCCAAAACCCGGTTTCTACCCGAATCGTAAAAAACAACAAATATTTACGCAAATAACAAACAATATTCATTCTGTTTTCGAAGAAATACCTTCAGATCTGTGAGCGGTGACCGGTGACATTAGTTCTACTGCGGATAAGTATATTATCATTTGTTACTTTATTAGAGAGAGACATCCCGAGCGTAGCCCTCCCCATTGACTCAACTTGAGCTTTCCTATGAAGCTCATTTAGCGCCAACGATTTAGATCCGTAAATCATATTTGACAACACACTGCTCAAAGACTTTTGACTTGAAACACTGTGGTAATTAGGGCGAAAAGACACAACGAAGCTTCCCGTTCCCGAATGCTGTCTATCCGAGTCGGATGCGCCGCGTTACCTCTTTATCGAAGTTTGAATAACTCGGAACTAACAGGACCGTTTACGCAGGTAGGTATACATAATCGTCAAGAATCGCGCAGAGCCTCTAATAATTACGGGAGTTGGCCCTGCATGCACATTATTTTCGTCTTGTCCATGTAAATTTTCACACCAATTCTATCAGAAACTCTGGTGGGGTCAACGAGCATGGCAATGGCACTGAAGCCTTCCATGGGCCCATTGCCTCATCCATGAATACAAAATCGTCCACAAGTCTCGCCATTTAAATTGGTGCCTGGTCCCTTCCAGTCCAGTCCAGAATCTTTAAATCATCCAGCAATGCAGCGATGAATAGCTTTGGAAAGATCATATCGAAGGCGCTCTAAGAGTCCACAAATGCAATAGGCAAAGGTGAAGTTACTTATACTGTTTGGTCTTCTGTATAACCTGCCACAACGCATGTATGTGGTCTACGGTACTCTAGCTTCTTCCACAATAGGCTTGTTAGAAAGGTTGGAAGTAGTTAAAACTGCGCATGAGATGTTATTGGTTCGCAATGAGAGGACTTGCCAAAATAGCTTGTAAATATTTAGCAGCTTAAAAATTGCTGAATTTAACATCCTTTGAAAACCGGAAATTGACTAATCTTAGATTCGCCAACACGGTATCTAAACTGAAATTTATGCTGCAAGACCTCAGCAATGCAAGCCTTGAGGTTGGACTTACGATGAACAGGTCGAAGACTCAGTTGATGACCAATCGCGCGAAAGTAAAGGTTAAGGTGGATGGACAGGCCTTGCAATACGTCGCCGAGTACCTCTACTTGGGCCAGATTGTCTCCTTCACTAACAGACAGGATATTAAGAGAAGAATCGAAAACAGCTGGAGGAGCTTCTGGTGCATGAAGGATCTTATGAAGGGAAACTTTCAGACCCGTCTGTTGAGCTATCGAGCTACAAACATCGCCTAAATACTGCAGAATCATCTCACGCCTCACGTCTATGACCTTAAACCAAGATTTTGATGTTCTACACGTTTTTATTTTTATTTTTATGAAACCCGGGTAGATACCCGGGTAACCCGGTTTTCTGAAAAAAAGTCGGGTAATACCCGGGTTTCAGATTGCACCGGGTTTTGCATTCCCTATATTTTACCCACAGAATCAGCTATCGATTCTAAGCATGTTTTTAAGGTGTTTAATTTTTTTCGAGTTCAGTGTCGTTTTGTAGCTAACTAATTTATTTAACCTTCATTATTAACTTGTGAAAACCGCTTGTCTCATTTCTGTTAAATTAGGATAATGCACCCTTTTCTAAGTTGGAATTTCCTTTTTTTTAAGTATTGACAATTTACAATGTGCTTATGTTGTTTCCCTCTGCTTTGATTTTTAACTGATGTAAGCCGCTTATGTTATTGCCGATGGAAATTGATGGCATGTCTACTTACTTAACTGATTCTCCGCTGCTGTTAGTTTTTTATACAAATCTTTGAAACGCAATTCCGATTCGATGAGCTGCGCACATAAAGTTTCCACTTTACTCTCCAGCTTAACTTTCTCTTCCAATACTTCACTGTGCTTCTTCTCATATTCAATCAATTTCGTAATCTGCAGACTATTTTCATTTTTAACATCCTTCAAGGATTCTTCGTAATGCTCCGAGAGCTCTGAAAGTCGTTTTTCAAGGTCTTCTTTTCT
Source organism: Aethes cnicana (assembly GCA_963971205.1). Taxonomy (NCBI): domain Eukaryota; kingdom Metazoa; phylum Arthropoda; class Insecta; order Lepidoptera; family Tortricidae; genus Aethes; species Aethes cnicana. Next base: position 6,203,531 of record OZ020273.1, on the reverse strand, counting down.
GGAAATATAAAAATGTAATGGAGGATCTTATTCCTCAATATTGTGGTACACGCAAGCAAATAGTACAATGGACCTTGCCGAACGTTTTCGGACGATGTCTCAGTAACATGACTAGAATGAAAGCGATTTAGGTATACAGCTCTAATTGTGACAAGACACTAGTGTTTGGGGTATGGGAAGAGGAAGCAATGCAATAACATACGTAACATTATTGGCAGGCGCTGGAAAAGAATAGCTGAAGATTTAGAGCTACGTGGCGTGCCATGGAAGGCTTACGACCAGCAGTGGACTGATACAGGCTGATCATGATGATGAAGTTTGAATTTAAATACAAGGCATTTAGGAATCGAGACCAGTGTCGGATTAGCGATGCCGCCAGCAGCAAAGTCAGCAAATGCTGCGAAAATCACGCCTCAGTTTCTCGCAAGTGAATGTTCTATTTTTTACATATATAGCCTTGTATGTAACGTACTCGGTCGCTAGTTTTTCCCGGTTAGCCGCTATGTGTTCCAGATTCTGTATATTTTCTTTAATAGATTCTGTTAGCTTCTGTATTTGCTCATCGTGTTCAGCTTTCAATTGCTTGTTCTGAAAGTCAACACTTAATTAGGCGCAGTTGACTTGGTTGGACAAAAAAAATGTTTTATTTATAAGCTTGTACTTACAGTCGCCATCAGATATATCGATGCGGGAGAGGTGATCATAAATATGTTGAGATGGACTCTTACCTAGGTGCCTGTCGTTACCGTGATGACCTAGTGGTTGGACCTCTGCCTCGCACGCAGAGGATCAGGGGTTCGGGGGTTCCGGCTCTCCGGCCCAAATCGTCTCGTGATGAGAGGCCTGTGCTCAGCAATGGGACGCATTAGGCTGTTGTGATGGTGGTGGTGTATATGGTGGCGGATAAGATATCTATTTATGATCACCTCGTTCGCTTCCATACGTTACCTATGACGACTGTATATATTAATAGTATTAATACTTTAAACGCACTAATCTTGTATTTTTATTTTATTTATCCAAGCAAAATTTGGAATATAGGAGTTTACGGGGACGACTCGTCCCAATCGTTACAGCCGTTTCTGAGATCGCTTGGATAAATAAAAAAAGAAATATACAAGATTAGGATGACAAATCGATCTACGAGTAGCTAGGTGTCATATTATATAAACTCAGTTTTAGCTATTTTCACCCGAGCAACGTTCGGTCGCCCGGGTCCTGAATTAACATTCAGGACCTGGTCGATTAGCATCAAGAAGGATTCTCCTTGATTATCGGATTCAGTACCTCCTCGCGCAGTTGGTACACCGTCCGCTCCAAGGCCACGGTCTTGGCCTGCGTCTGCTCCCACGCCGGCTCGAGCTGGCCCAACCTCTCCTCTTTCGCCCTCAGCTGATTCTCGGCCCTCGACAGCCGTTCCTTCAGCAGCGACCTCTTACACTTCTCATCTTTCAACTCCTTATCCATTTCCTACAAATTGTTTTTACAACCTCTTCTTTGATTCCCAGTAGGTATTGACCGGGCCATTTTGGGAATCTTGCTAGTTGAGTGTATAAAATAACAAGCGACACATCTTAGAAGGCGTAAGAAGAAAGAAGCAATAAGCAATTGATTCTGCGTCAATAGTTTAAGTGCTTCGCCATGCGCCTTCTAAGTTGTGTCGTTCTATAGATATGTCTTTCAAATTTAAAACCATTAGCAGAGCCAAGTTAAATATAGGTATAGACTCTGTCAATCTCCTCACATTACTTACGGCGTACCTACATCGGCAATAGCCAGAGCTTCTAATTTTCTTACTTCGCCGTACAGTGCCATCTAGATGTTGCTCATGGAGTTTAAATTTATATGCAGACTATCTAGGCAGCGGCATCTATTATCGCATTTAATACTTCTTTCGGGCGTACACTGGTTTGTATGTAGGTCGACATTCTAGGTTTACCTCACTTTTTCCATGACATTAGTAACAAATTGGTTAATTGCCCGATTGGTTTATTAAATCATGGTCTTATTACCTCTAATCTAGCTTTATTCGAAACTCTGTTTTCGGTTGTGCGAAGTTGTTTCCGGAGGTCCTCGTTCTTAGAGTTCGACTCTGCCAGTTTACAGACGAGCTCCTCGGCACGCAGTTGGTTGGCCACTGCGTCGGAAACGCTTTTCCTGGAAATAGCCAAATCTGCACTAAAAAAATATACTCGAAATAAAATAAAAACTTTTTAGGCCTCCCTAGCCATACGGCAAAAAAATGGAATCCTTAGAATTTCGTCGTGTCCTTGGTCTGTCCGTCCGTCTTTACGAACAAAAAAATACAATTTTTTTCTATACCCGTTTTCAAGTACTTACTTCAAGATCTCCACAGTTGCGTCGATTTTTTGCATAAATATGCCCTTGTTATTATCAAGTGTATTTTTTAATGAACTATTTTCTTTCTTAAACTCCTCCACTTTTTTAGCTAAAGAGTTCTTCGTAATCGCCTAAAATAAAATGAAATTTTAGTAGAATTACGCATACCATGTGGTATTTACCTGTATTTTTTCAAAAAATTTAATGGTGGCCGAATCCAAAATACCTTTCGCGAAATAATTTCCTCGATCCAACGAACGATCTGCTCCCTGCTGCGCAGACTTTGTTCGCACGTTGATATTATGTGATTAGGTATCTCGTATAACTCATTTACGTCGACCGGAATAGAGAATGTGTGTTGCACAGAGGGTTCTGCAAAGGTTTTATTATATTTATTAAAAATCCAGAGGTAGGCTATTCGGTTCTATAACGATGCCTATCTACGAGTATTTCCGTTAGCGAGACATTTTATATCTTACTAACTTCTGCCCGCGACTTCGCCCGCGTGGAATTCGGTTATCGCGTACCCGCGGGAACAATGCCTTTTTCCGGGATGAGTAGCCTATATGTTGACCAGTGTTATGAACTACCCTCATACCAAATTTTGTCGCAATCCGTCCCGAGTTAAATCCGGACATAGGTACATACACATAGACAATTTTTCTAGAAATCGTTATTTTGTGTTCGGTATCGTTTATACACGGTGGGTCGGAAACTATGGCAAATAACCCACAGTATCGGCTATCAGATTCAGGCGTCGCTCACACGACCAATCCCATATACATTTTTTTTTAACAACTCAAAAAAAAATTAAATATCTATACAATATACTTACTTAGAATCGATAGCCGATACTGCAATGTGGGTAATTATAATTAACCCACATTGGAAACTATGGCAAATATATTTGCCATAGTTTCCAATGTGGGTTAATTATAACCACGACTTGATATTTTCTTTTAATTTTCAAGTTTCTGACGCGACTTCTTCTACAGACTTATTATTAGTAACATAGACTATATACCTACTTAGCGGTTGCGCGCTAGTTGATACTATATCAGAAACAAGGAAGTTATTACGTACTGTACTAGCCGTTGCGCGCGACGCCGTCCAGTGTAGTCTTATAATTTACCTACCGCGTGTTACTATACCAAAAACAAGGAAATATGACTATACATAAGTAGGTATTGAAGTTACAGCAGTCTTAAAAAATCAGTCAAATGCGGAATCGCATATGTAGGGTTCCGTACAACTGAGCGACTATGTGATCCCTATTCACAGTTGGTGAAAAAAAATATCTATTTAATCACAACACTAAGTACCTTATGACCCTATCAGGCAGGGTCGAAGCTGAACAAGATTTTATTGGAAGATAGGAGAAAATTCACATATTGGAATTGGAAATCAACGTCTGTATAGAATTTATTAATTCATCATAACTATGTACTATTTTTTTTAAACTAAACATACTTCTTTAGCCAGCTACATCGATGAGTCCATTAAAAAAAAACACTGGCAAAATGGAACTATTTAGTCATATCATGGACTTGAATGAATATACAAAAAAATATTCGAAATTTGAAGACTTTTGTTCTATTCGTTCTAACTACGGAATATAGATATCTAATTTCGCCAGCGTAGTAAGTGCTCTGGTGGCGTATTCGTGAGACGTGGAAACTTATTCAAGTGAACTTGGGTTCAAACCCCAAACCCTCCGCATTTTTTTCTCTTTTTTTATAAGTACTTATTGAGTTTTTTATCAGTTTTTCTATTTTTTTTATTGTTTTAGAGTCAGGAAATCATTTTCTTAATTCTTATAAAATTGTATTGTATTAATGTACGTAAAGAGCGAAGTTCGAAAAAATACGTAACTTTCCTGTGTGAAAATCCGCATTGGGAATAAACTTATTGACTGTTTCAGTATTTGTTGTGATGGAGGCTTTAATAATGCGTATTTTGTGAAAATTTCAGGTGTCTAACAATAATGGTTCATTAGATAGAGCGCTTGAAATGAGACGAAGAAAAAAACAGTTACTTGTATGAAGACCCCAATTTATATAGATATATTTCAACTTTTTAGTATTTGTTGTGATAGCGGCCACAGAAACACGCATTCTGTGAAAATTTCAAACCCCTACCTATTTCCGTTGAAGAGATAGAGCCCTGTGACAGACAGACGGACTGACGGACGGACGGACATCGGAGGCATATTAATAGGGTACCGTTTCTGCGATTGTTTTTTGTATGAAAGTCGAACCACCTTAATTAAACGCAGTTTCAGTCTATAGTTATACGTTTATAGACAGAAGGTGGACAGAAGTATTTCTGATAGGGCTCGAACGTTATTACGTTACGTATAGTAGGCAAAATACGGTAGGGGAAGAAATTTACTCGAGCTCGTCAGATACCTATTTATTTAGAGTTTTAGAGGGGAATGTTAAGTCACCGCAAACGAGACCCCAAACGAGAGATCTTAATCTGCCAAAATATCGTATATGTAACGCATGGCTCGTCGTGGCAGTGCTTTTTACCCGACTGCGCACCGCAAGGGAGGGTTATGTGTTTACCTGTCTATGTATGTATGTATGTATGTATGTTTGTTCCTTTGTGGCACACTACAGATCAAACGCGTGGGTCGATTTTAATGAATCATACGTCAATCGATTCGTCTGAATCGCGCGAGTGTCACTGAAGATATGAAATTAATCAAAATTCAAAATGGCGGCCACCAGACGCCATATTGTATAAAATAAAAAAATTAAAGTCAACCAACTATGGCATGTGAGGTATCGTTGAATAGGTATTTAAAAAATCATTATTACAACGCTTTTATTACTTAGGTCTTCGTGTATAACTAACAGCAGCACTAACTACTTATGCAAGCTAAAAATTAACCCGCTTCTAATTATCGTATCATGATGGAACTTGGCACGTATATGTAGCTTCGATAATTCAATAATATTATACCACCGAGTTGATGGAGCTTGGGGGACACGGACATGTCAAAGAGTTGTTTTAGAGCTTTTTAAATATTTTTAAATTGCCTTACAAGCGCTGCTTTTGTCAGAGGTACTGAACAGGATGGCATTACCAAAGAATATCAAAACTAAAGTAGTAATATTCATATCCTTTGGCATTACTCATAGCCCGAATAGGCGCGCCGCGCAGTCGTGGGAATACCCATGGGCCTATCTGGGCCTAACTCCGCATACAAAATGCTATCCGAAAAAAGTTAATTTAAAAAAACAAAAAACCCGACTGCGTAAAAAACTAAAAAGAAAAAAACAAGATTACTTAGTTCAGTAGTAGCTAGGATTATGTTAAGTAATATTTACCGTAGCCATCAGATATATGGTAGCGAACAATGTGATCATAAATATCTGGACACGATCTTACTGTCAAGACGTTAGACTACATGCTCAGATATTTCTGATCATTCTTGCTTGCTCATATTACGTCTAATGGCGATCGTACCTACTGAGAAAATACACCATGGAAATAATTTCATGTTCGACACTAACATAAATCAAATATTGATTGCTATTGAGGAATCTAAAGATGCCTACTATCGGGACCCATTATTTGTAACATTTTACCCTAGATTTTAAATGGGTCCCGACTGTAGGCATCTTTAGATTCCTCAATAGCAATCAATATTTGATTTATGTTAGTGTCGAACATGAAATTATTTCCATGGTGTATTTTCTCAGTAGGTACGATCGCCATTAGACGTAATATGAGCAAGCAAGAATGATCAGAAATATCTGAGCATGTAGTCTAACGTCTTGTCAGTAAGATCGTGTCCAGATATTTATGATCACATTGTTCGCTACCATATATCTGATGGCTACGGTAAATATTACTTAACATAATCCTAGCTACTACTGAACTAAGTAATCTTGTTTTTTTCTTTTTAGTTTTTTACGCAGTCGGGTTTTTTGTTTTTTTAAATTAACTTTTTTTATTTTACTATTTTTAGTTAGGGATTATCAGACCGTAAATTCCGCAATCTTGTCATTTCATGGAGAGAGTTGCTATCGTGGGGATTATTAAGTAGCTTGCGATGATCTAAATTACTGATTATTAATCCCTCTAGAGACCTAACCCGGCTCAAAGCTACATAAGCCTGACCCTTCGCAAAAATGCGTGTACCTAAATCAACCACAGCTCGGTCCCAGGTAGTTCCTTGTAGCTTATGTACAGTAACACCCCAGCACAATATCTAGCGACCAAGCTTTGCTCGACACCGAGTTTTCTCAGGTACCTATTCCAAATTTCATCCAAAACGTTAGAGGCGATTCTGAAATCGCTTGTATAAATAAATAAACATACAAGATTAGGCGCGTTTACAGTACAAGATCTACAAGTTGAAATCAAAGACGTGAATGCATATGAGTTTATCTGGGATAAAAAGTAGCTTATGTCTTTTTTCCGAAATCCAACTATCTCCGTACAAAATTTAATCTAAATCGGGCACGAAGTTATCATCGAGTACGGAAAGTCTAAATCTGCGCGAGACGAAGTCGCGGGCAACGGCTAGTCTATATTATATATTATATACTAGCTGTTTCCCGCGACTTAGTACGCGCGTGAACATCAAAATGTAAAAAATCCGTTCCCGTGGGAATTTCGAGCAATCCTCTCTTAGTGCACCCCTACACTCCTCAAGGAACCTACATGCTAACTTTCTGATATCTACAACCGGTGGTTTGGCCTGTGCGTTGTTACATCAGTCAATCAGTTTTGCCTTTTAAATTTTCAGAACTATTATTTTATATATTATTATTATTATAATATTATAAATGCGAAAGTATGATGAAGTAATTCTAACGTATACTTGCGTCCGGTACCTGTAAGCTACCGAAGCTTGCCAAGCGTGTAAACGCACCATTACCATTACGTAAGATCATAATCAGTCACTGAGAAAAGCACCAACAGAAAAATATTTGCGATTGCAGCGCCACCTACCGGGTCCAATTGTGTTTTAAATTAATCCAGGAAGCCATTCAAATAAGCACACAAGTTTCATCCAAATCAGTCTAGTCGTTTAGGAGGAGCAGGGTTGCAAACACACGTAAGAAGAATTATAATTATACCTAAGTACCTATATTAAAATTTATAACTTGAGATTGCACTTTATTTATGCATATACTTTACCTGCTTTCCAACAGGCGAGCCGACGGAACACATTTCAAAACTCACTATCCATCAGGTGGGCCAAAATTATTAATTTACTAATTATAAAAATGATAGAAACTCATATCGGACGGATCAGTCATCCGTCGGCCGCACGCGTCAGTCGCAACCCACGAAAACGTCTCCATAATTCCCATACTACACCGGCCGCATCGCCGGCACGCGTCAGCCGCAGCCGCAAGCCGCAGCGATCGATCGGAGACATCCAAAACCGACCTTAACCCGGCTCAAAACGCTGGCTCTATTAAAATTCTTCAAGTCAACCGATAGATGGCGCTACTGGTACTACATTAGAGTATTAGGTAGCTATTTTATTTATTTACGAGCGCTGAGTACTGACTAGTGTAATTGGTACCTATAATCAATAGGTTATATTTTACTGTATTAAGTAGGTAAATAACACTATTGACACTTTAAATGTAATAACGAAACTAAAAGTTTTCAAGTCAACGGATAGATGACGCTACTGGTACACTACATTGCACATGCGTACGTACTTGATTGAAGTTTGAGATTTATGAAAAACATTATTATTATTTTATAGTCGTCGTGACCTGCTTGAAGACTCGTTGATCTAGATTATTTCCTGTGTTGCTAATTCGAACGTATTTACTACTGGGTGGATATACTCGTAAGTACCTACTTTACGTGGTTAGTAAAGGAACTTTGAATCGTTATAAATCATAAACGGTTCTTTTGTCTGAAAAATGGTCAAAGAAACCTAATAATGATTTTTAAATACCTATTCAACGATACCTCACATGCCATAGTTGGTTGACTTTTATTTTTTTATTTTGTACAATATGGCGTCTGGTGGCCGCCATTTTGAATTTTGATTAATTTCATATCTTCAGTGACACTCGCGCGATTCAGACGAATCGATTGACGTATGATTCATTAAAATCGACCCACGCGTTTGATCTCTAGTGTGCCACAAAGGAACAAACATACATACATACAAACATACATACATACATACATACATAGACAGGTAAACACATAACCCTCCTTTGCGGTGCGCAGTCGGGTAAAAATATATCTGCCCATGGAGGTAGCATAATAGTACAGTCAGCAGCAGAAGTAGATAAGCTGTCCAGGTGTTCAAAATGACCTACACACGCCCTTAACGTCTTAAGAATAAGGTCGTGTGTAGGTCATTTTGAACACCTGGACAGCTTATCTACTTCTGCTGCTGACTGTACTTACCTTTAACCGGAGTCTGCTCAGTGACCAAGTTTTGGGCCAGGTGCGCGGGGGTGAGGGGAGATCAAGGCTTGTTTCTCTCTTTGTCTAACATTATGACAAGAGATAAAGACAAAAAAAGGTGAAAGCCAAAATTTGGGCACGTTTTTGACTTGTGAACGAAAACGACCTTTGTGCTCACGTCTTTGAGCTCTATTTTTATGGTTTTCAAATTGTCACTACTCACTACGGATGTACTTACTACCTCCATGGATCTGCCCAACCCCCCCTAGGGTAAGAAAAGAAATTGGATATGCCGGTAGGCAGTACGTAATTACTTGGGTACTGCTGCAAGTCGTCGCCCTCGCACAGTCGGAGCATCTGTTCCGGAGTCATCTTGAACACGTTCATGAGCCTCAGCTCCTCGACCGGCGGCAGCATCACCCGCTCGCCGAGCTCCGTCATCTGAGCGTGCGTCCCCTGAAGTGTCACGTACTGCTCCACCAACCCACGCTGCAATTAAGAAAGCTTCAGGGAAAAGGGTTTATTTATGGATTTTAACCCATTCGATGCCAAAGACACATTAAGTTGCCATTGCAATTGCCATGCACTGCCGAGTCTACCACGCCAACAACACCTATAAAAAAGTGTCTAAGCTAAGGCGTACCTACTTTGATCATTGATCATGAATAAAACATAAATATACAACTACGTCTATGAACGTAGGTACATAACACCCTTGCCCCCCCCTCCCCCTTCCGAAGAACCAAGTTAGGTGTCAATTCCCCTAAAGCTTGGCTATTCACACTCGCGAATCAATTTAATGCCACTATAGATAGACCACTGTCTCTGCGATCAAAAAGATCATATTAGGTAGCCGAATATAGCAAATTGTATATATATATATATATATATATATATATATATATATAATAATGTATTAATATATATACTATATATACTTACTAATAACCATCTCTAGGCTAGCATACATAGCGAGACTTAGTTAAGCTAACATTTAATATTATAAATATCTTGTTCCTTTGCTTACCTAGTAGAGATCTTCTACTATCTAAAGTCCCGCGCCTTTACATTTCACCGATGTGTGCCGATGCCTGCTACCAATAGTTTGAAAAATACTCTTAGCTGGGCTTGAGTGGCAGTAAACATATGTACTTTCTCACAGACTTGATCAGCGATGGAACCGTTAGACTGCGTACTTACTTACTTATTAGATTCGACGAGAAAAAAATAAAACAATAAATATAGGTACCTGAATTTCACAAAGGCCCTGTTTAATGTTTTCAAAATTTACTATGTTCTCCTGCCAACGGACCCTCAATTGCATGAGCTTCTCAGAATCTGAAACAATTAAACAATGACATTATCAAATACAAATAACAAGAGAGGAACACTAATAGAGGACACGCTGCGTTTCCACCAGAGATAAGCGAGGATGCGTTGCGGGGGATGTGTTTTTCATCAACCAATAAAAACCCTTCATTTACCTATCCTCGCTCCGCTGTAAATACTTAAATGAAGTGTTTCTATTGGTTGATGAAAAACACATCCCTCGCAACGCATCCTCGCTCATCTCTGGTGGAAACGCAGCCTAAAATTCCGGTACAAGTGATATCGTATAATTGTACCAAATTTCAGTCTACGGTTTAAGCGTGAAGGGGGTTACGTACATAGAGACAGACATGCATGACCTACTTGCGCATATTATTATTTTTATGTCGATGGTGTAATAGGCAATCGCGCGCACTGCCCACCTGATGGTAAAAGTAGTAACCCAGCCCATGGACACTGAAATCTTGATTCCCCATTAAGAAATCATAAGGATTCTTGGATGCGTTGCCTACCCTGAGGCCTAAGATGGAATGCCTCTGTGCCAGAAATTTCACCGCCACTGCCTTAACGCATTCACTGCCACTTCTGTTTTACGAACTTTCGCCAGGTGCCACATCTGTCATTAAGGGAACATTGCAACGCACATGTGCGTTCAAGGCACTGCGGGAAAGTCAGCAAAACGCATATATGCGTTGGTGGCAGTGAATGCGTTAACCCCCTACCGGAACACAACAGTGCGAGCACTGCTATTTAGCATCAGGTTAGCGGGGAATGACGGTGACTAGCACGGACGGGCGGACTAGCACCAGGCTCTACCACTAGCAGATAGAATATCAGTAAAGATAAAAAATACCCTTCTATTCTGGCTTTAATTTAAAACTTAAATTTACACCTTTCGGCCGTGGTGGCCTAGTGGTTCGACCTACCGCCTCTCATGCAGAGGGTCGGGGGTTCGATTCCGGCTCGCACCTCTAAGTTTACTTATGTGCGAAATTCAATTTGAATTTACCACTGAGCTCTTCGGTGTAAGAAAACATCGTGAGGAAACCTGCACGCATATGCGAAGTAATTCAAAGATGTGTGTGAAGTCCCCAATCCTCACTGGGCCCGCGTGGGGACTATAGCCCAAACCCTCTCGTGATGAGAGGAGGCCTGTGCCTATAATATATTATATAGCAGTGGGACGCAAAAAGGCTGTAGTAGTAGTGTATACCTTTCGGGTCCAACAGGTGCGTGGCGTTTGAGTGAGCACCGCATTCGTTCTCTCCGTAATTGGATAAGGTATCCTGGATGAAGCTGTCTAAACCCTAGAATAAAAGAACATTCATTCAACAAGATATTGTACTTTCTAGCGGTTTCATTTTTTTTCCATTAAATTGTTGTTATAAGCCGGGACGACCTGGACACGTTCAACAACAACTGGCCTACAATGGCCGAAGATAGAGGGAGTTGAAAGGTCACGGGAGAGGCCTTTGCCCAGCAGTGGGACATTCAAATAGGCTAGGAAAAAAAAGGGGAAAAAAGCCTTGGTAGCCTAGCGGTTTGACCTACCGCCTCTCATGCAGAGAGACGGGGTTTCGAATCCATTGCAGCCGGAATCCACTTCTTAAATTTACATATGTGCGGAATTTAATTCGAATTTAGGAACCATTGAGCTTTTCGGTGAAGGAAAACATCGCGCGGGGACCTGCACGCATCAGCGAAATAATTCAAGGATAGGTGAGTCCTCAATCGGCTCGCGTGGGGACTATAGTCCAAACCCAAATATAGTAAAACAGAAATTACCTCTAAATTGTTTTTGAAGTTTTTTGTTGCTACGTTATTTCCCTGAAAACAATAATGCCTTAAATTAACTAAGCAACGCTTGAGTAACGAATTAAATTAAGTATGAGTATTTTCATACAAAATTAAAAGAATTAGCACTAGCAGTATTAATTGGTTGTCGCAACGATAGAAAGCATGTATAGATGTCAGATGAGTCAATCAACTATTTCTTGTTGTTATTCTGTCCCGTTTTCCAGGGGACAAAATGAGAGGGGTTTCTTAAAAAACCTGTTACAATATAGAATTCTAAGACGCTTAGAAAGTGATTCATTAGGGAAGGGATTGAAAATGGCAAAGCAACCCCACATTTAGTGTATTTAAACCCACAGAATAGCAGTTTTAAAAGTTGCCCAGGGGACAGTAACCATGGCAACTATTGACATAAAAAAGTTGATTCACCCAGATATTATTTTTTAACTGTAATTTTTGTTCCTTGCGCAGTTGAGCCTGTAATCCATCCATGCTAATATTATAAATTCTTCACGCTTCAACCGCTGGACTGATTTGGATGAAATTTGGTATGGAGATAGTTGAAGTCCCAGGAAAGGAGATAGGCTTTTTATCCCGGAAAAATGCATAGTTCCCGCGGGAGCGCGATAACCGAATCCCACGCGGGCGAAGTCGCGGGCAGAAGCTAGATACTTTATAAAGCATATGCAAATTTGGGAATAATAAAGACAAACCGGTTTTGATGTGCCACTCGCAGTGACGGGTTACGCCGAAAAATGGGATAGGAATGCTCGCTATCCCTATGCACCATAGAGGTTTCGAATAGAGGCACCGGTTGTAAGACTCACCTGAGGGGGTACCGTGATGGTATTTCTCCCATTTTTCTGTGTAGCGTTGACATTCATTCTTCTAGGGACGTATGACGGGCGCTGCAGGAAAAAGTTTCATGTAAGTAGTTGAACAACATTAGATTTAGACGTTATAAAGATAACATTTATTTTTATGTACAGTCAGCAGCAGAAGTAGATAAGCTGTCCAGGTGTTCAAAATGACCTACACACGACCTTATGCTTAAGACGTTAAGGGCGTGTGTAGGTCATTTTGAACACCTGGACAGCTTATCTACTTCTGCTGCTGACTGTACTAAGAGCTTTTACCCGCGACTTCGTCTGCAAGGAATTCAACACCATATTTCCAAAGCCCTTTTTCCAGGATACTTTTAAAACCTTTTCCGGGATTACGGAATTTCCGGGATTCCCGAGATTACGGGATTTGTGCGATTCCCGGCATTTCTATCCAAAGTCCTCTTCCGGGGTCCCTCTAATGAGTTTCCGGGATTTTTCCGGGATTTCCTTGGATTTCCGGGGTAATAGGTATAGGTATAGGCCTATAGCTGATTCCAGGTTACAAACTATCTGTTTGCCAAATTTCATGCAAATTGCTTGAGCCGTTTAGCGTGATTGAGCAACAACATCAACATCCAAACATCTAAACATCCAAACACACAAACTTTCAGCTTTATTATTAGTAAGATAGTAAGATGAAAGCATGATAAGTACAATAATATACTTCGCCAATTTTGTAGTAGTGTGGGTGACACCGAAAGGTCATTCACTGCTGTGTGTTGCAACTTGCAAGTGGTGTATTTAAAATAATCCCACTGCAATGTATCCTGTGAGTGTTTCATTAAATTATTACGTTCATTCGTTTTAACTTGTCCCATTTTGTGTGCTTAAATGAAAATTGTAAATGCGCAAATAGTTAATTTTGTATTAGGTAGGTATAACGGCAGAAAATATTTCCTTCATTTTTGTTTTATTGCAATAAAGTGGCATCTAGGTACACTTTTACGTACCGGTGTTACGACTCGGAGTAACAGACCTTGCTTTCTTGGACCATGGTTTGAAAGGTTCGCACCAAAGGGATTTACGGGGACTATATTTAAACCACCTTTTAGTAGTTTAAGGTTTGCATATTTCCACAAGATTAGCGTAGGCAACACCACGGCGCACTTCGTTTCTAGGAACTTTTCAAGTTCTGAGCTGAGCAGATTGTAGAAATAGTTCTTTTTCTGTACGAATTGAAACGTCATGATTAAATAGCAGCGTTCCTCATCGTCGCCACCAGCTGCACCGGGCGCGCCGGCTCCACTGCGACGCCTGTTGTGCTAGTGAGCTCGCACCTTCAGCGCCGGGACGGAGCGCTCCTTGTCGGGCCGCGCCGACCGCACCAGCTGCACCGGGCGCGCCGGCTCCGCCGCGACGCCTGTTGTGCTAGTGAGCTCGCACCTTCAGCGCCGGGACGGAGCGCTCCTTGTCGGGCCGCGCCGACCGCACCAGCTGCATCGGGTGCACCGGCGTGTACGGCCAGGGCTGCGCGCCCGGCTCCTCCTTCACCCGCGCAGCTGATTTTGGCCGCGCGACCTACATGTTGACATGTAGCAGTAATTACTATCTGTTATCTGATGTTTAGTCATCACCGCGCAGTCAATGGACACTAGCAGTGACAGCAGAACCGCGAATGCGTTGCCGACTCTGAATTTTGCATTTACATTTTCATCTTCATCGTATAGTACCTAAACTTATCGCTACTTTCTTTTGTTCATCCCATTTCCTCTACAGGGGCTGTAATATTATAAGCCTGCTCAAAATCACTTCACTCCTGTCAATCTTCGGCTAACTTACTGGGTGCTTCCTCCTGGCATAAGTTTCTCTCAATGTAGGGACATTGAGGGAAACTTATTTAAATAGAAGCATTTAAACCAGAGGCGGTCCCAGATAAAGATTTGGGATGGGGGGGGGGGGGAGTAACGGGTCCCATGATTGGTAAAAAAAATTCTATGGGACGTGTCCGATTTTAGGGGGGGGGGTTGGTGATCCCCACGGAGTTATATAGTTTCGCCATGTCCGTCTGTCCGCGCTATTGCTCGGAGATGCTTAGTTCTAGAAAGCTGTAATTTGGCATGAATATATATATATTAGTTACGCCGACAAAGTGGTAGAATAAAATTTTGATGCATATTTTTTTTAGGGTACCACCCCTACTCGTAAAGTGGGGATGTATTTTTTTTCTCTTGCGTACCCCATGATGTGGGGTGTCGTTAAATAGGTATTGGAGAAACATTTTTTGATTAAACTATGCGTTTGTGAAATATTAAGCTTTAAAGTGATAGTGGTTTTCAGATAGCTGAAAAAATTCATGGTGGTGGCATATAATTATAACGTAGTAGAAAGAAAAACTATCACAGCTAAGAAGGCTATAGGTACAAGTTTCCGGGTCATAGTCGACCAACTGCAAGCAAGCAGAAATGCGTAGGTACGGAAAAGTAAAATTCCATTAAAATACATCCTACTGAGCGCCAGGGGCGTCGTCGGGCGGGCGCGTCATACCGCAGTCTAGCTAAGATGCAGTCTTAGGTACTAAGGGCATCATCAACTTCGGAACCCTATACATTGCGCGCGGTCCGACACGCAGTTGGCCGGTTTTTACATTAATTTTAGGTGCTTTTCGCAACTTACCTCCGCGGACCGCGGTCGCGAAGCCTGCAGATTTCGTTGCGCATTGGTTACTTCAAATCTATTCATCTGCATCTGTGTGTAATATACCATGAAATAATAATAAATTAAGAGGCGATTATTCAATCGTCACACAAAACGTATTCTTGAAATACTATACCTAACCTACTGCCCCTAAGTTAGCTCTAAATATAATGATTAAATGATAAATCTTATACGATAACAAGCCTTTACACATTGATAGAGAGTATAAATATATATGGGTGGGTCAGAAAATATGGCAAATAATTAACCCACAGTATCGGCTATCGATTCCAAGTATATTGTACAGGTCTTTAATTCTTTTTGAGTTGGTAAAAAAAAAATTGTGTAGGATTCAGGCGTCGCTCACACAACCAACCAATCCCATATACAATTTTTTTTTACAATTCGAAAAAAATTAAAGACCTATACAATATACTTAGAATCGATAGCCGATACGGTGGGTTAATTATTTGCCATATTTTCTGACCCACCGTGTATATATAAGTCGATTTTTGCAGTCGCCTGTATGTATATGTATATCCGACATACGTTCAGGAAAGTGGTGATAACTCTCAAACTGTGAAACCTATTTTCTTCAAACAAAGCTAAAAAAAACACTCAATTAACTAACCTATGAAACAAAACAAATTAAATCAAAATCGGTTTATCCGTAGCGGAGCTTTTCAAGGCCACAGACAGACACAACGTAACAGGGACCTGGATAAGTGAGCAACCTCCTTAGCTGGAATTAGTGCTGAGGTCCCGACACTTCTGTTAGTGGGAGTGGGACGAAACAGAACAGAACTCAATATTTATGGTATAATTATTAGTTATTTGATCATAATTACAGGTTTACACACCTTTAGAAGGCGCATGGATTTAGCAATAATAGACTCTGCGTCAACGGTTTAAGTGCCTCGCCGCGCGCCTTCTGAGTTGTGTCGTGCTATAGGTACCTCTGTTATTTAGATATTGTATGTATCTGCTTAGTTACCACAAGTCAAAATTAAAACTAGGTACGTAAGGTGGTCCTAGCTAGCCAAACACCAGGGGCTATATTCGAAGTCTTAAAATAGGGATCTCCCTGTTTCATATAGGATCGCTCACGTGTCGCGTGAACTTTAAGCAGCTAGATTTAAAGTTCAACTTGACTATAGGGAACAGGGAGATCCCTATTTAAGATTTCGAATAGGTATAGCCCCTGACCCACCTGATCTTGGTTGTTGAACTTGGACTTGCAAGGAGGCCGCAGCCGGCCCGGCGCCAGCCGCAGAGGGATCCGGCACCGGTAGTGGCTCTTCTTGTCCTGTCCCACTCCTACACCACCACCTATGGCACAAAACCACTTTAACCTTCTCGACGCCGTTGTCAAATAATAACTCGAGTTTTGCAAATATATAAAACCCGGCTGCAAACAATTTTTTGATTTCACATATATTATGTATATAATATTTGTGATCCATTCATTCAACCCTTCATTTTGATACCCCACTCGATAGGCTTTGACGAAAAAAAATTGGAAATATTTAAAATGCCTCCAAAAGTCAGCCATTTTGTTTTTTTTTTGCAATTTTGATATACCCAATGTCCTCGCAAACTTAAATCCATCCAGGCATTTAGGCTACACAGCGTGCCAAAGAAATATACATACATACATACACTCGAAAAAAATAACCCTCCTGGCGCAGTCGGGTAAAAAAAGCCGTCACTCACAGGCCAAGGATGGCTGACGTCTGAAGCGAATAGGTTCTTACGCATTATATAATTATTTACACCTTAGCTTAGACAACTTTAGGTGTCGTTGGCATTGTTCTATTTTAATTCTGTCAGTATTGCTGTTACCCGGTGAGCCCGACAAGCTGTGGCTAACGCCTCTTATGCAGAGGGCCGTGGATTCGAATCCGGCTCGCACATCTGAGTTTACTTATGTGAGAAATTGAATTTGAATCAACCACTGAGCTTTTCAGTGTATGATGAATACATCGCGAGGAAACCTGCGCGCATCCGTCAATTGATTCAATGATGGATGTGTTTGTGTGGTGCGAAGTCTCCAATCCGCACCGCCTCTACCGGTTCGGGAGAAATTTGCATGGGGGCGACAAATGGATATAGCATATCTGAGAAAACTCATATTTTCATCCGAGCGAAACTCAGTTGCTCATAGGTAAACTAAGTACTATTTTAACAAGTTAAACTGTAATCAAAAATGCTTACCATCATTTCCGGATTTTACGTGAGACATCGCGGTAATTCTACACCTAATTAGTTTTCACGTTGTATTAAATAACTGAAATTTAAAATGATTGTGATCTAAAGTTTTCCACGTTCTTACATTATAATAAGATATCTTACATTATATCTGATAGAAGCACCAAGATGGAGGACCGCGAAGCTGTCAAAGTAAACTTTTAAAATAATTCAGCCAGGTACTAAGTTAAAAAAAAACTTTGTTTATCGTTGTTCTTCGTTTATTAAAATCGTTTTAATTTTATTATCAACTCTTTCAATCAATGAGTTTGCGAAATACATTTCGAGTTTTTAAATAATTATTATATTATTATAATAAGCACATGTATCATACTTACGTATACGTAACGTCTCTGTCATACCTGCTACCACTATATTCCACGACAAAACTTATTTCAAAATCATCGCCATTAGAATACTAAAAAACAAACTGTGCCTTTGAAATTTGGAACATCAATCTGACGTGTTGTTTAAAGGATTACATTTTTCTACAAATTAAATTAAGTATCAAAATTTCATACGTTTAGTGACTACCCTGGATGACCACAATATAATAACAGTTGAGCGCACTACTGCACCAACTATAGACCAAAAATGAACACTACCAAATCACAAAAAGACAAACCTTGTAAGTTAACTGTTCTTATACTATACTGCTATAAAGTACTAAGCGTGAATACTTTAGACGCTCACTAAATTCATTAAAATTATTCATTAAAATATTATCAATATTAAGTGTACAGTAATTAAATCCCTAAAAAACTTCCGTAACTTACTGAATGGCTAACAGGCAACGCAAACCAAAATTACAGGTCCTAGAAAGCTGTGGCATGTAGGTTCCTTAGGGGGTTGTAGGGGAGCACTAAGAGAGGATTTCTCGAAATTCCTGTCTAAGTATGCTTGTTAAATAGCGCGGGAGATTGCTAGTTGCAATACCTATAATAAAGTAAATGTCTTACCGTCATGTACCGAATGTGTCAAGCAAAACTTCTCTAACGTCATAGTCCATCGCTGATGGCTATATCTGAGAGATCTATCCTATCCTAATCTATTATGGCCTGACTGTGAAAATTTTGGAGAAATCAATTTTGTTCCTGTTAGTTGACCAAGGAATGACGTCATAAAGAGGCTTCGTTATAAAGCAAGGCGTTATTAGCATATTGGAACATATTTTTAAATGTCAGTTTGCTCCATATAATATGTTGACATATTCTGTTAGGCACTGTTCGTCCATATGTTATTACATACTTATTATAGGTCAATGCTCGAACTGTATCAAAGGCTTGCCGCATACCATACCTACCTATTAGCTTTATTACATAGGTATAGCACAACCAAAGTTAGAAGGCAAGGAAGGAATAGTCTGAGCGTCAACGGCTTAACGGCTCGGCCACGACCTCGCGCGACAGCGGCAGCGGCGGCCGTTTTACTGACACATTGCGCGCGACAGCGACAGTTGCTAACCGATGCGCGGTGGGCGTCACGATCGCTAACCGATGCGCGGCGGGCGTCACGATCGCGCAATGTGTCCGCAACACGCTCGCAGTTGCCGATGCCGCGCCAAGTCGTTACCGAGCAGTAAGTGCTTCGTCGCGCGCCTTCTAAGTTTTGTACTATACTGCTGTACTATCACGATTATTTTCGTCCCTAGTCAATGCAGGCCCCCGGTTAGCGCCGCGGGCGACGGCGGCGTCCGCCGCGCGCGCCGCCCGCAACGCCTCCAACCGCACCGCGTCCTCATCCGGGCAACGGCATTCCCAGAACATGCTGCCTGCGTCGCCTTCCATGAGGGTAAAGCTACGATATAGAAATAACGATAACATGACCCGCCCCTCCATATTAATATTTGAATCTGTTTAGTGACATCCTGTTACTTGTTTTTGTTCGACGGCTGTCTTAGCACGCACACATACGTTGGGAACTTCGGAGTCTTGGTGGTGCTCTAAAATACTTTCAAAAATATACATTGAACCTTTTTGAATTAGGGAGGGGCGGGTCATGTAAACGTAGTTTATCTCTACTGTTCACACTGGGTTTTATTTTAACGTGGAAGACTTCCAAGCACAGAATATTTAATAGTACTACATACAGAATGGCCAAGGAATCACCCGCCTGAATCTAGCCGGCGCGCAACTCACGCCCAACTCGCCCTTACCGTCATTTGTTTCATACGGAGATGGAGAGTGAATGATTGCATTGGCCCGCGAAGTGGTACACAGACATTTACAAGTGTACAGACGTCCTCGCACACAGACGTAATATTGACAATTCATTCGAATTGTGTTCGAAATCGTTGTTATAAGCCGTGTCCGCCGTGTGCTTCCAAGCAACGCGGCAGAAGGCAACGACAGATATCGCGCGTCAATTGCCGTCGTGTGGCAGAATGGCTCCTCTTCTGTTATGCCACAGTGCAGTGTAGTGAAGTGCCGTTGGTCTACAGTCAAGGGCAGGGATATTAGATACTCTACCAAAGCGTTAGAATATGTATACAGCGACGCTCTAGCTAAGTATAAAAAAATAATATCTTGGGACATTCACACATATTGACCTAGCCCCAAACTAAACAACGCTTGTATTATGGGTGCTAGAGAAATCAATACTTATATAGAGAAATGATATACATACATATATAAATACTAAACATCTATTACTCGAGTACAAACATTCGTGCTCATCACACAAAGTTTTGCCCCTAGCGGGATTCGAACCGGCGACCATCGGAACTGAAGGCAGGTCACTGCCAACCAACTGGACCAACCCGGTCGTGAAGTACCTATATCATTAGAGTTACTGTAGGTATACATTTTGCCGCTTTGGCTCGATACATTCTGGTACATTTTGGTCTTTACTTTACCTATAAGTACGAGTATATACTTACTGTTGCCGATGGTCATCTGTCGCGTTCTTGGGTCACTGAAGTCCATTGACATAAGGAATCTTAAGATTGAGTGCATTGCCAACATGAGGCTCTCTTACTTGGAAAAATCATGAATACCTAAGTAATACCCCTTTGCAAAAATTAATATTGTCAATGATTATGTTGCATGATCCTGATCGTCTCGTAAATGTCTACTTTGAAAACTTTTCAGAGAAAGACTCCTTCTACACCTGAATCGAAGTGTGAGATAAAGGTTAGTATGTATTTGAATCTATTTATACGTGGGATTTTTCATTTTAATATTTCTCTGCATACGAAATTACGGGGAAACGCTAGTAATCTACGAGTATATAGAAACGACTGACTGACTGATCGATCAACGCAGAGCCGAAACTAGGTCGTAGAGAGCTGAAATTTGGCATGCAGGTTCCTTAGGGAACGTAACGTAGGGGAGCTAAAAGCTAGTCGAGTAATATTTCTGTGTTTTCTAGGGTTCAATAAAGAGTAGGTCTAGTTAAGTACTGGACCATCCGGCCGATATTTATTAATTTAATTACTAACCATCCTCAGACTGATTCGGAAGCTGTGTGCGAGGCCATTTCATCGCAGACGCTGGGAGATCGGACCGAGGAGCGAGAGGACAGCCTCCCCGCGCCGCCGCCAGAGAATGACATCATTAATCTATGTGGTACGAGTATGAGATGAGATTGAAAAGAAACTTTTTAATTCATGATAAAACTAAGCCTTCTAAGGCCCTTTATAACAGTATAGATACCTACTAGGTATTTTAATTAACCACTGTGCTTTTCGGTGAAGGAAAACATTGTGAGGAAACCTGCTCGCATCTGCGAAACCCAAGTAACATTTTGGCCCTATAACTTGGGTTATCATCACTAAAAGGTCGAGTAAACGTCGTATAAAGGTCTTAGCGGTGACTACCAGTTGCATAAAGGCGTTTGGGAACACATTCTTGCTCTATAAGCTAAAGAGCCAAATTATCCTATAAGTTGTTGATGTAAAGGTTTATAGAACCATTTTATAGGGCTATTATAGTCAAGTGCTATAAAAACTTCAAATATAGCCACTAAAGAGCTATGTTACTGTATAAAAGTGCTTGAAATCACCATTATGTATCTAATTTGCGCTATAAGGTTTCCCGGACAACCGCTATAAATCTTGCGTTTTAGCAGTGATGAAAGTTCTACTATACAAGGATTTTACGATATTGTGGTTCCACAAATCACTCCTATAGTACATGGTCTTTAGTAGCCATAGTGACGCCGTAATAGAGCGGTTTTGTTTTATAATCGATTTTTAGGACATTTTTATAGTACTTAAAAGTGTTCTTATTGTTTTTGAATCCCTATTATAGGCTCGTACGATAGTTGTGACTATGACTCTTTTATATGGCCGAAACTTTCTATAATGGAGTTTGTAGATCCGTCATAACATAAAGAACTCTAATTTTACTCAAACTTTGACATGACAGGAGTCGGTGGTACTATAGTGAGCCGATAAGACCCACGGATGTACTTAATGGCTCTAAAGTAGAAATGACTGTGAATTTAATTTTATAATATCAATATATTTTATTCAAAACTCAATTAATCGAGGGCGCATTGAAAATACTAAGCAAATCAAATACTATTCTATCAGTAAAACTTTAGTCGCACGTGCTTTTTGCAGCATTGATCGAAATATTAAATATCTAAATAAGATAACATAAACTTACCACGATAGAATAGAACTCCTTTATATAATTGAATTATTTTTGTTGTCCGTCAGTGAAGTTCACAGCAAAAATACACAATCCCAAACTTTGCCGAGAAAGCGCCTCAATAGGAATCACTGATTCTACTATAGACTAAAATAGGACTATAAGGGAATCAACGAACGCTACTACAGTACAAAAAAGCACTATATTAGCGTTACTGTGGCCCGTATGTCACTAAATTGTAATACGAGTCATCATTACATCACTTTTACAGACCTAAAACGTCACAACTAAAGCTGCTACGGTTCCACTATATCACTAAATGGAGATATAACTGCGCCAGATCGGCGTTACTCAACCTTCTATGGCCTTTTATAGGGCTAAGGTGGTGTTTTGAGAAATTTTCTATGGGCTACTATAGAACCAGAAATTGTTACTTGGGAAGTAATTCAAAGATGTGTGTAAAGTCTCCAATCCGCACTGGGCCCGCGTGGGGATATAGCCCAAACCCTCTCGTGATGAGAGGAGGCCTGTGCCCAGCAGTGGGACGCAAATAGGCTGTAGTAGTAGTAGATATTAGGTGCTATGCCTTTCAGTGTCAGTCTGGCCATCTGTCACAGCCTATCTCTAAAACGAAGTGGTTTTCAAAAACTCCGGCAGACTACGAAGCGGTGTAGAGACTGTCAAGTGACAGTATGACAATCTTATAGTGAACTTAATAATATTATTACATGTAGGTAGGCTATTCTGGCATTGAAAATTTCGAGCTCTATTGATTTGATTTCATTTCATTTGCCTTTATATCCTGAGTATATTTTTGTTCCGTTTTGTTATAAATTTTTAGTTTTTTATAAAATATCTCTTAGCTCAGTGTGCCTTGTGGCATAGGCCTCCTCCAACAATTTCCATTGTTTTCTATCTTGGGCTACCCTTCTCCAAAAGGGCCCCGCTGTAAGCTTTAGCTCATCTTCCCATCTTTTGTATTGTCTTCCTCTATTTCTTTTCCATTTATTTTGAAGGATTTAAAATATTTACTGTTCTTGACAGATGTAAAATGCATAAAGGAGGATCCACCCACTGATGAAAGAGAACCCGCGCTGTGCATAGGTTAGTTCTGTAACTGTATGAGATACCAGTAAGCCTTTTAATTTTATTCTGGAATTAGGTACTTGCTCAAATGCTAAGATATATAAGATCTGTTTACTCCAATTTTCAATGTGCACGACAGTAGAGCCATCTAGACAGACTCATGGGCGTAGCGAGGTTCTCACCCAGGGGAGGAGGGGCAACGGGCAAACACAATTCAGCTTCAGTTCCAGGGGGGGGCTATAATTTTTTTCGGGCTATTTTGTATGGGATGACTAAGATCCGAACCGGAAGGTGGCCATAGGAACTCGGTAGTTAAACGATACAACCCCATCGAGTTTGGACTCGTTCGATCCGTTTTGACGAGTACTGTAATAAAAGCTTGTATGTAAAAAAAGTTATTTTTTAATTTTTTGCTTGCTTTCTAATAATTATACCTAGTAAGTGTATACAATATACATTACGAACGATATATTTTATTGAACACCACACATCCAAGGAACAGTACGACATAATGTAATTACACAAAAAGTACGGCATACAGCAGGCGGTATTCAGTAATGTATTGAATGAGAATAAAACATTCAGTATACATATAATAAGAATAAAATATTAACATCTTTTTTGACAATAATATACTTACTTACAACTTGATTTCTTTCTGACGTACAGAAAGTACGACTCGCACCCCCACCCCCGCGGCGAGTCGCCCCCAGACCCCCAAGGGCGCGGCGAACCGACCGGCGACGCCCCGAGCCGCCAGCCGGCCGAGCACCCCCGTGCCCCGGCTCGCCACCCCGCGCAGCCGGCCTAGCACCCCTCAGGTTACTACCGCATCAAGACCATTGGCACAGTATACGTACTACGTACCAGTAGCGACACGCACCCCCCCGCACCAACGCCGGTCACCTCACCCCGCCCGCGGCGAACGTGTGCCGGGAACGTCCACTCGGTCATGGTCATCGCTCGCAGCGCGTACCAAGTGCTTACATAACTTTACAATATCAGTAGGTTACCTCGCGCATGCTCGTTCCGTCCGCCAACACTAAACAGGTTCTCGCAGATACGCGCACGTATTTGTAAACTATCTTATATTGAGTCTACAACGTGTCATAACAATCAAAGATTCGATCATTCCGAGCTTGTCGGATTCTCGAGATTTCCAGATGCATAAGATTTATTCACTACATGTACTTAGGTATAGGTAAAAAACTTAGCTAAAGCACCTCGTCTATGTAGTAGTAACCTGTCTGTCTGTATACGAAACTTGACGTTCTATATTTGAATTTTCCTCGAATTGTGGTCACAAAACTGACGCGGTCTTAATTTTTTTCTAACATTTTCACTGATCGGGGTACAAGATTTAGTAAAAATGCCCTAAATAGCATTTAATCAGCTCTCCTTTTTACATAACAAACGTTGGATTTCCACTTCAGGGTCCGCCAGCGCACAAGCCGCGCCCCACCACTCCGACCGCCTCTCAGAGCCCCGCGGCCCCCGCCTCCCTCCCGCGGGGGCCCGCGACGCCCGCAGCACCCGCGGCGCTCTCCCCCGCGCCCCCTGCACCCCGCACACAGCCCAAAGACGACGGGGACATCAGGACCACTTACACCCAGAAACAAAAGCAATTCAAGCTACTGAAGAAGGAACTCGATTTGAAACAGGTTTGCCTATCTTAATCTTAAGTTCTTAACATAAGATAGTACCTACTTACCTATACCCACCACCACCACAAAAGCCTATTTACCCACTGCTGGGCACAGGCCTCCTCTCATTACGATAGGTTTCGGCTATACCACTCTAACGACACACTTAATTCGCACCGGGGCCAATTTGGGACCATGGCCCAAACCCTCTCGTGTTGAGAGGTAGGCTGTGCCCAGTAGTGGGACGTAAATAGGCTGTTGTGGTGGTGGAACAACCGTAGACTCTGGCAACTGTATCCGATAACCCTAGATTTCCACTACCCAAAGATTGTCTGGGAGACATCGCGCGAGAGATTAGCGATAATACCACCTGCTGTTGACTTACCTACCAACTTGTTTTCCTGATGATTTTCTACTCTGTTAATTATTTTGTTCCCAATATTGTATGGTGCTCTATAAACTTAGGTAGGTAGTATCATGTAACATGAGTTTTCGTCGGTCCGCAGCAAGCGGTGCTGGAGGTGTTCGACAGTCTGCGCGCGCTGCGCGAGCGCATGTCGCGCGAGGGGCTCGCGTGCGGCGAGGCGCCGCAGGAGCTGGTGGTGTTCAACGTGGCCGACTGGACCGCGGAGGAGGTGGCGCAGCTGGTGCGCGACGCCGCCTCCGCCTCGCGCGCCGACGGAGCCCTAGCGCTCCTTGAAGCGGTTCCTGGTACGACACTAAGAGAGTGCGCCCACTGGTGATTTTTGGCGACAAAAACTTTCTGTCACCTCAAAAGTCACGTCTCCATAGCGAACTGAAGAAAAAGTCACGCTTGACAAAAGACACCTGTGGGCGCATCTCCATGCATCTCCTTGGACTGGACCGAGTGACGAATCTGTCGCCGGCGACAAAAGTCACCCGTGGGCGCACTCTATAACGGCTCGGCCAACTTCGTTTCTTCGTTTTACTGACATACCTATTGCGCGCGACGGTTGCTAACCGTTGCGCGGCGGCCGTCACGATCGATCGCACAATGTGTCCGCAAAACGCTCGCCGCTCTCGCTACCGCGCGAAGTCGTGGCCGAGCGGTAAGCCTTCGGGTTGCTTCAGACTTAAATAAAAGGATATTAAATAGACCGAAAATCTTTACATTGCGGCGTACCTACATCGGAAAAGCTCTGTATGTGGGCAATATCTGAAAGTAAATTCCGAGAGGGCTCCAAAATAAAGTGACGTATACCGGTCAGTTACGGTCCCCTTCCAAATTCTTTCGTAGGTACTTAATTTTTTAATAACTAACTACACTCTAATGCAATAAAATCAAGTCTGTTTGTTTGGAAAATCCTATACAAAAAAAAAATCCGGAAAGTGACCCGATTTCATTGCGGTTGAGTATAATTTATAATTTAATATTGTATTTTCATTTAGATGACTGTGCCCTGGATGAATTGGATGGCAAAGTTCTAAATATCCCAGGGCAATTTGCTGAATTGTGTATTGAGGCGTTCTCGGCGCGGCAAGAGCTGATAGACTGGATCAAGGAGATACTCTCTTCTGAAAATGTAAGAAAACTTTATTTCTTTCAGTAGTCATTTATCGCACGTGCGCCAGGGTAGACTAAGTGCACCGACAACATAACTGTACATATTTATAAGTATCTACCTAAAAACGACGCTATATTAACGTCGTAAGTGCGACAAATGAAACAGTATTGCCGCTGCTGTATTATGCAGAAGGCTCTTTTCAAGGTTAGGTCGACGAGTCCATTAAGTAGATGCACTTACCTCGGTGGCCTTGAGTAGCGTCTACGAACCGGGAGACGAGCTGTCGGCAGACCTCCAACAAGATTGAGCGACGACCTGGTAAAGGTCGGGGGAACGCGGTGGATGCGAGTGGCACAGCACCCGTCTGAGTGGCGCGCCTTGGGGGAGACCTATGTCCAGCAGTGGACGTCCTTCGGCTGAAATGATGACTTTACCTCGGTGGCGCACTTGCCCCGTATAACTTTCTTTAATTGTAATTTCTGATTTTAATAATTACTCAGTTTGAATTATAAAATTAGCCGCAGGAATGCTTCAATGACGAGACAATGCAGCGGATTGCTAAGTACAACACTCAAGGACTTCAACTCTGTGATGCTTTACGGGAGCTCAAATGCCGAGCGGATGAAGCGGTGGCTGCTGTTGCAAACGTTTCTAAGTAAATTTCATAAAATACCTATGCTTTAAGGCGGTTCATAGACCCAGCTCAGCCGTCACTGTCACTCGTGGGACGAGTGAAAGAGAAAGCGCTACGCACAGAACGCCCGATTTAGTTACTTTTTAACACGTTTTAATTTCTATAAAAATACCGTCTAAAAAAATGGCATTTATAAAGCTGTCGATGTATGCATATAATATGGATATTTTTTGTGTTATAATTAGTTTTACACTGTTTGATATAATAAACTGGAGTAAAGTTGGATTAGCGGTTCGAGTTAGAGGTTACTTTGGAATTAAATTGTATCGAGCGAAGTTTCGTGAAACGTGTATCGAAAGCTGTCAATGTAAGGATGATATAATCAAATATAACATATGTTTTTTTCATATTTTTAACTTTTAACATTTCTTAGAAAAGTATGATCTTAAATGAGCAATTTGACGATGCTGGGTCAGGGAAGGGCCTAAAATCTCAGTGCAAACGACGAGTTCGTTGCTAATCTATTGGTGACATCTGTTTATGCAGGCGAATATGCAAAGACCATGCTGCATTGATAACAGTTGGAAAATCGCTAGTTCGTGAAGTTGCAAACCTGAGGCAGGATCTCGAGTCTCGTGGAGCCGTCATACACGAGATGAGACAAGTGCCCGCTGAATCAGACGCTACTAAGGCGCTTGAAGTGAGTAAATATTAAAATTTATTCAATTTAGTCCATTGCATGGGTATCGAATATTGCTTGATAAATTGCATTTATAAAAACACTACTCACACACAAAATTCTCATCTATTTACATGCATATTTGTATGTTTAGGAAACACGTCAAGAATTAGAAGAAGAAAAAGCCGCACGCCTTGCTGCAAAGGAAAAATTAGCCACAGCAGAGCACCAGCTTCGGCAAGCACGCATTCGGGTCTCGAAAATGGATCGGCAGCTTCGAGAAGCCGAAGCCAGCATTAGTAGTTTAACGGGCACCGTGAAAGCCCTGGAAGATCAGGTACAAAATTAGTAATTCTTGAAAATTATCCGTACAGAAAGTATGATTTACCTACTTTGATTTATTTGTTTCCATGCAGAGTCGGCAAAAAGAAGTCCAGTTAGAAGCACGGGCGAGGAAATTAAAAGAATCACTGAGAACTGGTGAAGTGACGAGTGGGCAGCTGGCACAACATCGCGACGCTCTTCAGGCTGAGTGAGTCAATGCTTCTTACAATTACAAATCTTACAATTGCCCTACTCGAATGCGACAATAAACTAAAGTAAATGTGAAGTAGTAGTAAAAGTGGCGTTCAACTTTTTACAGAGTTTTAGACTTAAAAACACAAATTGAAAAATTAACGACTTCACATAAGTCTGCTATAAGTGATTTGAATAACCAGCTGAATCAACTTAAGTCAGTACTCGAGGAACAACGTCAGCTAACGCAGAAAGAGATGGAGTTGAAGAATGCCGCTGATTCAGCTCTTACTGAAAGTCGGAACACGATTGAACAGCTGAAAGCTAGAATAACAGAGCTAGAAAATAATCAACCCAATCCAGGTAATCTCCCCGTTAATACCTTGGTAGGTGGATTCATAGAGAGGTCCCTAAGAATAAACAAATCCAATGTAAAACTATTTTGCAATATCGATTCTATATCGGAGGCAAGCTGATGTGTACAAGTCGACGTCGAAGATACTGGTCACAGTTTTGGACCTTCCAACTTAATAGGGTGCAAAAGTAGGTAGGTATACAAATGACATCGACCGTACGTCATGTACGGTACGCCTCATGACTACGTTGTTTGTTACTCATGTTCATATCACTGCTCGGAACACTTTCTTAGCCGTCGATGTCCGATGATAAACGGTATGCACAGAACATGAGACCTTTATTTAAAGTACCTACATAATCCTATTTTTTAACCGACTTCAAAAAAAGGAGGAGGTTCTCAATTCGTTGGAAATATTTTTTATGCATGATCACCAAAAATAAATAGTAAGTAAACGTAAACCGATTCCAATGATGCTTTATTTGTTCGAAAGGTGGTACTTCCAAGTTGGTCCCATATTAATTTGGTTCAGTTCTTATGATGTGATCTATGAGAAAATGGGGGAACTCCTCAAAATTGGTTAGCACGTAGATGATTTTGGTGTAAATTTCGAAGACTACAGAGTTACTTATATATTTTTATAGTAATGTTTGGAAACTGTAGCCGAAAAAAAAATGTTAAGTAAAAAAAAAACCGCCTTTAAACTCCGACAAACTGCGAAGTCGGTTTCAAGTGAACCGACCCTAAGAAATGATAATCATATAGCGAACTTGATATCGCATTCTCTCAGAGTTTGAAGGTGGTTTTTATTTTTCATTTTTCAGATCTCCCAACTGAACGTGAGATGGATTTATGGGCAGAGTTGCAAGCCACCAAAGAGACACTACGCACGACTGAGGACGAAGTAACTGCGTGTAAACGAGAGAAAGTTCGGTTTTTGGAGACGCTCACAAAGATTGCAGTAACTATTTAACTCCATAACAATATTCGTATTAATCTTTCTAAAAATGCCGTAGGTTGATTAGTTATATATTTGTTTCAGTACTTAATACCACCTGCTTATTATTTTACTTCGAATTCAAGGTGATGGTGTAGTCTTCAATGTAAGTTAGCTCTCAGGCAATAGTAGGTAATAATGAATCCATTTTCTTCTAGGATTCCGAAAACAAAGTAGGACTGCAACAGAAATTGGCAGCAGAGCTTCTGAATAAAGAAGAAATATTGGGCAAAATGCAGGTTCAAATAAGGGAACTGACAAAGAATATAAGATTAAAGCAAGTACCAGTGCTTCCCTACCTTCACTGTTAGTTATTGTGACTGAGCCCCACACTTTGAAGACTAATTCAATGATATGGTCCGTGTTTTCAGCGAGGAGAAAGTTGCTCAATACGAGAAGTACGCCCGTGATCTACGAGATTACAACCGGAATACTGAGAAATCTCAAGAATCTCCCAACGGCATCAGCTACCAGGATTTGCAGCAGGAGGTAAGTGTCTATTATTTGGCCATATCTTCCTTTGGAAAATTCATTTAAATGCCTGATGTGTTTCTTTTGTAGATAATGAATTTGAGAATGGGTCTGTTGGACGCCGTGCACCGCAACGAGGAGCTGTCGGAGGCACTCGCGCAGAAGGAGCAGCAGCTGGAACAGCAGGACAAGACGGCACGTGCCCAGGCAAGGGTCATCAAGGTTACTCGGTGCTGTTATATACTTATACTACCTCGAAACCTAGGCTCTGATCCCTCCTAACAAAATGTGATCTGTAATTATTGAATAATAAGTAGAGATTCGGATTTTTTTATTAAGGAGTGAGATACCTATGTTTGTTGTAATGTAATTTTCGACACTCGCATATGTAGCTCTGTTGATATTTGTACAGACAGTCACATGTACTGGGAGGGATAACCCTTACAGTACATATAGGAGTATGTTAGATGTTACATGGACACATTCTCATCACTAGTATTGCCGGTAAATTTTTGCTTCCCCTGCCATTTAGATTCTTAAGCCCATTAAGGGTGTATGGCACTCCTCTGGCCTCTGTGGGGGTTTGTTTAGTGTGTAACGCCGCCGAGTGCGCAGGTCCGCGAGGAACTGATCAACATGCTGAAGAACAAGGAGACGGAGCAGAGCCGCGAGCTCTGTGCGCTGCAGCAGGACCTCGAGCACCGAATGAAAATAGTCGACGATGTGAGGAGCGGACTTTTTGTACTATTTTTGTTTTGTCGCTTACTTTTGTGGCATGAGCGACGGAATGGCTGCGCGAATCAACTCATTGCAAACATGTGTATGATTAAGTTTTCTGAAAAAGCTTTTTCGTCTCCACCACTACACTCCAATATTAGTTCCTGTACTTGTCAATGCATGGCACTAATAAATGCATGTACTGCAATGAGACTCAGCTCGATCTTCCCCTCACCTTTCAGCTCTTCGATGCGATGTTCATAACATAGAATGGTTAGGGCAAGACCGTTTAGTTCATAAAGTAGATAAACTTAATGGTCCTGCCCTACCCATCTCGTTGTATTTGCCTCTGACTAAATACGCGAAGCCTTGAAAATGTAGCCCCAATTTTAACTTCTGTATGTACACCTACTATAGAAAGTCATTTTAGGCAAACACACTAGCTTTCCTGATTGGCTGTCAATGTTTCGAATGTGGCAGAGACAGCCGCGATTAGAAAAAGTGTCGCGCGGGTCGTGCAGCATATCGTATCTCGCAGGTGAACAAGCAAATCGCGTCGAAAGCCGAGGAGATCCAGGAGCTGTTCGCGACGCTGGAGAACAAGCAGCAGCAGATCCACCGGCTGGAGAAGATCGTGCTGGCGCTGGAGGAGCAGCAGCGGCGCGCGCAGGCGCAGCGCACGCGCCACGAGGAGAAGATCGCCGCGCTCGAGCACGAGCTGGCCGCCGGCGGGAACCGGCGGGAACGGTGAGCTGCCGCGACACTCATTTGTTAAGATAGCTACTTATGCCAATGTCAGATAAAGTGGCAGAAGGGCGGTAGACAGATATCAATCTGCTAGGTTCTGCCCGCGACTTCGTAGGTTCGCGTGGAATTCGGTTATAGCGTTTCTGTAGGAACTAATGCGTTTCCCACTATATTCCAAGTAGGTATAACAAATGTCATCTAAATCGGTCCAGCATTTTAAGTGCGAACGGGTAGCAGATAGACAGACGGACAGAGTTACTTCCGAATTTATAATATTGGTAAGTATATTGGTATGGACTAAAATCTTTTTTTTGGTTTCAGAAAATTCCTGTTCTTCTGAAATTGAGTTTTTCGTCAGTATAAATTGTCAAGGTGGCGTTTTAAAGTGATGTTTATTAAAATTGCTGTTGTCTTATTAAAAGAAAACTCAATGCCTAAGGTAGACTGATTTTTTAATTAGTTAATTTAGCACACGTGATTTAACGCCAGAATATCCACCTACTCGTATTTTGGATTTCGTGTCTCACCCGTGGGCGCACTCCTTTGCGTGCGCAGCAGTGGGGTTCCGGCAAGGGTTCCGGCATTATGCAGTCTTTAAATAAAATTAATAAGGCTTACGCTTGACAGCCTATAAACTGTCCAAGCAATGACTGGCTACTTGAAACAAATAGAATAAGCAACACCCCTACTCGTGGTCAAGCTTTATCTTCCGAAAATTTTACCCAACTATAGCAAAATGGTGCCTGCAAGATATTATACCCGTGACTGAAATAGATTTTAAGAAAAAAAAAAATGCGGTGATTGTCAATAGCTGCGTTCCGCATCGCGCTGAGAGCGCTCATCGCACCTCGCATCCCTTTTCCTGTTGAAAGTCAAGTCTTAAGAGGAAAAAGGATGCAAGGTGAGCGCTCTAAGCGCGATTCGGAACGCAGCCAATGTCAAATCCCAGTCCTGTCAATGTCACTTACAGAAAAAGCGCGGGAAACGTGAAACGCGGCGGTCGAGTTTTGGTTTCTCCAACTTTTAAATTTAATATTTTAATCTTGAAAAGTGTCAGTGGAGTAGTTTTTTGTATATAAATTGATTCCTTTATCTGTAAATATTATTTTCTCAAACATGCTCGGAAATGTTCGTGTTACTTTCAAAAAAAGAAGACGCGAGGCTGTCCATTGCCGGCCTTGGCCAGCAAAAACATTATTGTCATGTGTTTTTTTTTAATTCGCTTGCTATTTGAGACACCTCTGTAGAGAAACTGACAAATCCATGGAGGTAATAAGTACAACTTCCATGGCCAAATCATCCACGATCATGGAAGTAGTAAATACTGATGTGGGGTAAGTGCGCCTAAATTTATTCCGCCCCTATGCTTTGTAAACAGCCAACTACTAGTTGGGTAATATTTATAGGTTTCGATATATTTATGTTAGGCGCACTTACCCCATCCTGGCGCACTTGCCCCGACTGACCTTACGTATTTCCTCGCTGTTTGAGAAAAGCATTATATATACCTCGGCCGCAATTGCGATTGCCGGACTCGTAGTAATAGAAGGCTTCGCTTCGCTCAGCCTTCTAACTGACTCGTCCGGCAATGCGCTACTTGGCGGCCTCTGCAATAATGTACTATTATTTGTACATAGTTTATTATAAGTCTTCGTTCTTGGTAAGTTTTTGCAACTTTCCCCTATGGGGGTCGAGCCACCTGACCCTGGAGGTGGACTCCTCCAGGTCGCCGCTAATATAGAAATCGAGTCAAGTATGGACACGGATGCTTCCGTTGGAAGCAGAAGTGATCCAAAAAGGGCGAAAATATGTTCAAAGAGGTGTAAAAATTGTAATAAAAAAGAATCCTTGCAATTGCCAAGAGACCTCACAGGTTCCCCAGCCTCATCCTATTTCTACTGCCAAAGCAGATATACAAACAGAAAAGGTAGATACAAATATAAATAAAAACGCTCAGGTTAGCAGGAATTTATTCTCATCTACAGATGTAGCTCCATATACCATTCATGTACAGTTAAAACAGACTGACCCGAACTCGTCCTTGCATCCGGTGACCTTTGGAAAGTTTCTCATGAAAAATGGTTTCAAAAATATAGTAAATGGTAGTGTGAAACGCATTGGTCGGACTAGGATTACAATGTCATTTTCAAATCATCTAGATGCGAATTTGTTTGTTACTGATCCTCGCCTCGTTTCTGAAAACTTATCAGCATACATCCCGTCATTCTCAGTGACGCGGATGGGCCTAGTCCGTGGCATACCTGCTCAGTGGTCAGAGGAGGAAATAATATCTAATATCTCTGTACCTATCGGTTGTGGTAAAGTTCTTAAAGCTCGCCGTTTGAACCACAGAGTCTTTGTAAATGGTTCTGTAACTTGGCATCCGTCAGAGACTGTAGTTTTAACATTTGATGGTCAGAATTTGCCCAAAAGAGTGTTCTCTTGTTATAACTCATTGGCTGTAGAATTGTATATTTTTCCAACTATACAGTGCTTTAATTGCTGCAAGTTCGGACACACTAAAACCAACTGCAGATCGAAACCGAAATGCTTCAAGTGTGGCCAAATGCACTCTGGTCATGATTGCTCAGTCGAAGAAGATAGTGCCACCTGTTGTCTCTGTAATGGCTTTCATTTTGCCACAAATAGATCATGCCCGGAACATAAGCGGCAGAAAGATATCAAAATCTCAATGGCCAATAACTGCATCTCCTATGGAGAGGCTGTTAAATTACATCCTGCAGTTTCTAAATCATTTGCTGATGTTGTTATGACTCAACCTAAGGCGGTAAACCACTCTGGTTTAAATCATATTTCCCGTAGCCCAGTTTCAAGTAAATCCGTCCAGCCTCAAACTCAACATAGTTATAAAAAAACGGTATTTTTGAAACCGCGACAGGCTTTTAAAAACACCAATAAAGGTTATGATGTTGCAGCTCATAATGCCATTATATATGAATCCCCTATCCCATCCTCCTCTAACGGCTGTGCACTTCAGCAGAAAGTGCAGTGCAGTGATGAAAGTCTTTCAGTGGCTGAGCTTATTCAAGCATTAATATCTCTTTTAACAAGACCAGACCAGACTGCTTTACCGTCCCACGTTGCCCCCCTGCTTGAGTCACTAGTGTCGACTATTCAAAATAATGGCCAAAATTCTGCAATGGAATTGCAGAAGTATAGTAAATAAAAAGCAAGATTTAATATTTTTATTAAATAAATATTCACCTTTCGTTTTTGCCCTTTCTGAGACATGGCTCAAGCCTGGAGCTCTTCTTCGAGTTTCTGGCTATTCATGCCTCAGAGAGGACCGCTCTAATGGGTATGGTGGAGTAGCCCTACTCATTAGAGACTCCATATCATTTTCACCTTTTCCTCTCCCATCCCACAGTGACGACTTTTCAATCGTTGCTGCCATTGTAAATAACATTTGTATCATCTCTGTATATATTCCACATCCATCCTCATCTATCTTTCATGAGTTAGACCAAATATTATCCATTTTGCCTAGACCCATGTTGATTCTAGGAGATCTTAACTCACATCACCAATCTTGGGGTAGTTCATGCTCTAATTATCATGGTGTACAAGTTATCAAGCTTTTAGATGAACACAACCTCTGTGTTCTAAATACAGGTAGCCCTACCCGTCGAACAGCACCTTCAGAATCAATAAGTGTTGTTGATTTGTCTATTTCTTCTGCTGAAATTTCTTCCTCACTAACCTGGGATACCCTAGAGTCAACATATGGTAGTGATCATTTTCCAATTATTCTTTCATTTCCCTCCTCTGTTCCCACACTGCCAAAGCCTAGTCCTAGGCTCAAGTACAATTTAAATAATGTTGATTGGGAACTCTTCAAAAGCCGTGTTGAGGAGAAATTATCAAGTTTGCCCATTATACTTGATAGTGACGTAGTCAGTTGCTCAGTTGCTTTAGCCCAGATGTTCACAGAAGTAGCTGGTGAAACGTTCCCTGTAAAAAACAGTTCAAGAGGTAAAATTCCTTCTCCTCCCTGGTGGGATGTTGAATGTTCGGACGCTATTAAGAGAAGGAAGGAGGCTGAAAGACGGTACTGTCACTTAATGACTAACGAAAATTATGAACTCTACATGCAGGTTGCACGTGACACTAAGAAATTATTAAGAAAAAAGAAATTTGAGGGATGGAGACGATTCTGTTTATCTCTTAGTC
Source organism: Aethes cnicana (assembly GCA_963971205.1). Classification (NCBI taxonomy): domain Eukaryota; kingdom Metazoa; phylum Arthropoda; class Insecta; order Lepidoptera; family Tortricidae; genus Aethes; species Aethes cnicana. Next base: position 6,167,744 of record OZ020273.1, on the reverse strand, counting down.
CTAATGTTAAACCATCTATAGTATGGAATAATATTAAAAAATTTAGACATGCCTTTAACGAAACTTCTAGAAAGATACTTCCTCCTGACCTTGCTCAACAATTTATGGACAGATTAGCTCCTTCATCAGCCCCTGAAGAGTATGTGTTTCAACCAGCTTCGTTTTCTTTTGACCCCTCAATCCATCCTGTATTTAATGGTCCCTTTAGAATGGAGGAACTAAAAGGCATCTTGAGCAATTTGAAAGATACTGCACCTGGTGAAGATGGAGTCCCCTATTCGTTTTTAACTAATGCCAGTGATGGTATACTTTCTTATTACCTTCAAATAGTAAATACTGTGGTGCAGTCTGGTATAGTCCCAGATTCATGGCGATCCCAAATAGTCCTTCCCATTCTAAAACCCAATAAACCAGTGTCTGATGTCTCTTCATATCGTCCAATTGCCCTTTCCTCAATTTTCGCAAAAGTTGCAGAGCATTTAATCAAAAACAGATTAGAGTTTTATGTCGAAAATAATAAACTATTGGCTAATAGCCAATTTGGTTTCCGTAAAGGCATGTCTACTTATGACAGTTTGGCAATATTTACCTCAGATATACGCTTGGCTTTTTCCAAAAATCAATCGGTTCTAGCTGCTTTTCTCGACATAAGTGCTGCGTATGACAATGTCTTGGTGTCAGTGTTATCTGAAAAATTACACAAATTAGGTATTCCAAAAATGCTAACCAATTTCATAGTTAATTTTTTATCTGAAAGATCCATTAGTCTTGTCATAGATGATAACAACAGGATTACCCGTTTAGTGTGGAGAGGTCTTCCACAAGGATCTGTGTTAAGTCCTCTGTTATACAACATATATACATTTGATTTAGAACCATCTTTGACTGGTTCTGTTAAAGTTTTGCAGTATGCTGATGATTTACTATTGTACTCATCAAATCTTTCAGTAGAACAGGCCAGTAGATCTATCACTTATTCTCTTAATTTGTTAAAACTATGGTTAGATGCTAATGGCTTAGAACTCTCGGTTTCAAAATGTGTAGTTGTACCATTTACTAGAAAGTTGTTTCCTCCTCTGATCAATGTATCATTTGACAACCATCCCATTTCAGTTAAAACTGAAGCAAAGTTTTTAGGGCTAACTTTAGATAGTAAATTAACTGGACTTCCACATTGTGAATACATAGTCTCCAAATGTGAAAAAAATATTAACATTCTTAGAAGTGTGTCTGGAGTCTGGTGGGGGGCACACCCTTTTTGTTTAAAACTGATGTATAATGCTTTGATAAGAAGTATCCTTGATTATGGATCATTTTTACTAGAGCCTGGGATTGATGCTGGTTTTAAGAAACTGAGGATGGTACAGTCTAAAGCTCTTAGAATTATATGTGGTGCTATGAAATCTAGTCCAATCAATGCAATGCAGGTCGAGTGTGTTGAACCTCCTCTCCATCTACGTCGCCAATATCTTTCCGATCGTTATCTTTTTCGCTGCACTGAACTGTCCCATCATCAAATCTGGCCCATCTTGTCTGAACTTACTTCTCAAGTCTCCTCTTCAAACTATTGGAGACATAAGAGACCTCCCTGTCTAGTTAAAAGTTGTCAAAGAGTCAAATCTATTGTGGCTCCTACTTTTAGCTCTTCAACACTTCCCATTTACCAATATGCTTTTGAATCCCTCACACTTGCTCCATCAGTTCTTAATATAGGTATATCTAAGGACGATGTAGAGCATAATCAGCAATTTCTGTGCTTCATAGGGACTGAGGCCCAGGGCTCTCATCATATTTACACAGATGCTTCCAAAACTTCAGTCAATAGTTGCGTTGGTGTAGGAGTACTCCACATTCAGTATAACATTTATCAAAAAATTAAATTGCCTCCAGAATCATCTGTGTACAGTGGTGAGTGCTTTGGAATCCTGAAAGCAATAGAATATATTATTATTATGCACCTTTCTAAAACAATTATATTTTCAGATTCCCTAAGCTCTCTCCAGTCTATAGCCAAATTCCCTTTTAAATCGAAATCTCATAATCCTATTATTTATAAAATTCGCAGCCTCTTATTGGAATGTCATCTTAAAGGTTACTCCGTTTCCCTAGCTTGGATCCCCGGGCATAGAGGGATAAAGGGTAATGAAAGAGTGGATAGTTTGGCTAAAGATGCTATCTCTTATGGAGACAGGCATCCTTATAAGAATGTTACTGAAGACCTTTTAGCTCTACCAAAAGTTTATTTACGAGCAGAGTGGTTAGAATTGTGGACATCTGATGTAGCGACTGGTTCGCATTATAGGAGCATACAACCATCAATTCCTGTCAAACCTTGGTTCTCTAAATTATCCTTATCGAAACCCGCAACAAGCATAATAATACGAATGAGGCTGGGTCACCTGTGTACACCAAAACACCTCGCAAGGATAGGGCAGGTGGCTAGTCCTGCATGCATTTGTGGAACCGGCATTGGTGACCTCAACCATATATTTTTCGAATGTCCTCAGTATGATAGATCCTTCCTATTTGACCAGCTGTCTCTTCTTAACATTCCATTTCCCGTATGTATCAATTCATTGTTATCTATCAATAATTCATCCTTTTATATATTTAAATTATTGTATTCATTCCTATCCCATAATAATCTTAAACTTTAATACTTCTATAACCTTTTTTACCCTCTCCTGACCTTTTTCCTTTCCAAATTCCGTGTTTTTCGTCTTTTTAAATATCTTAATAATTCCGTTTCCCCGTTTCACTTGTTTGGCTGAATGCGCCAGGAGCGCGATGCCATTAAAAAAAAAAAAAAAAAAATGTCACTTACACTTACGTCAAGATTGTCAAAAACGTTGAGCGTGTATCTTCTGTTTTCGTCTAATATTGTAATAATTCAAACGACATTCTTGTTGATATTCACGTAAATACACAGACAAAATGTCGGAGAGAAAAGTTTTAAATGTAAGTAACGAGATCCTGCTATAATCATAAGTCGAAATATGCACTACTTGGGTTAACTGTTCAATCACTCACTACAATCGTTTGCGATGCTGTTTTCAGAAATACTATCCTCCGGATTTCGATCCGTCGAAGATCCCTCGCATGAAGTTGGCTAAAAATCGGCAGTACACTGTTCGGTTGATGGCCCCCTTCAACATGCGATGTGCCACTTGCGGCGAGTACATTTACAAGGGCAAGAAGTTCAACGCTAGAAAAGAAGACGTAGAAAATCAGGACTATCTGGGTATAAGGATTTACAGATTCTACATTAAGGTAAGTCCTTGTTATATTTACTACTAGCCGATGCCTGCGAACTTCGTCCCGCGTAGACTTAGAATTTGCGTTCCCGATGATACTATACATATAGACAGTTATAGTTTTGGAAGTTATTGAAAAATTGGTTTGACCCGTGAAATTTCTGGATAAAAAGTATCCTATGTTATTGTCCGGGCCTCAAACTATCTCCCTACCAAATTCCATCCAAATCGGTCCAATCGTTGCGACGTGAAGGAAGGACAAACAAACAAATACTTTCACATGTATAATATTAGTATAGATTTGATCTTTACTTCTATCGTTATGTCCTTTTGGTACTTGGTCAGCAACAATTCAAATGAGAAAGATTTTTTTGAGTAGTAAAGGTGATTATATCAAATTTACTCTTTCAATGAAGAGAAGAGTGAATGCTGGAAATTCAATTAATGGGGCATTGCATGCTTTTATGACTAGCCACAAAGTCTCGGCAAAGGCTCGAGTGGCTGTACATAGAGGTGTGCTAGTGCCGACACTTATGTATGGTAGTGAAAGTTGGGTATGGCAGAAGAAGCACGAAAGTAAAATCAATGCTGTAGAAATGAGAGCATTGCGGAATATTGCAAATGTTAAATTGAGTGATAGGGTAAGGAATAGCGTGATAAGGGAGCGGTGTGGTGTGAAAGAGGATGTAGTGACAAAAATAGAAAAAGGTATGCTATATTGGTTTGGTCATATGGAAAGGATGAATGAGAGAAGACTGACAAAAAGTATTTATATGGCTAGTGTGAATGGAGGTGCTGGAAGAGGAAGACCGAGGCGAATGTTCTTGGATCAAATTCAGGACAATCTGATTAAAGGCCAGGTCAAAAGTACTTTAAACCGACGAGCATGTATGCGGAACGGGATGAAAGTTGAAGAAGCGAGAGAAGTATGCAAGAGTCGTAGCAAATGGAAAGAAGTGGTCTCTGCCTACCCCTATGGGAAAAAGGCGTGATATTATGTATGTATGTATGTATGTACTCTTTCAATTTTAGCATTGGAATAAACTAGAGATGTTTTCTTACTTTCAGTGCACACGGTGTCTGCAGGAGATTTCATTCAAGACGGACCCAAAGAACACAGACTATGAGATCGAGGCGGGCGCGACAAGGAACTTCATGGCGCTGAAGCTGGCCGAGGAGCAGGCCAAGCGAGAGGAGGATGAGCAGAAGGAGGAGGAAGCCAACAACCCCATGAAGTTACTAGGTATATCATCTAAAATCTCTACAAGTGTTAACCAGTTCAAAAACAGACTCGCACTGTTGTGTTCCGGTAGGGGGGCAGCTGGTAAAATTTCTGGCACAGAGGCATTCCATCTTAGGCCTCAGTTTGCCTACTACTACTACTACGACAGCCTTTTTACGGCCCACTGCTGGGCACAGGCCTCCTCTCATCACGAGAGGGTTTGGGCTATAGTCCCCACGCGGGCCCAGTGCGGATTGGGGACTTCACACACATCCTTGAATTACATCGCAGATGCGTGCAGGTTTCCTCACGATGTTTTCCTTCACCGAAAAGCTCAGTGGTAAATTCAAATTGAATTTCGCACATAAATAATTTCAGAGGTGCGAGCCGGATTTGAACCCGCGACCCTCTGCATTAGAGGCGGTAGGTCAAACCACTAGGCCACCACGGCTTTTACCGGCAGTTTGCCTATACCATTGGTAAGCGAGCGAATAGGGATGACGACAACTTTTTTTTCCTTAGTCTATCAGGAAGATTATTGAAATGTATTGAACACGTATTTTTTCTTTTTTTACGTAATGAAACTTGTAACGGAGATATATTGAGTTGAAATGTCGCGTGACGTCATGGCTAGGTACGATTTATACCTAAAGGTGACGTAGTTAGCCCCCACTCTCCAACTTTAATGCGTTTTAACTTAGTCATTCTTTGTTAATTTGATAAAACAAAAAATACTTGTCTAATATTTTTTATATTACCTGACTGACGGACTAATTAGAATTTCGATTTCTTCACCCTGTCGTCATCCCTATTGCTGCCTGTCTAAAATTAAATAAAATTCTGTGTTTGTAACCAAACTCCTCCGAAACGGCTCGACCGATTCTTATGAAATTTGGAGTGTATGCTCAGTAGGTCTGAGAATAGAATGTAAGCTATTTTTCATACTCGAAAAAAAATCAAAGGTGGTACGAAGTCCGCGGGGTCAGCTAGTAAATAAATAAAATAGTCATTTCAAAGAAAGAATAAAACACAAATTTTGTTCAATAAAACAATTTAATAGTTTAACTGCCATTTACGAGCATCACACCATTGTACATTTACCCATGCTGTGTAGAGTTAAAATTGGTCCTGGCTTGGGCTTGGTGATCAAAGTATTTATTGACAAAAAAAAACAAAATAAAATACAAAATCTTACAAACCTAAAAATATCAAAGAAACCCTTTGCCATTTTTAGTCCTGAAAGACAAATTGAAGTTGTTGAACTAGAATTTTAATTAGGTTCTTATGTAAGCTGCAATGAATGATAGTTTAGATAAGTATATTTTATTTAATGCCAAATGGAAGGACCAGACCAGACTTATCAGCAAAGCTACAATTTTACTACTACTACAGCCTATTTGTGTCCCACTGATGGGCACAGGCCTACTCTCATCACAAGAGGGTTTTGGTCCCCACACGGCCCCAGTGCGGATTGGGGACTTCACACACATCTTTGAATTACATCCCAGATGCTCATGGTAACACTATAACTAAACTGGAAGGTAACAGTAAAAGGTAATGAGTTCTACTGACCCCTACATCCAAATTTTCTCATCTTTGGACGCTAAGCTGACAAGCACCAGTGATTAACACTTCAATCTTAATTCTAAATTGATACTGTTGTAAATTGATTGATGTAACACAAGTGTATGTAAGGTCCTTTTAAAGATTGTACATCATTGGGTCACTGTCCATTAATGACCCCGCGGACGTCGTACCGCCTTAGAATTTTTTTTGGGTATGGAAAATAGCTTACGTCCTATTCTCAGACCTATTGAACATACACTCCGAATTTCATAAGAATCGGTCGAGCCGTTTCGGAGGAGTTTGGTTACAAACACTGTGACACGAGAATTTTATATATTATATATATATTGGTTTACTAGCTTCTGCCCGCGACTTCGTCCGCGTGGAGTTTGTTAATAGCCTTCCCGCGAGAACTATGCATTTTCTCGGGATAAAAAGTAGCCTATATGTTGACCAGTGTTATAAACTACCCCCATCCTTTTTTTTCTCTGCTTCATAAATATCTTATGAATAAATAGTTTAGTGCCAAAATTCATTATTTAGGTAATAGCAGACTGGTTTAAAGAATGTTTTAGTGAACTCATCAATAATTTCCTTTTTACTGGACAATAGGCAGGTAATCTAACAGTAGGTAATCTGCATAACGTGTTTCTTGAAAGTGTTTGTAATCTAGGATTATAATTGAATTTTTCCCGTTCCCGTGGGAATATCGGGAAATCCTTTCTTAGTGCTCCCCAACGCTCCCCAAGGAACCTGCATGCCAAATTTCATTTCTCTACGATGATCCCCGCGACTACGTACGCGCCTTAAAATGTAATAAACCCTTTTTTCCCGTTCCCGTAGGAATTTCGGGAAGTCCTTTCTTAGTGCTTCCCTACGCTCCCCAAGGAACCTGCATGCCAAATTTCAGCTCTCTACGATGATCCCCGCGACTACGTACGCGCCTTATAATGTAAAAAAAAAACATTTTTTCCCGTTCCCGTGGGAATTTCGGGAAGTCCTTTCTTAGTGCTCCCCTACGCTCCCCAAGGAACCTGCATGCCAAATTTCAGCTCTCTACGACCAGTAATTTCGGCTCTGCGTTGATATGTCAGTCAGTCAGTCAGTCAATCAGTCAGTCACTCAGTCAGTCAGTTTCTTCTTTTATATATTTAGATAGATAGATGGCTGTTTCCCGCGACTTCGTACGCGCCTAAACATTAAAATGTAAAAATCCCATTTTTCCCGGTCCCGTGGGAATATCGGGAAATCCTTTCTTAGTGCTCCCCTGCGCTCCCCAAAGAACCTGCATACCAAATTTCATCTCTCTACGATGATCCCCGCGACTACGTACGCGCCTTAAAATGTAATAAACCCATTTTTTCCCGTTCCCGTAGGAATTTCGGGAAGTTCTTTCTTAGTGCTCCCCTACGCTCCCCAAGGAACCTGCATGCCAAATTTCAGCTCTCTACGATGATCCCCGCGACTACGTACGCGCCTTAAAATGTAAAAAAAAACATTTTTTCCCGTTCCCGTGAGAATTTCGGGAAGTCCTTTCTTAGTGCTCCCCTACGCTCCCCAAGGAACCTGCATGCCAAATTTCAGATCTCTACGATGTTTCCCGCGACTTCGTACGCGCCTAAACATTAAAATGTAAAAATCCCCTTTTTTCCCCGTTCCCGTGGGAATTTTGCAAAATCCTTTCTTAGCGGATGCCTACGTCATAACATCTACCTGCATGCCAAATTTCAGCCCGATCCGTCCAGTGGTTTGGGCTGTGCGTTGATAGATCATTATATCAGTCAGTCAGTCAGTCACCTTTGAGTTTTATATATTTAGATAGATTTAAAAACAATAAGGGTAAGTTGATTCATGCATAGTTGACGGACTCCTGGTCGTTAAATATGGCGGCCGAGCTGTCATTGCGTACAGAAACGTCATTTTATCTCATAGTAATTTTTTTAACGTTAACTTTTACTTTAACGGACGGTTTACTTCAAAAGTAACATTGACCTATTGGAATTTTTATTTATATTAAATGCTATTCTTTGTTTACAGTCACAGTGAACATACTCATCACAGTGCATGCCATTGCTTTTCAGAGTACAGAACGGAGCAATCCCGGCAAGAGATTGAGCTGTTGGAGAGTCTTGAAGAGTTGAAGGAGCTGAATCGGCGGCAGCGGGCGGTCGACTACGAGGGCATGCTGCAGCAGTACAAGCCGGAGACGGCCGAGGCTCGGCGGGCGCGCGAGGAGAAAGAGGACGATGACGTCATCAAGTAAGTCACACCACGCTCAAGTGGGAAGATAGCAGAGGAATTGTGACGTCACTAGCTGTGTTGCCATAGAGCGAGCGGCGGGAAGATGGTGACGTCGTTCAGTTGTGGATTACACAGTAGCAGAAGAGGTCCCATCAAGTTCATAAATGTGTGTACATTTTTGGACTTTATTACAACGGAGTGAGGTGAAAGTACCGTCCCGAGACGGCTATCGCTCGTCGAGTTCGCGGGGAAAAGGGCGAAAATGACGTCATCAAGGAAGGAACGTAGTGTTTTATTCAACACCACACATTCAAGGAACAGCATACATAAACGTAATTAAATTAAACAAAAAGTATATCATACAACAGGGGGGTCTTATCTTCTATACTATAATAAAAGGGTAATTTTCTGTCTCTTTCTTTCTGTCTGTCTGTCTGTTTGTTTGCGTTAATCTCCGGAACTACTGAACCGATTCGAATGTAGTTTTCAAGGGTAGATAGATCATCGCTTGGAGCAACATATAAGCTATGATTGATTAAAATCGGATGTCGGAGAGAAAAGTTATCGGCAATATTATATTCCACGCAGACGAAGTCGCGGGCACAACTAGTCGCTAAATAAATAGATATGTATGAATATTTTAGGTTTACGTCGTAAAGTCGAACGAGGCCCATTAACAATTTTTTTTTGCCTTACAGATCCATTAAATTCGGTGGATCATCGACGCAAAAAGTAGTCGCGGAAGAAATCATAGAAGAAGTTGAAGATGACGAACCACCTGCAAAGACATCTAAGATAGAAGTTATCCCCAAAACTGAGACAAAGAAGAGTGAATCGTGGCACAGAAGTATTGGGGTATTGAATAAAAAGCCTCTAGCAAATCTTGTGAAGAGCAAGAAGGCGGAGTTAGTTGTGCCAAAGACTACAGTGATAAGTACGACGGCAAGTGACAATGAGAATGATAGTGGCAAGAAAAGTGACACAAGTACCGTACCAGTGGCCACCGGACTTACTTTGCTGGCAAACTACTCTGGCAGTGACAGTGATTCACAGTGAGTCTATCCATATTTATTTTTATTATGTGACTGCTATCGAACAGTTGATATTCCGTGATGCTGAATTCAATCATTAAATTATGTAAATGCGTATGTGTATTTTTAATAATTCCAATCATGTTAGTAGGAGGGCCTGGTGCGAGGTCCGTCCGGGGAGGTACCACCGTCTTTCCCCACTAACCTGCCGCCAAATAGCAGTGCTCGCACTGTTGTGTTCCGGTAGGGGGTTAAGGCAGCCGGTGAAATTTCTGGCACAGAGGCATTCCATCTTAGGCCTCAGGGTAGGCAACGCATTCGAGATCTTATGGTTTCTAGGGATAAAAAGATTTCTGTGTCCACGGGCCGCAGTGACCACTTACCATCAGGTGGGCTGTGCGCTCGTTTGCCTATACCATCGACATAAAAAATTTTTCGTTGCCAATCTGATTTACTGTTATTAACAGATAAGCCAAAATAAATTATTTACACTAGTTAATAAATTGGCAAAAAGGACGATGACCTAATAAATTTAGTGAAACTTATCTAATTCATACAGCTTTATCACATTTTTTTAATAAATTAACTAAAAAATCAATCTTAATTAATGTTAAATAAAGAGCAGTCGATACAATTTTATTAGGTACTACTACTACTACTACTACTACAGCCTATTTGCGTCCCACTGCTGGGCGCAGGCCTCCTCTCGTCACGGTAGGTACTTATTTAAAAAAATCTTTTTTGATTGAAAAACTACAAAGTGACTTTTTTAAACATAATTTCATTACTTAATCTGTTTAGGTACATATACGATATTGTCTAATTTGTACCATACCTACTAGCCGTCTCGCGTAGGTCCCATTTCTTCCCGTTCCCGTGGAAATTTCGGGCAATCCTCTTAGTGCTCCCCTACGCTCCCTAAGCCACCTACATGTGCAAATAGGGATGACGACAGGGTGAAGAAATCGAAATTCTAATTAGTCCGTCAGTCAGGTAATAAAAAAATATTAGACACGTATTTTTTGTTTTATCAAATATAACAAAGAATGACCAAGTTAAAACGCATTAAAGTTGGAGAGTGGGTGCTAACTACGTCACCGTTAGGTATAAATCGTACCTAACCGTGACGCCACGCGACATTTCAACTCAATATACCTATCTCCGTATAAGTTTGATTACCTAAAAAAGAAAAAATACGTGTCGAACACTTTTCAATAATCTTCCTGATAGACTAAGGAAAAAAAAGTTGTCGTCATCCCTATTTCAGCTTGCTTCGCTCAGTAGTATCGGCTGTGTGTTGTCATCAGTCAGTCAGTGATGGAAGAGTTTTATATTCGCATGCAAAGTCAGTGGTGGGAGACACGAAAACCATCGCAGCGTGTGACATAGCCAAATATGAAAACTGACGGACACTAAAGTGGACTGTCACTGTTGCCTATTTACTTGCATGCATTAAGTACATCTGGAGCGAGTAATGTCTTCCGCAACTTTTTTGTCTTTATTTCTCGTTATGTGGTTAGAGGGTGCTAAAGTTAATCCCCGGAGGAGACTCGGCTATGGAGCGACGACCTCGTGAGGGTCGCGGGAAACCGGTGGAAGCAAGTACCACAGGACCGGTCTGAGCCTCGGGGGAGGCCTATGTCCAGCAGTGGGCGTCTTTCGGCTGAAATGCTGATGATGATGAGGTTAGATAAAGAGACATACAAGCCTTGTGCCACAAATTTTCGTCTCAGTGGTAGTTGGCTATGGGTGAATAATGACAATGTGCTCGATATTTTTTTTTTTATGGATAGAAATAACCTTCCGTATCAAGAGAAAAAAATCTCAGAATTTTCCGTGCCGTAGATTTCGCGTAAAAAATACATTGATTTTGAGTTACGACGATTGAAATAAAGGTGTTTCTATGGTCCAAGTATGCAGCACTACTTCTTAAAAAACAAGTGTTGACACTATTGACGGTGACAGTTCTTGCTTCATTCGCTTTTTATTCGTAATAACGTGTTTAAAGCATATGTCGTCGTTGGGGCCAAACAGAATCGAAAGTCCAGTAAGCAAAAGCAGTCATCAATAAGCTATTTTTCCAATAAAATTGTTAAAACACGTAAAGTTATGTTCGTACGAAGGAAGCGAGAACTGTCACCGTCAAATGTCAACACTTTTATTTGTCAGAAACATGTGCTGTGCTTACTTGGACCAAGGAAAACCCGAATCTTTAAATCGTCATAACGCAAAACCAATTTTATTTTTAACCCAAAATCTACGCCACGGAAAATTCTCAGATTTTTTTCTCTTATTACGGAAGGTTATTCCTATCTATAAAAAAATAATCAAGCACTTAGTCATTTTTCACCCATAGCCAATTCCACTTATTAGAATTGTCCATGTCCGTCGACCAAAAACTATAGTTGCATATTGCGACTTCGTATTCGCTAGTTGGCGCTGTCGTCGTGCACACTGCCAATATATTGATTGACTAGCTTTTCCCCGCAACTTCGTATGCGCAGAAATACTAAAATTTAAAACCACGGTTTTCCCGTTCCCGTGGGAATTTCGCAAAATCCTCTCTTAGTGCTCCCCTATGCACCACAAGGAACCTGCATGCCAAATTTCAGCTCTCTACGACCAGTAGATTCGGCTCTGCGTTGATCGAGTCAGTCAGTCAGTCAGTTTCTTGTTTTATATATATATAGAAGATAGAAGATAGATATATTACGGAATACCAATTGAAATATATCTAAAATAAACATCATACTTAGAAATATTTAAATTAGGTAATCTAATGTGATTCTAACTGGAAAATACAAGGGTACAAAAATACGACGATACCCTTTTAATAAAAGGTAGGTAGCGTCCTGCAATTATATTGACTCGTCTTGGCGCGGGCATTACCGTGCCTCCAGATACCTAATAGGGAACAATTGAAAAATCTTATTCAAGCGTTCCTTCAAAATCAAAATATTTATTCAGCAAATAGGCCACATCTGGGCACTTTTACATCTTGATAGTTAGCCCTCTCTTTTATATCTAGTCCATGGCATCAACTTTCGCCTATTCGCTGTGTGCGTTGACCTAATAATAAGTAATAACATATGGACGAACAGTGCCTAACAGAATATGTCAAAATATATGGAGCAAACGGACATTAGAAAATACGTTCCAATATGCTAATAACGCCTCTTTCTAACGAGGGCCAAACGGGTGCCCAAGGTGTTCGGGCACCCGTTTTGACAGGGCCATTTTTCTCCGGCTGATTGTGAATCCTTACTTATAATAGGTAGATCAATGAGTACCTACTATACTTTTGAAATTTAAAGAAACGATTTATATAGATTTGAGCAATAAAGTCGAAAATCAACTCGGTCAATGCATTCTCAAGCGAGATATGATTTTTTTCGAAGTACCGATGATATTTTTCATCGCTTTATCCTCCTTGACTTCTCCATTCTCGGTAGCCAAGTCAGTTCTTTTTAAAGTTTTTTCGGCTGTTCTAATGGGTCTTTAGTTATCGGCCCAGATCGGGTGCGTAATCGGCTTAGCGGCAACTACCTAGATAACATTCAAGAAATCCAACAGCCGAAACAATACAACAATGTTCGAGTTTTACCAGTAAAATAATAAGAAACATGATCTTTATTGTTAACGTTGTTGTTTGAAAATGTTAGTTCAGAAAATTTTGCTTCAAAAATATTCAAACGCTTCACAATCCTGAGTAGGTATAAGTAATTTCATGAGGAACTTCCTATTAAAAGACCCTTCAGTTCCGTCACTGCTCGATAATCGACTCGATCGATTGTTTCTGTGATTGTTACCGATGAAATTAAATCTAAATCCCACGATCTTCCCCGCGTCTATTTTGACACAAATACGGTGTGAATGGAAGATGTAGTGCAGGTTAATAAAAACAGCTTCGTGCGGAACAAACAGATCACACCGAGACAGTGACAATCCGGCGTTGCACTACACCTCCTTTGTGGCCCATTCACTGGCAAGTGCGTTCACGCCGCATTCGAGGCGCTTTCTATTAAATTCTAACCCTTTTTGTACGAGTCGATGCAACCAAGGTTGATGCACTTGCTTGTACTTGACGACGCGTTTACGTCCACGAGCTCTATGACTGCAGTTTGAGATGTCACCTCTTATTGGCAATGGGAAATGCCAATTTTTTGTTATTCTTTTCACGATTTTATTCAACCGATGTTCATTTTGTTAGGTATCGGAGAACTATAGCAACTTATTACCTACTGGCTTCTTCACTTGCTTTCATAGGATTGGAATTCGGTTAGAGCGTTCCCGCGAGAACTACCTAGATACTTATGCGTTTTTCCGGGATAAGTATAATCTACCTCCCATGCCAAATGTTGTGGGAATCCATCCGACCTTAGTTCTCGAGTTAAACCCGGACATAAGTACATAGGTAAGTCTACTACACCTTAAATTGATTGGTACTTAACACTTTTACGTTCCACTCTATACATATATTTTAAAACTGTGTTGACTTTGATGACTCATATGTAAATATTTAGGTTTAGCTAGGTTTTACTTAGCAAGCCGAGCAAAGAATTGGTTCTTTAACTGTTCTGTCAATCAAAACTGCATGTATGTTGTGTAGCATGGATGTGAAAATTACGAATCGATCGAGTTTCAAAAAAACTATACTTGGCTACGATTTAATACGGTTCCTTCTTATTGTCCGCGTTTCGCAGACGATAAAGTTTCCCTTCAGCAGATTTGAAAGCAGCAGTAACTTTATCCCACAACAAACAGCCTCCATCTACGTTACATCTCAGAAGTGATACCTGCCTTGACCTTTTAGAATAAATTGATTGGAAGGAGCCGCTAAACCTATTGTAAATCGTAGATAGGGGGTGCATTGAATAAAATGATTTGTCATGTTGTGTAAAAAATACAAACGCATTCCTTGTTATCACGGCTTTGTTTACTACCTGCCGGCGGGAGGAGCTTTTGGGTAAATGGGTTCTTTCCCACATTATAAGAAACCAAAAAAAAATCTAATGATATGAGCTCTGGATCAGAGGACTGGCCTAATATCGAAAGATACTTGATTTGAATTTAAATTACAGGGCTGATATTTCAAATAAAATGTTTCATACATAGGCAAGATTAGGACACTAATGGACAATGGAACAAGTAAACTAAGGGAATTGTTCCTATTCCAGTTATTCCGGGTGGGATTTCAACCTCTTCCATTTGGTGACCACTCGCAATACGACTAGAGTTTAACCGCATCTAGCTACATATAGCCATAAAATATTAATAACGTTCATTAAAAAACGTATAACTGAAACGTTTTAGTAACTTAATAAAAGATCTCATCTTGCGAAAGTATTTTCATCCGCTCGAGAGGATAATCGTGTGTCGGTGAGATCCGCCCGGCTCGAGTGGGCAGCCGGTGGTCCGCGCGCACTCGCCCAAAAACATCCCCAGACGTAATATAATATTTCCCTAGCAGCCTTTATTTAGCCCGGCGCCGCGACAACTCACTTCTCGGAACAGCCCCGACGTGTCGACTCAAAGCCGTTACGTTTATGAAAAAACACTATTTATGTCTGTGAAAAAACCACGCCTGAAGACCGATGCTTTTTGTTTGGACCCGATTTGCAGGAATCCGCAGGTACCGCGTGGAAAAATATTAATTTGACGGTCAGGAGGGCGTGGCCGGAACGTTTTAGCTAGCTGGAGCTGTAATCGAGCGCCGCCCGAGATTGATGAGGCGATCGCCATCCTTCTGTCATGCATGTAAACAAATGCTTGCTTTTTCTACGATGATTAACTACTTAGCAGAGAGTTTGGAGGGCTGGACGAAAAACCGTAAGGTACACCCACTATCATTTCGGTGCTGGACAATCCATTTAGGTCGTCTAGTTCTGGCCAATACTGAATATTAATAAGTATAAAGTAATTTAAACAGGCTACTGAAAGCCTTGTGGCAATGAAATGACCGCATGAATTCCGGGCTGCGTCTCATATTAGTGAGCTATTAAAGTCGCTCGTCTTCTTCGCAGATACCGCCGACCACTTTAAGGATATAATTACGGCATGTTTTTATTTGTGGTGTCTGATAACGGAACCACATTCCGATTTCTGCGATCAGGTCTTGTTTAAAATTATATGAAACGTCGACTTGTAATACGGCTTGTAAGGGAATGATCAGCACTTATTGGACAATTGTACGCACCGGATGCCACTCGCTCGCATGATTGATTAAAAAGCCGCAACTTATTCATCCCACTATAAATAAAGTTGTTAATGGGGGGCGGCTCGCATGTAATTGGACCTTAAAATTCCACCATAAACTCACACAAGCTTTAATTCCCACTTACGCTCTTACCACACCGAATATAGAGTTGAGAGTTGATTCTTCTGACTTATGAGGTTCATTCGGACTTTTTATCCTAATACTGAACTTCAATGGCAGACGTAGAACCAATAATAGTAGTAAACGTTTCACATTTAAAAATAACAGAAGTCCTCCATATCGTAAACATTCTCACAGTGCAATCGCGCACACATGCGCGCCGTCCTCGCGTGTACGCTACACGAAGGAGTCGAGGCACTCACACAGCTGATCGGGCGGTAGATGTTCCATTCATAATTTTAACAACCACTCATTATGCTCCGGCTTCGGCGGAGAACGAAATGGGAAACGCGGCCCTGAGGGAGTTTAGGTAAAAAAACAAGCCGACCTCACAATTTGCGGCCTCTTCATATGCGTTGATGTTTGAACGGTAAGGTTTCTCGCTGGAAGTTTCTGGAAATTTGTATGCATTACGTGTGTGTCCAGTCCACTTTCCACGTCTTAACTAAAGACGTATTGGCCGTGACCCGCTTAAACGACTAGTGCACATAGGGTCTTTAACTTTGTAAAGTTCTTTAACAATAAAGAACCATCCTGACATTCATATTAGCGTGTAACGTAGTTAAATGTTGTATAAGTTTTAGTAATCTGTGTACTGTACACACTGAATACTTGTCTTATTTTAATTTACCTTCGCAATTCAATTATCTCTCGTAAATAGGACGACTTAATGGTTTTCTGCTTAACTTTATAATAATAGCCCTTTCTTGTTTTCTTAGCCCGCACTCCGTGTGTGGTTCGTACCTACCTACAATGTAATCGGACTTTTATATTTAGGCATGTATACACAAAGATGTGCGATCCTCTCGACTGAAGGTAAACGCTCAATATGCCCCTATATTAAAGGGTCCGTAATCGTATTGTTAGGGTTCCGAAGTCCACAAGGAACCCTTATAGTTTCGCCATGTCCGTCCGTCTGTCCGCACTATTGCTCGGAGATGCTTAGGTCTAGAGAGCTGTAATTTGGCATGAATATGCATATTAGTTACGCTGACAAAGTGGTACAATAAAATTTTGAAATATATTTTTTTTATAGGGTACCTCCCCTACTCGTAAAGTGGGGATGTAATTTTTTTTTCTTGCGTACCCCATGTTGCGGCATATCGTTGAATAGGTCTTAAAAAATATTGTGGGTTTGTTAAAACCATTTTTTGATTAAGTGATGCGTTTGTGAAATATTAAGCTTTAAAGTGATATTTTTTGTTAGTCACGTATCCCCCCCCCCCTGCCAGCTAAATGGTGGTATTTGGATGGCTGAAAAAAATCACGGTTGTGGCATATATAACGTAGTTGAAAGAAAAACTATCAGAGCTAAGTAGGCTGTACAAACTTACGAGTAATAGTCGACCAACTTATAATGATGATTTTTCTCGAGCGGCAGGGGCGTCGGGCGGGCACGTCATACCACAGGCTAGCTAGATGCTAATAAGTCTTAGAAAGGTACTGTGGGCATCCTCAACTTCGGAACCCTATAATTTGCGCGTGGCCCGACACGCACTTGGCCGGTTTTTTTTTAAACAATCTGAAAATAACCTTCCGTGCTATCCTGCGCAAGATATTGACGATTTGAACAATACGAAACCTTTGAGAAGGTATTCCGACGAAATTAGCCAAAAGTAAATCGTATTTAGGCAAGTAAAGTGAAGAACACTTAATTGGTACAAAAAAATACATGAAAATGTATACAAAATTCGTGGACTACAATATACACTACAAAGGCGACTTTACAAAAGAAGCAACGTAGTACCTTCACGTTTTAGGCAAAAGTAAAACGTTTGTGTTAAATTACTTAATATATTGCCAACTGTTTTCCAACGCAGCGTATTCATTGTCTTATTTTGAACGTTAACATTCTCTTTCTCATTTGCTGTGTGCGTGCGGCAAAGCGGTACTTACAAATTTTGTGATCGTTTCTGATTCGGAGGATATCTTTGAATATCCCTTATTTTGTCAGCAGATAAGGGACCTGATAAATATGCAGGACGTGTGCATCTTATGGTTCATATAGACCGAGAGACTTCCCATTAAATATGACAGGCCATCTACATTCCTGAACAACAAAGCCGTCCTACGATTAAAATAACACCTCCTTCGTAGAACGTATATCCATTTTTACTTCACAAGAGTCCGTAACGTTTCCGCTGGGGTCCGATGATACCTTTTTTCCGAAGGCCGTTGAAAAAACCTGGCGTCCCATTAACAATAAGATCAAAACTAGCCGCGTCGACAATGCCCGGCGAGCGCCAGCCTCCGACCGCTCGGAGCGCACTTCCAGGAATCGCGCCCGTTCACAAAAAGTCGAGACTCATGCAGGGAGTGGGAGAGCTGGCGAACTTGCATTCCTTCCGCAGCTAGCCCTGGCACCAGGTTGGCGCCTCCAAAGGCGCCACGCACCTGCTGACAATGCCTAATACCTACCTCAAATGATGATCCTGGACCCGGACTAAGCCAAGAACAATAGCTATGTTCAAAATCAATCCATTTCATACGATGGATTGGTTGATTGATTTCTTAATTCTTAGATTGATGGTCTGAGTCAGAACATTGGACTCTGTTCCGTCTTGTTGACAAATAAAATTGCTTTAATGTAATATGCCATTCCTATCATACAGTGAAGTATTTTAACCCAAAAAGTAATGAGTAATAGTGACCTGTTAACCCCGAGTTGACGCAATAGCTCAATAGAATAACGCAATAATAAAAGGTTGGCGTTTCATCAATATTTTAAAAATCTGTCAGCAAAAAAAAGTGCAACAATGAGAGATACGGTAACGTCATACGGGGCATTATGCAATGCGGTTAGTCTCATTGTAAGAGTGCAAAAAATGTAACAATAATACGAGAGCTTTAATGTGATTTGGAACATCCATTAGGGCATGCCACCGGCGCGGGCGCAGCTCCCACGCTCTGTCCTTCACGGGGTGGCTCAGGCGCTGTCAGCTGTTGGCCTTGGCACCAATCTTGTCTTGCTGGTACCAGTTAATGATCAACACTCCTTTTTCATCATGTCATGAAATTAAAATAAGTAAAAGTTTGAAACACATCTTCAATTAAATGTAAAATTTGCCTGTAGAAAATTGAAAGTTATCTATGGTGAGTGTTCTCTTGTTCATTTAGCGTAATTTTAGATTTAGTCACGTTGTAAGTTTGATAAAATATTGAACGTACAGCCCACGAATTCCGGCAGACAACATAAACACTTGTCGCGACTCATAAAAATGCATAACACAAATATCAAGCTGCGGTACACTGGTCGGGAATGCCGCTGCGTTCCCTTCGCCAGACACTGCGTAAGTATTGTGCGCTCTCTTCCTATGTCTTTAGTTCCCGGCCGAACGAGCTTTGATCGGGTGAACTTAACTTGAATTATGCAGTTTTGCCAAATATGAGACTTAGCTAGATCGATTTGTCGTCCCCGTAAACCTATAAGGTGATCCGGGGCAATAGGGATGACGACAGGGTGAAGAAATCGAAATTCTAATTAGTCCGCCAGTCAGGTAATAAAAAAAATATTAGACACGTATTTTTTGTTTTATCAAATTAACAAAGAATGACTAAGTTAAAACGCATTAAAGTTGGAGAGTGGGGGCTAATTACGTCACCGTTAGGTATAAATCGTACCTAACCGTGACGTCACGCGACATTTCAACTCAATATATCTCAGTATAAGTTTAATTACGTGAAAAAAGAAAAAATACGTGTCCAATACTTTTCAATAATCTTCCTGAGAGACTAAAGAAAAAAAAGTTGTCGTCATCCCTATTGTAGTTGTAGTAGGTATATTGCATCTTTTATTTGTAGGTTTGATCTTTTCTGTAGCTTTCTATAAATAACTTAGATGGGCTGTCACAACACAAGATACTTTTTTCTACCATCGTTAGATGGGTTTCGGAGACAGTTCTGTAGACATAACCGCTGTTAACTCGGGCTTATTTAGTGGCGTCGACTTAACTCGACTTAGAGGCTAACCCCAGGTTAGCAGGCTTGTTGCAAGTGGGCCTTAAAGCAGGTATTGTCTTTTCTTTGTCTTTAAACTGTAGCCGACCGATAGGCAAACAATCCAAGTCACCTTGAGAGAAAACCGGACAAGGAGGGCCGTGCTGCGCGGAACCCAACTTAATTTGCAAGTTGCACTGCATCGGATTAAAAAGTCAAGGAATTTAATTCGATGGGATCTAAATGCAACCGAACAGGGTGACATCAACGAAGATAAGTCGCATTTATCATCACGGACGGTCTCTCAGAAGTGATGCACAGAATTAGAGATTACGTCATTGCGTGGGGCGTTCCGTGCAGGGCCCATTCATAATGGCTGATCGCTTATCGTATTGAAGCACTGATCTATAAATAACACTTAATTTCTAATAACCATACTCACTGATTTTATCGGCGCCGGTTAAGCAACACACACCCTTATAGGAAAGCCTACCGTGTCACTGTAGTAGGTAGGTACTTTTCAATATAATTTCTCATTAGGAACTAATATTGTGTTACAATAAAATGGGGAACATGTTTTTTAACGTACATTTGTGTTAACGATCGTATCTATACCTAAATCGTGAGAATGAATGTGATAGTAATACTTATTTGTTGAATCCGGGGCTATATTCGAAGTCTTAAATAGAGATCTCTCTGTTCTCTATATATATAGGATCGCTCACGCGTCAATTTCATTGAACATGGGGATCCCTATTTTATGACTTCGAATATAGCCCCAGTGCTTGTATATGTGACATTGAAATTTGCGCAATGAGCACTGTGACAGACTAAACAGTGACACTTAGAAACCAAGTGCATGGGAAATGCACCTGTATGAGAACTAGGCAATGATGGTATCGTTATTTATTGTTATGCTATGGTTATGACAGGTCCCATACAAACGTCACAACTGAACATCCATATATTGTAAAATAATAAATGCAAATGTAACTCTTTCTGTCTGTCTTTCTGTCTTGTCTGTCTGTCTGTTATCTCTTCACGCTTGAACCGCTTGACCGATTTACATGAAATTGGTCATGGAGATCGTTGAAGTCCCGGGAAAGGACATGGCTATTTTTCATCCCGGAAAACGCGTAATTCCCGCGGGAACGCGATAACCGAATTCCACGCGGGCAGAAGCTAGTTTTATCATGCAGGTGGCATCTAATATAAACTTCAAAGAGCTTTTCACCACTGCCCTATGTTACCGGATCAAATATGATACGTAATCACCCGCTGGTCGGTTATTTCGTAACCTTTACATATTTATTAACACGTTTGTAAATATGTGCTTATAATCGCTTGATAGTGGTATCTTTGCAACCATATATTTGTCACTTTTCATTTATCATTGTAAAACAAGTTCCCGCCATAGGCGCGGTGTAATTTGAATGAATGGTTTATGCTTCTTTACAGAAAACTACATTACTTTTGTTAGCAGTTAGCACGTAAATCCTATTACAGGCTATTACGTATTGTACATAAAACGCATTGTGTGTTACAACTTTTACACCGATTGGAAGGACATGGTGAAACTATAAAAGGGTATCTACTGCGATTTTCAAGAAATAGGGGCTCGAACGCTCACGCAGGAAGGTGGTCTAAGTATACAAGTTTCGTTGCGTTGTATAGCATTAGCAAGTACAAATAGTCTGTGCCTATTTAATGTCTTAGTTTTTGTAGGACTATAGGAAGTCCCGTACCTCCACATTTCAAAACGCTTCAATGTATTTATTATTATTTAAAAAGCACCACCAACACTGAAAGCATAGTTGACGGTTGTCTCAGCACGCACACATGCGTTGAGCGTGTTTGTGGTGCTTTATAAATACTTTGAAGCGTTTTGAATTGTGGAGTCGCGGGACTTCCTATACTAGATTATCTCTACCAAGGTTATCCTATTAGTGTGCACTGTAGCAAAAGGGGAATGCCTAACTTAACTATCTATATACCCATATAATCGATCTAACTTCATTGCAGATTAAATGTAACGCAATAATCACGTCATATTGTGGGTCGGCGGGTGAATTGTGGCGAATTTGCGCCACGTGACCACTATTTGCAACAAGTATCTCAATTATTATATCACTCCACTCTCATTTACTTGCAATTAAGTCATTTCTCCCCATGCGGGCTGCTTGATTATCGTTTAGTTAGTGACTCACGACGACTATTTAGGTCGGGTCACATTTTCGAGCCACGTCACTGTAGTTAGATAGTATTCCTTTCATAAATTACGGAATACCTATATGTTTAATGAACTAAATGTAAGTGTAAAGAGTACATAAGTAGATTGCTATTGGGGTCAGAAAGACAAGACGGTTTCCGGCGCTGCCAGTTATAATCTACCGAAAACTTGTATTTATTGTGCAAAAACTTTAATGACCTTGTTATCAAAATGAAATTCCTGGAAACAACATGCCCTGAAAGGAGCCATGGGTAGGGAAGGCTCAATTGACTTAGACTTTTGTTTGAATGGCTATTCATGTTCTGTAAAGAGCGCCAGCGTATCGAAATTTAGGCTCATGGTCAAGTCGTGGGTAGTGACAATTGTTGGGCATCAGTGGACGAGAGATAAACGGACAGACAATAGAGAGGGTCTGGCGCCAGCGCGTCGGTGCGAGTAACAACATAACGGTGCACCATTCGAATCGGTGCGCCATTGTCCTGCAGGTAGGCTCCCCGCACTTGCCGTCGTCACAGGCTAAATAAAGCAAAAGTGAAAAGCGCAGGAAGCGATATTATCTGTTGATTTTGACAGTAATCCAAGAATAACACTTGGCTCCACGTATTAGGTCGGTTAGAATTAGTATGGGTCTCAATGGCACAGGTAGATGACTCGCTGCTGTGTAAATAGCGCCGGTGTCTATTCTCGGTAGTTTATTCTTGGACTGAATAGTGTAGAGTACGTATTAGTGGCTATGAGGATGTCCTCTTCACTGAACGGTCGGAATGACCATTAAAATTGGAAGAAAGCACCTACCTAGCCTTTGACGCCATAAAACGACCAGCTAACGTAATAAAAACGACACTGAGTCCAACAACCCAAGGAATCCCTAAAAGAATGAAACAAAACAACTGCGCTAACCCCAAATTCTGCACAAGGCATTCTCACAAGTCCGCTTCCGAAAAAACGCTTCCGGTGGAGGTCATGGAAGCAAAATATTGCATTTCGAAGAATCGGTTCGGTGCATAAAAGGGTCATTCTCCGAAATTCTGTAATGAATGATCCGAGTCGTCCTTTTGCGTAAGACAATGTATCAGTGCGGGATGTGGCGGGGCGGGGCGCACTGTTGGCGTGACATCTTGTCCGCTCTACCTATTATGTAGAGCCGCTTGGCTAGGAAATAGGTACTAAGACATCGTGAAACAGTTTTGGCAGTAGTATTTTGGTCACTAGAGTTATAGACGCGCCGCGGATTTCGTTTTCATTCGATGTGACCCGGACTCTTAGCCTTTGTGGCTTTATAGGTCTTCAAATTCTCATCCAATATCCAATTAATCGAGTTGAATAAATCCATTACTTGCTTGATATCTTTATCACTGTACTTTATACCTATAGTATAACGAATCGCTATATTTTATCTTCACCTTATTACCACAGAATAAAAATGTCCCATTGCTGATTGCTTTCATTTGGTTGTCTGCATTTGTGTCATTAGAAACTCCGTACGCGATTAATTGTGGCTTGTACCCGCTTTGAATCGCCTTCCGCCTATGGCACACGCTCGCAGTGGGCCGCACGATCGGCACATGTCTTGCACTCATTCGCCTGTGCTATTAATGGGCCCTTTCAACAGCATTGTCTTGCACATGCAGCGGAAACAGGGCCCCACCCCGTGTGCTCTTCCTGACAAATTTGCACTTGGCTCGTTGTAAAAAAAAAACCCGCAGACGAACTACGGAGTCGCTGTCAAGTTAATAATCAAATGAAGCTTGCCTTAGCTCGGTTTAATTGACATTGACTTCTATACTCTCGATTGTTTGAACGATATTGTTTTTCCCCGCTTTTCCCGTTTCCGTAAGAGTTTCGGGAAACCCTCTCTTAGTGCCTCCATTCCTCCTCGTGTCGTATCTCCTCAATGATGAGGGTCGTGACCTCGACGAACGACTTTTCTGGAATTTCCAACGTGGCTCGGATTTGATCAGACCGACGCACTTCTGCCCCTGGGTCTCTTGCCTTCTACTTTCCCTGTCAGTAAAAGCTTCTCCAGGTTGTCGATCCTCAAATTCCCACGGGAGTTAAATAGAATGGAACTTGCGCCAGTCATATCGCATGACACGGCTAGACTTCTTCTTCTCATATGTTATTATTATTTATATCTATAAAACAAGAAACGGACTAACTGTCTGATCGCTCAAATGCAGAGCCAAAACTATATACATATATGGTCATAGTGAGTTGAAATTTGGCATGCAGGTTCCTTGGGGAGAGCGAAGAGAAGCATTAAGAGAGGATTTCCCGAAAAACTTAGACTTACGCGGGTTATTCCGCGGGACACGGCTAGTTCGTCATAAAATACCCTCATTTTCCCCTAAGGGGATGAAGCTACAAATTACTAGAACCCTTTATTATTCATCAAGTGTGAAACATGATCTTAAACGAGGGTTGCATCGGTGAACACACATAACATAAATGATACCTGTCTCAAAATGTAACAAACTCAAAAGAAAACGAAGGAGTGTTAAGTTAGTACTTTAATTTCCTACCCCTTACTTACTACTTCGTTCAAAACTATAACACACCTATGTAACATTCACTCCAACGATCCAAATAAATAAAGTGTTGAATAATTTCTTGTATAATAATTTAAAAACGTAGATAAATGGGAAAAGTAGAATAAGAGCCTTCACCCTCTGTCGTGCTACGAAAGTCGTAGCTGTCGTAGCACGGTGCTACGAAAAAAACAGTTGTTGTAAAAACATCCCTATAGCTACCTTAGTTCATACTATTAATCAATCAACAATTAATAATGAATGAAACCTAATTTAAGAATATGTTTCGTAACATCTGGTCTACCTACCATCTTTAGAAATAAATAACTAGGTATGTGAGTTCATTTTATGACAATCATTGCTTTTTTAAATCATGCTACTAGAGGAGACAACGACATCCTCAAACATTTTATGAATCTAAAGAAATTTGTCACACTATTATTAAACAAATTGACATATAGACAAAGGCATTAGACAAGCTGAAAATATTTAGTATAAATGAATTATTATTTATCATAGATGAATTATTGTTTATCATACAATACCATCACGAATTCCCACACAAAACGAAGGACATAGTAAATGTGTTTATTGTAATAATCCATTAATCAGTAGATATAAACCTACGTGTAAACATGCAACTTGTATTTAATACTTTTGTTAGTAGTTTTAGTATAAATACTTATTATAATAATATTTACCGACCCGGGGGAGTAACAATCACAGATAAAACTGTCTTCCATACTAATACATATTACGAGTAAATGCGCAAGTTAATATTGTCTGTTTGTCTGTTACCTAATTTGGCATGGATATTGGTTATAGTTCGAGTCCAGGGGAAAAACATAGGCTATCAGCGGGAACCGAATTCCACGCGGACGAAATTTATACAAGAAAACAAAGTGAAAAAATCGGGATTCATCCGCGTGAAAATCAACTGCAGAGAAAACTAGTTCCAGGTACGAATATGTTATGTTCAAGACATGTACGTACGTACTCATCTATAAATATCATAATAATTAATTCTATAGAAGAGGCAGTATACCACCCATTGAGAGGCTTTCAGGCGCGGGTCGCTCCGCTCTCAAGCAGGCCTTAAGGGCTGATAATATGATAATTGACTCGTTCGGGCCCCGCTCGCGTCCGGCGCACCCCTTCCATAAATATTTTCCGATCAAATTGTTATGCGCTCTAAAAAATGCCGTGAGTCC
Source organism: Aethes cnicana (assembly GCA_963971205.1). Lineage (NCBI taxonomy): Eukaryota > Metazoa > Arthropoda > Insecta > Lepidoptera > Tortricidae > Aethes > Aethes cnicana. The sequence continues at coordinate 6,142,149 of OZ020273.1, read as the reverse complement.
AATTCTCGGAATCACCAGGGCGGTTTATACAAAGCCCTCGAAGAAGACAACAATATAGTGCAACACATGCGCCCAACAAGGACGAAATGAATGGAATGAGGTTCGACGCAGGCGACGGGGCGAGTTGTGAGAATTTTATTTATTGGGTTGTGTTGTTCCGTTATGAACGACGCGTTAGTAAATAAATAAATATAGCTCTATCGGCCAGGAGGATGTTTAATCTTGCAGACAATGCTGGAGTGCTAAAAAGCTGCATCCGTAACGACCGCGGTGACACTATTTCAGTCTTTAACGGTAAAATAGGAAACCTGTTCCCATCCGTTACATCTTCTGACCATATATGTACAATAGAAGGGAAAAGAGATCTTATCCTCTTCTGAAAACGTTCCTCATTACCGGTCTCTAAACTGATTCTCCCACAGTGCCATTGAGTTACTTTCTGGTTCATTATTATCGTCAACAGCCCGGACGTCTAAACATCTTCCTGCAATTAACTCCTTGAAGGACAACAAAAATTACAGTGCCAACAACTCCGTCAGCCTTAAATACCATCAAGACTATACCTGAATACACTAAATCATTTCACTTAGAACCACATCACCGCCCATACAAAGCAATTCGGTTATGCAAATCGACTCAATAATCAATTCTTGAACAATCAATCTCCTGTCAGCGCTCGAGAACGTTGACCTTATGCCAAAGAAACGTATAGCACGAAATTTGTCTGAGATGTCGCGTCTAGCTAGTGCTAATTACGGACGACATTTTTGTCGTATTACGCACTGCGAACCGTTTCCATTACGCTGAGAACCGTGCGTGATATCACGAATCTTTAGAGTAGTGCTACGGATGTCTGCCAGTTGAAACGTTCCTTTTTCAAGCTCTATAGTGTCGTGGGTCTCAAAGTTGGTATAGTTTCAGCGGTTAAGCTTTATTGTATCCATAGAGTAGTTAAGTCACAAGCAATCTAAATAAGTACAAATGATCGTTTACAAAACTCCTTCCATTAAGCGATTTAATCTCCATCAATAAATATTACAAATAAATAGTGACAGAGCTAATTTGTTGTAAAATTTATGTGACTTCTGAATCAAATCTGTTACTCAATAAATTACAATATGGCTTCTTTATCTTTCATTAAAAAGCTATGTAGTCGACAAAAAGAAAAGTAAAACAAACACTTGGACAATTTCATAAACTTTTTAACAATGTATCATTCTAAGGTATTTAAAAAAGTTAGTTTATTATATTAGTCCCGTCCGACGAGTGATCATATCGTATTATGGACTATACCTACGATCGGCAGTCGCTATGGCATTTTTTATTACTTATCTAATTCTTTTCATCCATATTGTACCTTTAAAAAAGCGGTCACACGCACACTCCGTAACTAAATTACTAAAGCCGGTGACAATCACACTTAATTAAAGCTACGAGTCAGTCTTAAATTAAATTGTTGCATGAATCATCTAATTGACTGCTGAAGTTTCAATGAAGATTATTGAAGCAAAGCGGTTGGGCAACTCAGTTAAGGCAGTAATTCTACACCGCCAAATGAAGCACCTGCGTCAATGCAACGTGGAAGATAAAACATTCCATCGAATCTAGATAAGTATCTAAATCAATGTTCGCTCTATCTAAAGCATTTCCATATAAAGACCCGCATAGATCCATTTGTTCCCATTCCCATAGGAATTTCGCGAAATCCTGTATCATTGGCTCTACACTCCTCAAGAAACCTACATGCTAATTTTAGCTTTCTACAACCAGTAGTTTCGGCTTTGCGTTGATTGATCAGTCAATTTATTCTTTTATGTGTATAAATTGATACAAAAAATGCCATCATCATCTAGAAATTCGTTAATTTTTCCCACCAATCGAATGTGTAATTAATTAGCAACACAACAATTTAGTAGTTGTTAAATATCGGAGTCAAAGTAGACGAAGCTATCAATTTGGGATGGAGGCGCAAAGTGCAGACCCGACATTCCATACGTAATAGCGGCTACGGCAGCATGGCGTGCGCTTCTTTAAATCAGTATAGCTCGGATTTTACATATTACTAGCTTTTGCTTTGCATTTGCATGAACATGTAAAATCCCATTTTTTCCCGGTCCCGTGGGAATTTAGGGGAATCCTCTCTTAGTGCTCTCTAGTAGTTGGCTGGACGTTCTCATCAGTCAGTCAGTATGTCAGTAACAGAAGAGTTTTATGTATTTTGGTATTGTAGTATAGAATAGGTAAACAAAAAATCTTGAAAATGGGAAAGGTAGTCATGACGCTTGGAATGCTCAATTTAATAAAGATTTCATTTATCTAATTAATATTTAATTTGTACTTATAGTATTTGGCATAGGTAGGTATGTATGTATGTGTAGATAGCGTCTCTTTTATTCCAATATATCATTTGACTGAGGAAGACCTTGGGGGGAAATTGATTCCGAAGCGTTTATGAACAATTTAATCCTTTAACGATCTCAATCGACACGAAAATGAACAAATTATTCCAGTATCCATACTAACTGCGCCCTTTTTTTGTGAAATTTAACCGGTGTTTATGTAGAGACATTGTGTCTATTACGTTAAAATTTTTGAGAATGACTTTTTTCCCCATGTCGGGCCGTGAGAATAGATCGCGTGCAGTCAACGCATCTTATTAGGTAAACAGAGGGCATTAGCGTGTTTGCGGCGGCCCGCGCCGACTAGGGTCACCGCTAACCACACTAGCTACTCTGACGTCCTCCATATGAGCTGGGCTGGGCTGGTGAGCTATGACCCTACTAGCTCCTGCCCGCGACTTCGCTCGCGTGGAATTCGGTTATCGCGTTCCCGCGGGAACAATGCGTTTTTCCGGGATGAAAAGTAGGCTATGCCCTTTCCCGGAACCCCAACCATCTCCATGCCAATTGGTCCAGCGGTTGAAGCGTTAAGAGATAACAGACAGACAGACAGACGGACAGACAGACAGATATACTTTCACATTTATAATATTAATATGGATTATGGAATGGAATTATGGATTAGCCGATTACTGTTGCTGTTGAATACGTCTAAGGGAAGGGTGGTCAAAAATCCGAGCTCGGCTCTAATCACGGGCAAGCGCGCGCTGATAGATTCATTTAATTTCTGCCTGAAACCAGGATTATCCTGTCTCAGGAGGCTAAATCTAGAATCAAGATTTAGCGGCAAAAAAAATGTATATTTATTGAACTTTGAATTTTCTGACGCCCAAGATGCCCTATGTGCCCATACCCGGCCAATTTATTGAATAAATGATTGCTTATGATTTTTTCAATTCTTAGGAACATACCGCACCCCCAGTATAACACTGTATTATGTCAAAAAATCTCAAAATTTATTTGAAAATATATAGTTGAATCGACAAAAATTTGCTTAGCATACCACGAAGACCGGCGTATTTATATTTATTTTGACTTAGTACAGTGTTGTACTGGGGGTGCGATACGTAGAGTTCAGATACCTACCTACATCGGATTTTACCGGCCCTTTTTAAGGTAAATTATATTTAATGGTAGTTTTGCTGGCAGTTTAGACGCGTTAGGATTACTGCTTGTAGTTATACTGGTGAGGTGAGGATAGAACAAAGAAAGAAAATGAAACACGTGCAATAGCAACATAATGTTGTTACAATTTTAATATAATATAGTTGTTTTTGGCAGCTGAAGTGGGGACGAAGTTACTTTGTGGTCAATTAGAGCTACATTTCGCTGTAGACAAACGGATAAGCATAAGCATGCGAGAAGTCTCAAAGACAATGTAGCCGCTCGCGAATCAAACTTTACTATTTAAATATACTTAGATTAACACAAAGTCTGACGCCGGAAATTGCGGTCGAGTATTTAATTTGTCGTCGGTTCCCAGGGTTGGTATCTAATCAGACTAGTTTACACGTAACGATTGTGACTGAATGTTGCGTCTCACGCCACCTCTCGCTTTTTCCGACCAAATTAAATATTTATTAAATAAGCGCTTCCTTCAGATAAGGCGCTTTCTCACGAACGTGGGGGATCCTGAAGGGGTGCCAATGTTCCAGAGCTAGAATGCCCTGCTTATGACGTCCTAATGGACATTCAAGGCCCTCTGTTCATTCATAACATCTTGTGATAATACCTCTAGAAGTCCAGTGTAGCATAGACAGGTTTGGTCTCCCATTGCCGTGTATACTCGGCACTGTAGCAGGGCGGAGGGTGGTCGGGTCGGGCTTTGCCGCAGCTATGCGCACTGTCAACAGTCGCACTACACAGCACACAGTTTTTTGTAACGCACATGTGGCATACCGACCGCCCAGACAACCCCGACAAATATTTGCCTCCAATTCTAAAACGCTTAGAACCTCACGGTATTACAAATAATGAATACATGAACAGGTCAATCTGGTTTCGGGTTAGAATTCGATTAGTTATCACTGAATGTAACGATGGGCCTTTTAGCAGGAGTAAAATTTTACGTAAAGGTAAGAAGATCTATTATACATATAAGTATAAGCATCGGTCTTTCGTATTTTTGTAATCTACACCTATCAATTAATGACACTATTGTAGGAAACATTCCGTGGCGCGGGTGTTCTGCGTCATACTAATGCCTTACCTGTCAAACCTTTCTAAATAAATTAGTCTCTTCGAATGCTAAGCAGCATCCGTCCGACAAATAAAACAAGTAACGGCGCAATCCATTAATTGACCGGACCCGCTGCTGAGCGAAAAAAACTCTATCAGATAAAGCGGGTAAGTGTTTACGGTTTCTCACGAGCCCAGCCAACCCTCAATGGCGCCTTACTGATTGATAGCAACTCGCCGACCTTCTCACCTCGCCCGCCGCAAGCCATTCTGCTCTTTACCGCGCACTCCACAGAGCTCTGTCTAACGATGCTAACGCCGTAACAGATACACGTCCTTCCAAAAGCCAAATGCGAAGAAATCTGAAACTTGTTACGGTGCAACAAAGCGCTATCCGCGGTGCAGCGCACCGCGTCCATTCAAGGAATTCTGCGCCCTCAGCATGTACCTGTCCGCGGCCCACCTCTAAAGCCGACGACAAAAAACTATATGTATGTTAATTTCCAACATCGAAACATTCTTCATAGTTGTTACAATAGCTTTGTTATCATAATTTGGTAAAACCGTGGCTAATCGATGGCGTTTTCGAGCGAGGCGTGTTCGTGGGGAAAACCTGCCGGTAACTAGGAGTTAGGACCCGCATAGAATGAAACCCTTGCTCTGGAAAGCGCACGGAGCATGACGGCGCCCGCATGTTATGTATACTGATTTTAGGTGCGTCGGAGGTAACAAGCCGTGGTGGGCGCGGGCCGCGGGCGGCGGCCGCTCTGTAATCCCATCGGCGGTGTCGGCTTACGGCGCCTCTCGCAATTATCATATTCCAACTAAACACATAATATTGTGCACGCAATTTTAAAAATAACTCGCGTCCGGGCCGACCTCAATTGGCCCTGATTTATAGCGAGCGCCGCCGATGCCCGGCGCCCGATCACCCGCGAAAGATTGCATTCCCCACACAAATAACCATAAACGCTGCCCGCTGCGGCCCGCCCGACTTAACTTGGATGGCGTTCCTTTTTTCTCAACCAACTACTTTTAAAGCGGCAATAAGCTTTATAAAGGTGCGCTCCAATCTACATCACGAATTGATAAGGGGATACATGTACCTATCTAGTGCCTATATACTTACATCTAGATCATTTCATTTTGTAAATTAAGTACCTACATTAAACTTACTTGTCCAACATGACATGTAAACACAAGTAAGGGTATAATAACCATTTTTTACAACTGTCATCTAAATCTTACCTAAGTAGTACCTAAGGGCTAAAAAGCTTTATTAGTTTATCAATATTAGCGTATCTACAGCTTGCTCCATATCGTATCGAAACCAATATATGTAATTGTTGATGCGTTTCGCTTACTTAAATAAGCAGTCATATCTTAAGTCGTGAAAGTACTTATAGTCGCATGATCTTGACATTCTAAAGCCAAGTCTGTGTTTTATACAGTGGTTTTGTTTGCATTCTTTTGTTTATGCGAGATTGTATGCCGCAGGTTGAATTCCAGGGTTCATGTTACTAGCACACACACGGACGATGCACACAGGCGTGCATACAATTTATGAATCAAATGTATGAATGAGCTCGTGGCCACGTGTAGGTGTTCTCACGCCTGCTTTTTATCGCGCGACGTTTTTTTGAGGCGCTGTCGCGTGTGCTGCATGTGCGGAACTGCGACCCCCGCGAGGCACACATGGCGCCTACTTCGCTAATTACTCCATCGTGGCCACATCTTATTAGACGCCAGTCCTCGCCAAACCGATCGAGAACAATCACTTAACAATTTGATACTTTAATCGTTTGTGATGTCTAAAAAGTGTAGGTGATCCTACCTATTGATGGTAATATAAAGTAAATGAGATTTGTTTGCATGGGACATCTTTAATCAAACCGACAATACAAAATGTAATCGAATCGACTACGACTACAAATGGGACATACTCGAACTTATAAAGACTTCTATCTTGAAATATTTTCCTTTTATCGTTAGTGACGCTCAAAATCCTTTTAATAGAAACGCAAGTACCGATTTACTTCCTTGCAACATTCATAAATTAGTTGCCATTTTTCATCGAGGTACAGGTTTACACAACTTAGAAGGCGCGTGGATTAAGCAAAAATAGACTCTGCGTCAACTGCTTAAGTGCTTCACCGCGCGCCTTCTAATTTGTGTCGTGCTGTAACATCAAGTGACTGCGTATCCGCTTCTAACCCAACGACTGACAAGCGAGACGATGTCATTAAGCTTGAGTTGACAGAGTGTCTACGCAGTATCGAGCCGGAAATAAAAACTGGTACAATAGGCATAAAACAAATTGTGCTGGCGCGTGCAAATTGCTTGAGGCAACACTTGGACAGTAATGGGAGGCGGTCTTTTTGTGCCATTAGTAACTAGCGGCCGTCACGACTTGGGGCCGGCGAAGAGCCGCGGATCGCTGCCACCCGCGAAACCAAGATCCTTCCAAATCAACTTAGTACCTACCTACTACTATTTCGCTGTTGTTGATTGTAAACAGATTGTTAAGTCAATTCTGTACTGGGTGGGAAGAAAACCACTTGACGATATTTGATGCACGCACTTGTCCAGAATCCAATTGTGTAATTCCTTTTTTTTTATCACTGTACATTAACCAAGTTATGATCTGTTAAAAAAGTAAGACTGGGTACTGTTTAGCAACATCAATGTTTTTTTTTTACCATGCCGGGAAAAGAAAAGAAATCTATAACCATGTTTACAATCACAAACCGTGTAGGTATTATGTAAAGAATCGATCACTGATCGGCCTCATTGCATCGGTCCAACGAACGCGGCGGCAGGTACTACTGTGGTTAGGTAGGTATAATATCGTTAAATACTCTTCATCCACCCAGTTTATGAAAATATCGGCGAACTTAGGATAAGACAATCCAAATAATTAATCCCCTGCGACTGGAATTCGCACAAGATGCAAAATCGAGATGCCAGTTCAAGGGAAAATGCCCACACTTGTCAATTGCTTTTATGGTAACAACCCGGCGTGGACGTCTATGGGTATTGTTACCAACTATTTTGCTAAGGTAAATTAAATATCAATACCTATTTAAGTACCTAAGTAGTAGGAAAGTTTTCTTCATAAATGTGACATTTGTTTTGGCACAAAAAAAATTCTTGATGAGTTGGAGCATACATTTTCATATGGAACAGCATAGATACGTTATAGAGTCGCGTGTCCAAAAGCATTAAACACGTTTTTGGGTGTGACGTGACACTGAAATTAGCGTCAATCCTAAATGCCCGTCGACGCCGTCGATGGGAATCGCTGCGCCTGCGCCGCCGGCGGGCAAGCGTGCCGAAAACCAATCCCGAACCCCACCACCAGACCAGCCTAACCGCCCAAGCATATATCTAAGCTAATCCGAGCTGAAGTTAATTGCAATATGTTTCATAAAGGCTTGCCACGTGAAGGTTACTCAAGCCTGTTTCGATTTAAACTACAGAAATTAGACTTCGCCATAACATGGCGCCTTATAATTAAACCGCGATCAGACCATCGTCTTAGACGCGCGACGTATTTACGGATGAAATAAATTACTTTCGTAAACATATTTATGTTTATTTATGTAAATACTTGATAAATTAACGCAAGTCCTAGCTTGTCAACCTCGTCCACGACCCTCCCTGGGGGTAAGAGACGGTCGGACGGCAGGGGAGCAGTTTGATATTGATGACGACATATAACACAGCTTAAACCAGTGCACGCCTGAGAAACTCTGCACAACGGAATGGTGGCGGAGGGAAACACATCGTCCTTAAATGACATCTTACTCTCCCACAATCTTTCATCCTTTCATTCCATAAAGTCTACTCGTAAATTGTGTCTACAGCACCTAACTGTGTAATATTTTTAAAGAAAATGACATACTTAGATGAACTTTTAGAAGATTTTTCTTCTGTTTAAATAAATTACTTAGCTCCGCATTTAGAAAAAAAGCCTTTATTAATGCATTATACTACCTAAATTTGGCATAGGTATATTATCTAAACTGATAAAAATGTGATACTCGTTCAGTCACCTTGTTTTGCAGCCCACTCTTATAATTTGTGTCCCTTTTGGCTTCTAAATTGCCCAAAACGTACTTATCGTTCCAATTAAGTCTAAAATTATTCGGGACACTGTACACTTTGACATTAATGGTGCTTTCAGCACAGGGCGGACACGGCCTATAAAAGCACGATTTCGACCACGATTCGAAGCGTCAATGTTTGCGTGCGAGGACGTCTGTACACTTGTAAATGTGTGTGTACCATTACGCGGGCCAACAATTCACTAACCATCTCCGGATGAAACAAATGACGGTAAGGGCGAGCTGGGCGCGAGTTGCGCGCCGGCTAGATTCAGGCGGATGATTCCCTGACTTTTGAGTTCCAAAGCAAGATAAATTCAACGGGTTTCCTCTTAAACGATTTCAATTTTTTACGAGACTCAAAAGGATGTTTATATCAACTTGATATCTTATACTTTAAACGCGCTAATCTTGTTTGTATATTTCTGTTTATTTATATATCCAAGCGATCTCAGAAACGGCTCTAACGATTTGGATGAAATTTGGAATATAGGGGTTTAAGGGGGCGACAAATCGATCTAGCTAGGTTTCATATCTAAGAAAACTCGGTTTAGCTATTTTCACCCGAGCAAAGGTCGGTCGCCCACCTACTATCAATTTATGTCAACTTTAGTTGAAAGCAAAACTGCTGCTGACGCGTGGACTTCGGAACCCTAAGGTTCCGAAGTCCACAAGGAACCCTTATAGTTTCGCCATGTCCGTCCGTCCGTCCGTCCGTCCGTCCGTCCGTCCGTCCGTCCGTCTGTCCGCACTATTGCTCGGAGATGCTTAGGTCTAGAGAGCTGTAATTTGGCATGAATATGCATATTAGTTACGCTGACAAAGTGGTACAATAAAATGTTGAAATATATTTTTTTATAGGGTACCTCCCCTACTCGTAAAGTGGGGATTGTAATTTTTTTTTCTTGCGTACCCCATGGTGCGGCATATCGTTGAATAGGTCTTAAAAAAATATTGTGGGTTTGTTAAAACCATTTTTTGTTTAAGTGATGCGTTTGTGAAATATTAAGCTTTAAAGTGCTATTTTTTGTTAGAGTCACGTGTCCCCCCCCCCCCCTGCCAGCTAAATGGTGGTATTTGGATGGCTGAAAAAAATCACGGTTGTGGCATATATAACGTAGTTGAAAGGAAAACTATCAGAGCTAAGTAGGCTGTACAAACTTACGAGTAATAGTCGACCAACTTATAATGATGATTTTTCTCGAGCGGCAGGGGCGTCGGGCGGGCACGTCATACCACAGGCTAGCTAGATGCTAATAAGTCTTAGAAAGGTACTGTGGGCATCCTCAACTTCGGAACCCTATAATTTGCGCGTGGCCCAACACGCACTTGGCCGGTTTTTTTTAGCTGTTCCTTTACACTCTTTCTGTTTTTTAGGGTTCCGAAGTACATAAGGAACCGTCCGTCCGTCCGTCCGTCTGTCTGTCCGCACTATTGCTCGGAGATGCTTAGTTGTAGAAAGCTGTAATTTGACATGAATATACATATTAGTTACGTTGACAAAGTGGTACAATAAAATTTTGATTTTTTTTTTATAGGGTACGTCCCCTACTCGTAAAGTGGGGATGTATTTTTTTTCTTGCGTACCCCATGGTGCGGCATATCGTTGAATAGGTCTTGAAAAAATATTGTGGGTTAGTTACAACTATTTTTTCATTAAGTGATGCGTTTGTGAAATATTAAGCTTTAAAGTGCTATTTTTTGTATTTGGATTGCTGAAAAATCACGGTTTTGGCATAACGTAGTTGAAAGGAAAACTATCACAGCTAAGTAGGCTGTACAAACTTAAGAGTCATAGTCGACCAACTTATGAAATGATTAAAAAACCGATGATTTTCTCGAGCGGCAGGGGCGTCGGGCCGGCACGTCATACCACAGGCTAGCTAGATGCTAATAAGTCTTAGAAAGGTACTGTGGGCATCGTCAACTTCGGGACCCTATACTTTGCGCGTGGCCCGACACGCACTTGGCCGGTTTTTCTAAACTAGTTATACCATCTGAGCCGATCTACAGCTCGTGTCCTAAAACTCATTGAACTGGTCGATCACAGTGCCCTACCAGACTTCCTTCCAGCCGCTCGTAGAACACAATTCAATAAGCACCCATAAACAAAGCAATTTGTCGCCCGTTGACAGCAACGAGCGTCTCGAGTCTCGGCACTCGCTCGAGCACCACGCACTAGGTTCAACCTAAAATCTAAGCCACAGCATCTAACGTCCGCACAATAAGGCTCCAACTGCCAAATCGGCCCAAGTTTCAGCCGCTAAAAGCACTTCACGCAGGAACAGTGTCCACGCGCGCTTCTCTCGCGGGACAATGACTTACGGAATTTCACTCCAACAATTATTTTACCTATTTCATTACACCGAGATTGGTTTTTTGCACGCCGTCTGCGGATTTCGCTAAAAACTCTACGGTTTTTTCTGATACCTATTGAATGGTTTTCCTACATGGCACGGTTTCGCTTCACAGATCTGAAAAGGTCAGTGATCGTGCCTTTACGAAAATCGACTGTGATTCTGCCAATCGATTCGATGGTACCTTTCAAGTTAACGCAAGTAGAACAAGCTAATGGATTATCAGGATTTCAAAATCACAAGATAATTCTGCAACTCATGTGATTTACGTACTGTTAGTTAAGTTAATTCTATAAACTAAGTATTAGGTATTAGTCATTGTAGTAATGAAGTCAATGTTTATAATATTTGGATATATACTAATATCTAAATATATAAAACTCAAAGGTGACTGACTGACTGACTGACATAGTGATCTATCAACGCACAGCCCAAACCACTGGACAGATCGGGCTGAAATTTGGCATGCAGGTAGATGTTATGACGTAGGCATCCGCTAAGAAACGATTTTGCAAAATTCCCACGGGGACGGGAAAAATCGGGATTTTATTTTTTAATATTTCTGCGCATACGAAGTTGCGGGGAAAAGCTAGTCAAATATATTTTTGCATGTTTTAGAAGAAAGAAAGGCACCCTAGCAGTATAGACTGAATTCACATCCTCTGGCCTCACTCAATTAAAACTCATTGCAGGGGCGTGCGAAGTGACCGCGCACTCCCGCGCACCCCACAGGATACTCGTATAACGAGACCATTTTTCGGTCAATAAACCTAGAACTACTAGAACTGTATTACGCTCTATTGCGATTCATAGTAAATAAATTCCTCTTGCAAAAAAACCGGCCAGGAAGCGAGTTAAACTCGCGTGGAGAGGGTTCCGACCCTTGATTATTTTCAATGACGTCATTTTCAAACAGTTTCACAGGATAAGCTCTTTTATATGATAGATTTCAAATACCATGGACATCTTAATAATTTTCCTGTAATCTATACGTCAATAACTATCCTCCGTATTTTTTCCAAAATTTTAGGTCGAGTAGTTTCGGAGATAAGGTGTCATTTTTCGCCTATTTTCATAAATAACTTGAAAATATATATTTGGAGATCCTCATAAGAAGTACTTTCATTTGATATGTCACACGATATATAGGTACTTTGAAAAACTTAATTAATATTTTTTCAAATTTAGCCCCCAAAAATAGGTTCTATGTTTAAAATTCATTTTTTTTTTCAACTTAATCGGTGCAGTAGTTTCGGAGAAAATCGACTGTGACAGACGGACGGACAGACACGAGTGATCCTGCAATGGTTCCGTTTTGTCCAGCCACTCCCAAAAACATGTAATCTATCGCAATCCGCAACAAAGAAATCTCCCGACTACCTGATTGAAAAACGCATTCTGATAGTCGATGCTTGCGCACGCCTTATATGTATGTAATCGAGAAATGCGTCTGCATTACTGCATGCTACGAGTCTATTAATGGTCGCCTGTGTTGCCGTCAGAATAATGTCAACAACAGTGACCATACCGTAAATCGAAGCACGAAGCCTTGGGAAAAACTGTTGGTAGAGCTGGCTGTATGCACGAGACTTATGGAACGGTTAAGGAGAATCAACAATTAATAGCTCTTAATTAATTACCTTGCACGCATTCCTCGATGGTTTCGATAAGTTTTTGTCAACATTCGTCGCACAGTCCTGCGACTCACTGCGAATCCGACCTTACCTTTACTTGCATTCCTGCGAGAATAATACTCCAGGTTGATAATAATTGGCAGCGCGTCGTGTGATCGGGTTAAAAACCTTCAGAGAGATTATTTAGTAACAAACATAGACGTAAATAATATAGACCCGGTCTAACGTACACGTAATATGTCCCCACTTCCACGGTGTCCAATCCAAAGTTCTGTCACCGAGCGTGCGTGACAATAAGCGTTTTTCAAAAAACTTTTTTCGAAACTGTTTCTCAGTATCTAAAAACTCGTCGCGTCTGTTGAAAATGTGACCCAGCTTTAGTGTCACGATATAAGTTTAACTTTGGATTGGACACCAATGAAGTGGGGAAACATGACATGTATCTACGTTAGGCCGGGTCCATACGAAGTATTATTTATGTCTATGGTAACAAATATAAGCTTTCCATTTAAAGTCGCACGTGGAGGTATAAATTGTAATACGTATTATTTGTAATTTCTGATTACGCCCCCATATTACTCGTACACACGCCGAGCATGAAAACGAAACTGATAAGACATATTCCTGTCGGCATTACTGACTCGATATTCTCCATTTTCTCAAAAAATGAGGCGAAATTGTTAACAGTGATTAATGATCGCGACGCGACCCACACCGACTATTATAATAATGTGTACCTGCCATTTTTGGATGCTGACGAGGTGTCCTCTAATAGGCACCTTCCCATCCCAATCATAAATTGTTCGCTTCGTTCATACTTTGACGATAAAATGTCTCAAATACCAAGATCATGCGATAAACATTCAGGCGCAACAGCAGATTCAATTAATCACCTACGTGGAATGAAATTAACTTAATGTCAAGTTTATGATAATTTTTATGATTCGTTTTTATTTTCTGTGGGACAATGAATAGCGTTGTGTATGTGCTATGCTTCTTAATAGAGTATGGGAGTGAGTTGATGAGCAAGCAGCGCGGGGCCCGCAAATTCTGAGACGGCGAGTCAAGGCGAGGCTGCGCGAGTCAATGGCACTGCCTTGCGCGCGCGCCACGCTCTCCGCCAATTTAATAAAAAAACATTTAGAAACTAAACTGATACGGTTCGTAACGTTAACGTAGTACTTACTTCGATTTTGGCCATCACGCGAACTTGCGAAACGACATCAATACCATTTGCCATTTATTACTTTTGCACACATTCAAGTAACGTTTGTCCCAAATACAATGATAGAGATAAGGATGCAATCAGTGGTTATTTTAAAACATTCGATTGGTGCCATTTTAAATAATGTGATCGTTGCAAAGCACCTCCCTAAATTAAACAATATTATACAAACCTGGGCCTATATTCGAAGTCTTAAATAGGGATATCGCTGTACCCTAGGATCGCGCACGCGTCGCGTGAACTTTAAGCAGCTAGATTTAAAGTACAACTTAATGGAGCCCCAGGGCCTATATTCGAAAGTCTCTAGACAGGGAGATTCTCTATCGCTGCGCTCACGCGTCGCGCCGCATCCCAGCATCTCCGCAGCTTTGTGGATAGGTAAGTAAGTAAGGTAAGTATAAAAAACCATCACTGCTTAATGTTGGCACAGGCGTAGTACTTCGTCGCCAAATGACGAATTAGGCAAGCTACGGCCAGATAACCGCCCGAGAATTTGTAGTTTTCCCAGATGAACAACATACATATTAATACGCTTTTTGTTCGTATTAGATTACTAGACGTCTGGGGCGCTCCGGCATTTTTTCCGGAATGGATTTCCATAGTCAAGCAGGCAGGTGCCGGCGTTCGATAATGCAATTCCGAATGGGAAATGGGGAAACGTGAATCGGCAGAGGGCTCCGGCGGGTGGCAGACGCGACGCGCCGAGGGGCCCCATGAGGACGGCGTTCCCAAAATAGAGGCCACTTTTATTGTTCGACGAACCGATGCGAACTGGTTTGATGGATGTTGAGCCTTGTTTGAGATGAGGCGCTAACTTACCCCGCCCCGGCACGGAGGGCTCAATAGCAGCGCCGGCAATGCTAACGCCAGAACATAACGATGCCGTAGCTCTACAAGTCTATACACACTAATAGAAATGCGTAAGTTTTCTTATTGCCCATTTAAATTAGTCAAAATTGACGAACATAACATGGTTTTTAAGATACCTATGAAAGGGATGGTATGTGGTATCAATGGTAGGTAAAGTAACTTAACTAAAATTATCCCGGATCCCGGGAATGCCGGATTACCTAATTGCCGTACGACTTTATAATTCTCAAAGGCAATAGGCATGCCAGCCAAGGGTGTCTCGTACAGAATAGCAAATATTTCCGTGCACGTAATTCTCTGGCAGCGTATTATTATCGTTATCGGCGTGGTTTTGGCAAGCATCTGCCGCAATGAAGCTGCGGGCGATACTACGGTGATAAACCTAATCCTCCGGGTTCACGGCCGCGGCAGTCATCTGCGCAGTGTACCTACTTAGACCTCGCCATGTGGACTCGCAGGATTCGTACAAAAACACCGCCTTTTATTACACAAAATACATTGAACCTTATCACGTGTCTTACATTTAGCTTGCTATGCCTTTTTGTAGATAATCCGACTCTTTATAGACTATCTAGCTAATGTGTGTTGACGACGTAGGTAAAGCTTATTTTTAGAATATTCGCGGATATTGCTGTCGATTAACAACAGGTCCCTGATATGATTTCCTATGATGATGTCAGCATGACTACTGTGGTATTCAGCCCGTTTACAGCCCGGTACATGTCTACAAAACGAATGTTCCTTTATAGGAAAATTATTACAGTCTTATCTAATATTTTCTTATTGTTACTGTAACAAATTAATTATTTCGATTTATATAAAAATATTTATCTACTACCTATATTTGTCAAAAAAGAAGATCTTCTTCTGTTTCGCTTATAGAAAGGAATATAAAGTTACTGAGTTGGTATTGGTACCCACTAAAACATTCTCGCCGGTCGACTTTTAGTAGGTTTTATAAAAATTACGCGGTATACCACGAATTTATTATTTTGCATAGGTAATTGTTACTCGAAGCCACATACGCGTACTTATATCGCTTGCAAGTGACCACTAGTTCTTTGTTGTGGCCTCCATCCTACATTTGTGTATCTAAATATATAAAACTCAAAGGTGACTGACTGACATAGTGATCAATCAACGCACAATCCAAACCACTGGACGGATCGGGCTGAAATTTGGCATGCAGGTGTTATGACGTAGGCATCCGCTAAGAAAGGATTTTGCAAAATTCCCATGGGAACGGGAAAAATCGTGATTTTACTTTTTAATATTTCTGCGCATACGAAGTTGCGGGGAAAAGCTAGTAGGTACCATATACATACATAATTACTGGATGTAAGAATATTTCAAGTTATAATGTAATTATAATTTACCTATTTTAACTACAGTCCGATATAAAAGAAGGGTATTGTATTTTTTATGATTGTGTCTATCTAGACAGATCTAAGTCTTTAGGTCCGCAACGGAGGGACTAAAGGAATAATTTTAAATAGGATTTTATTTTGTTAATAAGAAAGAGAATAGTAGTTTTAGGTGATAGTGATTGGGGTTTTTCTTATTTCATCTTAACGTGTCTGTAATAAAAAAAGCAGCACCACGCACATCCAATGATGTCAGCGTTCAAACGACGTCTCGCTTGGTACCCAGATTGAAAATTTGACAACATTCAATCCATGTTACAAAACTGTCTGATAAACGGGAACGTTAATAACATCTGCAAGGGAAAAGAACAAGACGGTTCAATCAACTCCTTTTTCTGGCGCTATTCGGACGTTTCAGCTCTTAATACCAGACTCGAACCTGAACAGGTTAAGAGGGTTTACTCCGAAAGTTGGCAACGTTGCAAATAGATGTCAAATATTTCGCCGTTTTCATTAAAAAATTAAGTTCTGAATATTACTGAATGAAAATATGAATTATCGCTCTATGGTTGAATAAAGCATTAAGTATGCATTGCAACAATTATCATAGGAACAAAAGAAAAGGAAGAAGAAGTGTAAAAAGATATTTTGAAAACTTTCCATCGCAATTTCCATGCATTTAAATGTAATCTTATCATTTGAATGCCTAACCAATAAATATAAAACGAGATGTGTCATTCAACGATAGAATGATAACTTCTTTTTTAATACAGTAATATTGAGAAATTAATAAAAACAGCGAAACAGTTGACAGCTATATGCGACGTTGCTACTTTTCGGGATAAACCCTCTTAAGAGGGAAGAATACCTACTACGCGTTCATACAAAATGAGAAAACGTTTTTCCACTTCTAAATGTATTCTAATCTCCATGATTTTTTTGTATGTTATTGACACAATGAAATAGTAGGTTTATAGGTTTTCCTTTTTTTTTATTGGCTATGGATTCAAAGTTCTTACAAATAAAAAAAAGGAAACTTATAAACCTAGTATTTCATTGTGTCAATAACATACTAAAAATATATATATGTGATTGAATGACGCGTCTCGTTTTATATTTGTTGGTTAGGCATTCAAATGATAAGATTACATTAAAATGCATGGAAACTGCCATGGAAAGTTTTCAAAAGATATTACTTCCATAGTACCTACTAAAAACTTCGTGTTGCTAGATATCTGTTGCAATCCATACTTAATGTTTTATTCAACCATAGAGCAATAATTCATGTTTTCATTCAGTAATATTCAGAAATTAATGAAAACGGCAAAATATTTGACAGCTAGATTTGCGACGTTGCCAACTTTCGGAGTAAACCCTCTTAAAGACAATTTAGTATTCATCTGTGAGCTTTAATATAAAGACAAACTAAGAACAATTATTCCTTTACAATACAGACGAGTTGCGTGCTTGTGTCCAGTGTATAGCGTCAGCCAAATATGGCACCATGTTGAAAAAAGCTCTCAAAATTGGGCGCACATCACGCTACGAGAGCGCAAAATGAAGGCGAACACGAGGCGCAACATCAATTATATCGGCGCACAACACAATCATCGCCGACGACAAACGTTTCGGCCCGAGTTTCCCACGGGGCGAGTGCCGCCCGCCCGCCATTCCGGTTTTTGCCAACTTTTAAATGTTTGTTGTCAAATTAATCTGTAGTTACTTAGTATGCGCGGCGGCGGACTAGTCGGGCGACTATTCATTCATAGCGGTTGGAATTCTAGATAGCTCGTGGCTTGCCTCGACCGACCTTCGCCGCGGGCCGGGCCGCAAAAAGTGTGTGAGCGACGACGGGCCTGCGCCCGCGCCGCTCCCACTCCCACAGGACAGAAAGTTACTCCGGTCACCTTATCTACTTAAAGAATTACATCACTTGAATAAGCAAGACCTGATTGAATATTTCAATCCAATAGTATTCAAAAACGGAAGCACAAAGATATTCCCATAAAAGTTCGATCGGCTTTTAGAATCACTCGCAAGCTAACCTATGAAGTTAACTAACGTTCATTTCATAATAAATGGTACCTGGGCGTCCCTGGGCGTCCAAAGCTTTGCTCAATGAAAATAACTAAATAAGGAGTTTTTCCAGATATGAGACCTATAGCTAGATCGTTTTTAGGGTTCCGTACCCAAAGGGTAAAACGGGACCCTATTACTAAGACTCCGTTGTCCGTCTGTCACAAGGCTGTATCTTCTGAACCGTGATAGTTAGACAGTTGAAATTTTCACAAATGATGTATGTCTGTTGCCGCTATAACAACAAATACCAAAAAAAAACAGAATAAAATGAATATTTAAGGGGGCTCCCATACAACAAACTTGATTTTTTTGCCGTTTTTATAGATCTACGGAAACCTTCGTGCGCGAGTCTGACTCGCACTTGGCCGGTATTTTCGCACCCGTAAACCCTTAATTTTACAAAATTTGTCCGACACGTTAGAGCGGTTTCTGAGATAGTTGTTACAAATATAGATGCAAGGTTATCTCTTTCTAGCTATAAGAAATAGATTAAAGTACCTACAAGATAATTGTTCAGAGTGCTCTACTTTAAATAACATTCCAAGTTTTCGAATTCGGTGGCGTCGAATGGAATGTGAGATGCGAGTTGGTCGTTTCAATTCCGCGCCTAATCGAATCAGAGGAGCGACGTACAAATACGGCATTGGACTCGCGTAACCATTACGGGTATTGGGCTGGATGGCGGCTTTCTTTAGTGCGTTTCGTGTTTCCATGGACTCGGTGTTGCTACGCACGCGGAGTCACTAACCTCATTAACGCGAGTGGGAATTTTAATTATCCTCGATACATTGATCATACAGCTCTTGTATTGGCTGATATGTGAACGTGATTAGCATTGAAAGAAACGGCATGCCAGCTGACTTGTATCTGCAATCCAGCACTGTTTAACTATTACACGAGGAACGGATAGTCAAAGACATTAAAAAAGACCAATTTTGTTTTACTGCGGTACTTATTCGTTATTAAAAGAAAATGGGTTAATCACCAAGTCTGAACTAGACGATTTACACTTACTTACATGTATCTAAATAATCAAACTCATTCAAAATGTATTAGTCCCTTAAGCACATTAAGCACATAATACATATAACACAAAATGTTAATAATGTAATGCATTTATAAAAGTGGTAGGTACCTATCATATATTTAAAGATATATTTAATTTGCATAACACGAGTTCATCGATAGCCTTAGCCCCTTCCTGAATAAGGGTTAGTTTTGCAGGTGTTGGGTTGTGATTGGGACGGACGGCAGATTTATGTAGGTGGGCGATAAATAATAAAATACTGAAAGTACACGATTAAAACCACCACACACGTTCACACGAAACCTAAATTTGTAGAGAACAAGAGCACTCTTTGTTTAATGAAAGGGCCACTCGCAAGTCTCGCAACTCATAACTTACGACATAATTCATATGGCGCGTGGTTTAAGAGGGTTTACTCCGAAAGTTGGCAACGTCGCATATAGCTGTCAAATGTTTCGCTGTTTTTATTAATTTCTCTACATTGCTCAATTAAAAAGGAAGATATAATTATATGATTGAATGACGTGTCTCGTTTTATATTTGTTGGTTAGGCATTCAAATGCATGGAAACTGCGATGGAAAGTTTTCAAAATGGTACTAAAAACTTCGTGTTCCTATGATAACTGTTACAATCCATACTTAATGCTTAATCAACCATAGAGCGATAATTCATGTTTTCATTCAGTATTATTCAGAAATTAATGAAAACAGCAAAATATTTGACAGCTATTTGCGACGTTGCCAACTTTCGGAGTAAACCCTCTTAAGCAATAATAGACTCAGCCTCGACGACAGTGTGCTTTGCCGCGCGCCGTATTACCTAGTTGTGTCGTGCTTAGCGCTTCGGCGTCGCAGGCGCAGGGCAGGGGCCTCGCGCTGAAACCCACCGGCACCTCCGTGACGTCACGCCGGATGCCGCCGCAAGGACAGTAAACATTAGCCAGGTCAACGCTCGCCGCTATCGCTAGCAGCTTAATTCGCCCATAAAGTACCTACATAGCTAACATGCCGCGAGGCGTCGCCCTTGTACCATCGACAAAGAGTTGGTTTTCGGTCAACCCGCGCGCCATTGTGTCGTAAGTTGGTGCTATAACTCCGAGCACAGACTTCAGGTTATTTATTCCTGCGCGTGAGGAAACCGTTTGGGATTCGAAAATGCAGAGCGCCAACCGTACGCGCAAAACGTAGAGGTACAGCACGACACAACTAAGAAGGCGCGCTGTGAAGCACTTAAGCCGTTGAACCAGAGTCTATTTTTGCTTAATCCACTCGCCTTAAGCAACGTTAGCGCACGACATGACGCAATTTAGAAGGCGCGCGAATCCATATTAATATTATAAATGCGAAAGTAACTCTGTCTGTCTGTCTGTCTGTCTGTCTGTTACCTCTTCACGCTTCAACCGCTGGACCGATTGAGCTGAAATTTGGCATGGAGGTAGTTGGGGTCCCAAGACATAGGCTACTTTTTATCCCGGAAAAATGCATAGTTCCCGCGGGAACGCGATAACCGAATTCCACGCGGACGAAGTCCCGGGCAGAAGCTAGTAATTTTATAAATAAGACTTACATACAGGCCGATAGCGGTGGAATTTGAAACGGGATCGATTTGCCGACTTCAACAATCGGCAGAGGGTATAATCAAACGCAATTTTCGACTGCCTTTTTTGTAGCCACAATCGAATTTATTTTTACAATATCCATACTAATATTCTAAATACGAGAGTAACTCTGTCAGTCTATACCTCTCCACGCTTAAACCGGACCGAAAGAGATAAATTTCGCATGGCACGGCCGTAGTTGGAGTCCCGGGAAAGGACGTGGCTAATGGCTATGGCTACTTTTAATCCCAAAAAACGCATAGTTTGAATTCCTAATATTACACTTATTATGCTGATAGTAATAAGTACTGAGTTCAGCTTCAGCAGTTTGAAGATACAGCTGTTTTCTGATGTTGCTTAATATGTCAGGTGTTTATTGCGTATAGCGCGAGTAAACTACGAATATTAAATACTCTAATAACGATATCTCATACCCATATTATAACAAACACGATATACTTACCATTGCAATATACAGTTGCCTGTTCAGAAGGTATATAAATTATGAGGTCGAAATATGTATTTAATGCTCTAATCCCAGTGGCATACTTTCCCCGACAAACCTCAGTTATACATGGTTATACTTAGATTACGCAACGTAAGTAATGGACCACAACTGCATAACTTTGAAATTATTATTTTTTTACCAACCTAGTGGCTACACCATTCCGGGACTTTCCCGAAACTATTAAAGTTTAATACCAGGCACTCTCTCGCTATTGCAACAACAATGACACTTTAACAATACACTTTAATTGTGTCGCAGTAATATTCTACTCGATTTATACCATTTACTTATGAAAAAGCAACATTTCATTACCCTGTGGTGGAAAGCAGCAGAGTCAACGATAAGTAGTATGAGCTGAGAGCAAAGATCGGTGTTGCCAGTTGGCTAGTCATGCTGTAGGCTGCTACGTAAAAAGTGCTACGTCGTAGCATTTGCAGGTAGACATTGGCTACGGAAACCATAATTTAAAAAATTTCTAGCATCTGCCCGCGACTTCGCGGGTATCACGTTCCCGCGGGAACTACTTGTGTTTTTCCGGGATAAAAAGTAATCTATGTCCTTCCCCGGGACTCGGAACTACCTCCAAACCAAATTTCAGCTAAATCTGTCAAGCGGTGCGTGAAGATGTAACAGACAGACAGGTAGAGTTACTTTCGCATTTATAGTATTGGTATTGGTCCTAAATTAAAAACATTGAGATTGAAAGTTATGTATAAACAAAAATGTGATTCAAACCAACCTACTTTGGTTACTCCAAAGTTTACCCAACTACTTTGGTTACTCCCAATCCAGATCATCGCCTATATACGGCTTCCAACGAACTAGTTTTTAGACACAGCTCCAATATCTTATCTTTTTAAACAATCTATCTGCTTGTATTTATTTACTTATACGAAACGATCACAGAAACGGCTCTAACAATTTGCAGTATATGTATAGATTAGCTTTTACCCGCGGCTTCGCCCGCGTGGAATTCGGTTATCATGCTCCCGCGACCTCTATACGCCGCTGCCGGCAGGCGCAGAATTTATTTTCTCCTGGAAACTTTTTGTTTTTTCCATAACACCCAAAGATATTCATTTGAATTGCACGGTGTAAATGGCAATCATAACGTCCATGAAATGCTTAAGGTAACTATTGTATTTAAAATGATTAATACTGTATCCCTCTAAATAGCTTTCTTTCCAAATCACACTTTATATGGGACCATTTTTTTAGTAATTAAAATGGGTATAGTAAGCTATCCTTAGAAGATAGACCTATACCATCGCCGTCTTTTTTGTAGACTTTAATAAGAGAAACAATTCTTCCATACATTGTTTTGTTATACCTCAAAGGGGTTAGGCAGCGTTTTTGATGAAAGCTCCCAGCTGGCTGGATTTAGATACTATAGATTTTATAGTATATAGGCTGTAGTAGTAGTAGATACCTAGGTAAGTAGCACTTACAATTTTTTGCATGTTCATCCCCACGGAACAATCTTGAGCCAAATTTTGTCAGAAGAAACAGGTACTAACTGACGACTTGAAGTTGCTGCCTCTTCGCCCAGCAAAACACACTGAGTGCATTGAGCGGGTATTTGCACGATACCCACTTTTGAATACTTAAAACGGTTGAGGTTTAATAAAAAAAAAACATTCAATTACGAGTTGTATTGCGGACCGAGGGTTCCATACAAACTTGGAAGAAATTAAAATTGTAAGTTTACCATTAAAAACTTATTATTTGCAGTTGGTAAATGTGAAAGTGTGTTTGTTTGTCCTTCCTTCACTTCGAAACCACTGGACCGATTTGGATGAAATTTGGAATGGAGATAGTTTGAAATCCCGGGAATAACACAGGATAGTTTTATCCCGATATTTCTATTGGAACGGGTTTTCTAGTGGTCAAACCCGTTTTTTCAATACTTCTATAACTATAAATATGTATATGCATAATATCATCGAGTATACAAATTTAAAGTCTACACGGGCGAAGCCGCGGGGAACGACTAGTTTAATTTAAATTCCAAATTGACACCGCTACGTGTTCCTGAGAAGTGATCCTATAAGGGGCTCCGTTCATTACTTTTGAGGTACGGAACCCTAACAAATACTCTAAAATTAGAATTCTTATAAAATATTTTAAGTGAGCCTTTTAACGGAACATGGAAGTACCATGGAAGCTTACAACCCTTACGAATTTTGAAAAAATCCTTCTTTAGTTGATGCCTACGTCACTAAAGGAATACGTGAGAAAATTTCAAGTTTCTAGCTCTATGCATTATTAATTTAAAACTTTCATCCCCTATTTTTCCCTCTTAGGTGTTCAATTTTAGAAAACGCTGAAATACGTCACTCATTCATTATTTTTGCCGAACTCAATTCATACGAAATGTCATGCAAGTATGTTGAAGAAATAAGAAGTTTAATACAAAATTTCATCCCCTATTTCACCCTCTTGGGGTTTGAATTTTGAACAATCATTTCTTATTGGATGCCTACGTCATAAGAGGAATACGTGTGCAAAATTTTAAGAATGTAGCCCGAAGGGTTTGGCCTGTGCGTTTATTAAAATCTTTCATCCCCTATTTTACCCTCTTAAGGGTTGAATTTTAGAAACTCTGAAATACGTTACTCATTATTTTTGCCGCAGTCAATTCGTATGAAATTTCATGCAAATATGTCCAATGAATAAAAAGTTTTATGAAAACTTTCATCCCCTATTTCACTCCCTTGGGGGTTGAATTTTGAAAATTCCTTCCTTGGTGGATGCCAACGTCATAAGAGGAATACGTGTGCGAAATTTCGAGTTTGTAGCCCTAAGGGTCTGGCCTTTGCGTTTATCTAAAACTTTCACCCCTAATTCACACCCTTGGGGGTTACATTTTGAAAATTCCTTCCTTGGTGGATGCCAACGTCATAAGAGAAATACGTGTGCGAAATTTCAAGTTTCTAGCCTTAAGGCCAACCTCTGCGTTTATTTAAAACTTTCACCCCCTATTTCACCCCCTTGGGGGTTGAATTTTGAAAAATCCTTCCCTAGTGGATGCTTACGTCATAAGAGGAATACGTGTACTAAATTTTAAGTTTGTAGCCCGAAGGGTTTGGCCTGTGCGTTTATTTAAATCTTTCATCCCCTATTTAACCCGCTTTAGGGTTGAATTTTAGAAAACTCTGAAATACTTTACTCATAATAATTTGCCGCACTCAATTCGTATGAAATTTCATGCAAATATGTCCAAGTAATAAAAAGTTTTATGAAAACTTTCATCCCTTATTTCACTCCCTTGGGGGTTGAATTTTGAAAATTCTTTTCTTGGTGGATGTCAACGTCATAACAGGAATACGTGTGCGAAATTTCAAGTTTGTAGCCCTAAGGGTCTGGCCTTTGCGTATATCTAAAACTTTCATCCCTTAATTCATACCCTTGGGGGTTGAATTTTGAAAATTCCTTCCTTGGTGGATGCCAACGTCGTAAGAGGAATACGTGTGCGAAATTTCGAGTTTGTAGCCTTTGCGATTATCTAAAACTTTCACCCCCTAATTCACCCCCTTGGGGGTTGAATTTTGAAAAATCGTTTTATAGTGGATGCCTACGTCATAAGAGGAATACGTGTGCAAAATTTCAAGTTTCTAGCTTTACGGGTTTGGCCTGGGCGTTTATACATCAGTCAGTCACCTTTGCCTTTTATATATACAGATTTACATATAGATATTAGCCAACCCAGCGGACTTCGTACCGCCATGTTTTTTTTAGGGTGGGTATGAAAAATAGCTTACGTCCTATTATCAGACCTACTGAACGTATACTCCAAATTTCATAAGAATCGGTCGAGCTGTTTCAGAGGAGTTTGGTTACAAACACTGTGACACGAGAATTTTATATATTAGATACCTAGATGGTTTATTGGGGCGATAAATCGATCTAGCGAGGTCTCATAACTATAACCTAGGCCTTGGAAAACTTTACATAGGTACTACAATGTGACTTTTTATCTAATATATAAATTTCTCGTCTAATATGTATACGTAAAATTCTCGTGTCACAGTGAACTCGTGGCTCGACCGATTCTTATGAAATTTGGAGTGTATGTTCAGTAGGTCTGAGAACAGGACGTACCTAAGCTATTTTTCATACCAAAAAAAAACAAAACTAAGGCAGCATGAAGTCCGCGGGGTCATCTAGAATAGGTATAACGCATTCACTGCCACTTCTTTTTACGAACTTTCGCCAGGTGCCACATCTGCCATTAAGGGAACATTGCAACGCACATGTGCGTTCGAGGCACTGCGGGAAAGTCAGCAAAACGCATATATGCGTTGGTGGCAGTGAATGCCATAAAATAATATTTTAATATCTGTCTTTTGCTATAAAATACCCGTGCCTAGTACTAACACGTCTTTACTCGTATACCCCTTAGGCTCGGTTCCTATATATGCACAAAACACAAAACAATCTACAAACCTTTTCCAAAAGTTTTGCAAGTTACGATAAGCTGCAGAGGATGGATAAGTACCTGCCGAGGCTATAAAAACAAAGCAAAGGTCATTCAACTGGCAGTAGTATGCACTAGATGCACCGAGAACCGAGAGCAGCCAGCCGCGACGCCGCGGCAGCCTACAGTTACCTCTATTATGATCAGCTGATTTAAATTGTAATATCACAAGCGAGGTGGAAAATGATCTAACACAGGCCATAAACGAGCGCAACGCAACTTTGTACACAATCATCATTGTCTCTGACATTTGACACAAATTTAACTATAGCCTGAAACTAATAAGCATAGCTACCTTAGACTAGGGTACTAAGTCCACAGAAATCAAAAACCGGTTGGTTTTGAAAATGTTAATATATAGCAGCACTATATTACGAGGATGAAATAGTTATTCATTCTTGCTTACTGATTACGCACCTACCATCACCATAACAGCCTATTTACGGCCCACTACTGGGCACGGGCCTCCTCTCATCACGAGAGGACATTGCACATACCTAGTATAAATATTTTTCATCACACTTGCTCGGAAACGGTGTCATTACAGGCAGGCAAAGCGGTCTCTAAGGCCCAGATTATGACCACGGGCTTTCGAGATTTTTTAGGAGCCCACGGGCCGTAATGTATTTGTTTTCAATTGTTTTCTGAAATAATACAAATTAAAAAGAAAAACTACTTAAATGGCGGCACCATTGTTAGTGGCCAGTACGAATTGACTATTTAAAAATAAAAATAAAAGGTTTGTTCGCGATGCCGATTAACCTACAGGCACAAGTTCACAGGTCATCCTAGTGAATATTTCCTGTATTTTTGAGGTATCTACGCCATAGGAATAATACAACCAGCCATTGTCACTGCTCGTTTAATACTGAAAACTGACACACGGCGCATGCATACATGACACTCCTCTCACATTAATTTGGGCACCTGCGAGAATCAGAAATAAACGACAATTAATAACTTAATCAATACTTATAAGTAACATTTTTATTTCTAGGTCTAAGAATTCGTCTATTTACATTATCATCATTATTGTCGGCCGGAGGCGCCAACCGCGGGCGCGGCTCCGGCGTCTCCTCCCCCGCGCCCCGCGGAGAGGCAGGCGACGGCGCCCGTGCGCCAGCGTCGGCCTCTCGCGACACATGAGATTCTCCAGCCGGCACATTATCGCATTCAAAGAATTCATCGTCAAGAGTTGGTTCGATAACAGGAGGTTCTTCTGGTGTAGACAACAACCGCTCCGATTGCGTCTCACTACGTACACAATAAGGATACTGCGGAAACGGCGGTACTGGTTGAGATACAGTTATTATACCAGGAGTCGGAGTATCACTATGGCTTGAACCTTATTGGGGCACGTTCGGATACCTGACTTGTCAATAACGTACCCCAAATACGTCACATTGTGCTTGAAAAAATCACATTTTTCTTTTTGCAATTTAAGTCCCGCCTCACTTAGCCTACGTAAAACTTCGCGGAGTCTTTGCAAATGAATCTCCCTACTTGGACCGGTGACACAGATATCATCGAGCCAACAAGATACGCCTTCTATTCCAGCTAACAAGTTCTCCATTGTTTTCTGGAAAATAGCGGGTGCGTTTGCCAGACCATAGACAAGGCGAGTATACTTAAAAAGCCCTCGCGGGGTGTTTATCGTGGTGAGTTCTTGTGATTCATCACACAAGACGAATTGGTTATACGCATTACTAAGATCCATCTTAGTGTACCTCTCACCACCACCGATCTTGGCAAACACTTCTTCGATTCGCGGCATCGGGTACTTGTCTATGATGAGGTCTCTGTTTAAAGTTATTGAATAGTCACCCGCGATTCTCAGTTTGCCGTTCTCCTTCAACACCGGAACTATCTGCGTAGCGTAGAGAGAGTGGTTTACCGGAACTAGAACACCTGCTTTAGTCAACCTCTCGATCTCTGCCTCAACACGACCTTTTAGGGCAAACGGCACAGGACGTGCTTTAAAAAAATTTTGGCTCGACGTTGTCTTTGAGCTGCAACTTAATTTTAAATTTATTAAATTCTCCTAAACCTTCAGACCACAAAGATGGAAACTCGTTCATAATATTCTTTAAGTCAGTATCGACGCTATCTATGGAAAAATTCTTACTTACATTGCATGAAAAGGAAATCTCAAATTTTGCCATGAAATCTCGGCCCAACAGGGGAGGACCCCCATTTTTAATAACATAAAATTTCAAATCCTTTGTGATTTTTCCATATGTAGCTTTTACAGATAAGTATCCTATTGGTGACAACTTATGACCGTTATAAACACACATCGTAATACTGCATGGATTTAGCGGTATTCTGGAAAAATGAGTATTATAGTACCTTTCTGAAATTACAGATATACTCGACCCCGAATCTAATTCCATACAATAACAATTGTTTTCAATTTTTATGTTAATTGATATAGGCTTTTCATAGTCATACCTCATATTATATAAGTTGCACTCATCACAATTCTCACAAGATAAAGCAGCAGGCTCGTCTTCCGTGCCAATGTTGTTGACCCGACGACTGCACATCTTCTTCAAGTGCCCCTTTGTGCCGCATTTCTGGCAGCGGTATCCCTTGTAGCGGCACCTGTCCGCGCTGTGACTCGACATGCCGCACACGGAACACCGAGAAGCTCCTCGATAGCCAGCCCCGCCGTCCGGAGCGGAGGGGGTCGCGCGCTCCGCCGGAAACCGCCTCGCGCCACCGGCGCCTGCACCCTCCATCCGGTACAGCGGCTCCTGCTTCACCATCGCGCTGACTCCATCCGACACCACCGTTCTTGCTTCCCGAGCACTTTCAGTCTGTTCCGCCAGTTCTAAGGCTTCTGCGAAAGTTATAGACGCCTCTT
Organism: Aethes cnicana; assembly: GCA_963971205.1. Taxonomy (NCBI): domain Eukaryota; kingdom Metazoa; phylum Arthropoda; class Insecta; order Lepidoptera; family Tortricidae; genus Aethes; species Aethes cnicana. Next base: position 6,113,461 of record OZ020273.1, on the reverse strand, counting down.
TTTCAAAGAGCCTGTCCCGCGCGGGCCCTGCGCCCAGTCCGAGCACGAATCGGTCCCGAAGACACATATCTAGGGCGGAACCAAAATCGCAAAAACTCGCCAGCCCCCGCAGCCTGGCCGCCCAGTCGGCCATCGATTCACCCGGGGCTCTTGTCGCGCCGTAGAACTTCGCCTTTTCCACAAACGAGCACTTCTTTGGTTTAAAATGAGTATCAAACGCCTTGACCAGTTCATCGAATGAATTCTCATCCACATCCTTTGGAAATACCAAATTTCGCAACAATCTGTAGGTATCGTCTGACAAATGCGTTATAAGAACTGCACTTTTATTTGCCGCAGGAATGTCATTTATCTTGAAAAACTGCGTAATACGCCCTTTGAATATCGACCATTCTCCGCAATTGTAGTCGAAAGAAGAAATATTCCCAAGATAAGACATTTTTGCGTTTTCCTTATGACAAATATTTGACGGGTAACTCACAGCCTCGTTCGCCATTGAGGTAGATACGCCATAGGAATAATACAACCAGCCATTGTCACTGCTCGTTTAATACTGAAAACTGACACACGGCGCATGCATACATGACAATTTTCCTCGCAAGTGTGATGAAAAACATTGTGTGTATCACGGGCGGTATAGGAATTGCAGTCTCGAGCCCTTTCAAAGCTCTCAACCTTCGTATTCGGGCTTATAAATGCTCTCGATTACAATTCCTCGCTTACCGCCCTTAATACACAATGTACTATTGGTGGATTTCACCAATAAAAGAATTGAGAGTCACTTGGGATGTATTTCTAGATGTAAATGTAGATCTGACTTGGCTAGTTTTCACGTACAGTTTATGTTATATGTGACTCTATCGATAATCAACTTATCTTCGTTAGGTCATACGCTAGACAATATCGGTCGGTACTTCTTGTTTCTAGTCACCTAACGGTATAAGGTTTATAGATATAATATACGCTATGCTATGTATCTAAATTTTAGTTTGTTTGTGATAACTGAACGGTTTTCTTAGCAACGAAATATTGTAGTGTATTTCCATACGGTGTTGCCAATTTTTCATTGCAGTCTTGCCGTTGTTCGACTCTAGTATCCAATCCATAGACCTTGTAATATCTAAATGGCCCAGCCAGTCATGTAATGGTATGTTAGCTTAGCAATACCGTGTTTATACCATACCATACTGTAGATAGAGGTTTGTAATTTGTGACCAATACAGAATGTACCTACTTAGGTACGGAATCGATAATGCATCGTCCTTTTAATATTAGTGATATTGATATTAGGTACCTACCTATATTGCTCTTGTCAGCGGCATACCTACATTTTTACCCCACTGCGCCAGAAGGAGGGTTTGTTTTTCGATTGTATGTATGTATGTATGCTTCTTTGGCACGCTATGTAGTTGTATCCTAAATGGCTGGATGGATTTTAGCTTGCGAGGTGTCGTTAGATTCGTCTTAATCGTTAGAGTGACACTGGGTATAACAAAATTGCAAAAAACAAAATGTCAGACTTTTGGAGGCATTATAAACGTTTCCAAATGTTTTTTTTGTCAAAGCCTATATAATATATGTGAAATCAAAACTTGCAGTCGCGTCTTATATTTTTGCAAAAATCGAGTTATTCTTTGCTAAGACTTGATCTAAATTATATTGAATAGATCCACTAGCTTTATTTTAATTCAGTAACATATAAGTAGGTAGGTAGTTAGCATACTAGGTATGTTCCCGAGAAACCTATATTTCATTGTAAATGAACATACATATGTACCTACGTAAGTAGGTATACGTGTGTGAGAACAATCAACTTTCCAGAAAACCGCTTTAAGTGGCATCTGGCGTCAATCGGAACAATGCCTTAATTTATTTCTGAGACGAAAGTCGTTTTTGTATTAACTCTATTGTTCCTGCCAGTACTCGGTTTAATTGAACGAGTACAGTACCACACACTACACTTGTACCTACTGTACTCATATCTAGTGTGTCATCGAAAAATGCATTGTGCACTGCACAACTGGGACTGACATTCAAGTAAAACTACCTGTCGACAGACTGGGGCTATCTAGGGTCGCGTATAGGGAACTGGGAGATCCCTATTTAAGACTTCGAATATAGCCCCTGTAATACTTTTGCCCTGTACATAATTTCTCCAGTAATGGGTCTAAATTATACTACAGAAAAATAATCACCTATTCTACTCTTTCAGTGCGCATTTTGCGCGCCAGTAAATACCTACCTGTGTAAAATACTTCCTAGGTAACTCATATCATTATGTTTCCGAACTCGTGCCGCTGTCGTTTAATTATTTTCCAGTGTAATTTCTGTAGGTTTCAACACTAACACCGTGGAGAACAGAGTTTATAGATTACACCGCATCGCATACCTATTGAAAAGTCCAGACAAGTGCAGATCGATTCTCGTAGAACAAACATCAATGTTTTGTCTTAAGTACCTATATATACCTATACATTCTTAAGTAAGTATACTTTGTTAGAATTTTCTGTTTATAAAGAAATAATAAAATGAAATATATGGAGACGTTTGTTTTACAATGTTTTGACAAATATATAGAATGACAATTTTTAAATAAAAGTAAAAAGAAAATTATAATTTTGATAAGCATACCAAGCAGTATTTACAACATATGTACTTATTTCTTGCATCTTCTTGTTCATTTTGTTGAAATTCTTACTCAATACATCAAGGAGAAGGAACCATTTGATATTTATTACATCTTATTATAATACCTTCACCGGAAAAAAAGGTCAAGGCAGTCTTGACAGACAGACAGACACACGGATAACACAATTATCCAGGTACGGGCGAAATGGGAGAAACAAGGATAGAGCTTGTGCTTGAACTATAAACAACAGTATACCTGGGGCTATATTATATTCGAAGTCTTAAAATAGGGATCTCCCCGTTCCCTATAGGATCGCGTGTGGATTGAAGCTAGATTTAAAGTTCAACTTGACGCGTGAGCGATCCTATAGGGAACAGGGAGTTCCTATTTTAAGACTGGTTTGAACAAAATCGGCTTACGTAGTTTTTGAGATATGGGACAATTTTGGAATACCTAATTTCGGTAGGTATACCCGGAATCCTTCATATAAGCGGGTCCGACTCGCTCTTAGCCGGTTTTCTCTCTAATTTTTGAGAAGTTCTTACTGTACTACTTATACTTACTAGCTTTTAATTAGGTAAGCAGGTAAGCAACCTACGACACTTGTGCTTTTCTGATTTTCCGGGGCTGCTTGCCCCCGCCCCCCTCAGCACGCCCATGACAGTAGGTAGGTACCTGTTAGTGGCTATACGCAACCTATACGAGTAGGTATATAAGGCGTAGGTAACACTAACAACATATACCTAGGCTACTTACTTATAGTTACTTATAGCAGAACACAAGTTAGAAGGCGCGTGGATTGATCAATAATAGTCTCTACATCAACTGCATAAGGACTTCGACGCGCGCCTTCTAAGTTGTGTCCTGCTATACCTACATATATTAGTTGAGATTTGTTGTTTAACTGATATAGCCTGTTATCGGACTTAAGTTATAGAATACACAGTACTCACACGTAGTTAGGTAGTTAGGTGTCGTACCTATTAAGATATAAGAATTTGTAATAGGTAGGTTGAATTTCGCGTATGAGCCTGATCTCCGCCATCCACATGCTGCGCTGCCAGCCGGAATAGGCCCGCAGAGCCGGTTGCATTCCATTTCACTATAGTCCGAGAGCCATAGATATTTTATTTTGGTTTACTTATGCACGTCTGTTTAAAATATGAGAGATTCTTTGTATCGTATATTGTACCTCTACCATAGCTCTGCCTTCCATATAGCGCCGCCCATGTAGGTACTGATATTGATAGTTTTAAAGTTATCAAGAACTGGCGCCACTTTCAAATACTTAGTCTATTCATTGACATTTATTCTATTTCTCAATATCGTTCCATTCAAACGGCATCCTCTAATAAAAATAAAAATGGACGGGTTACCATATTTCTCTGATCGGAGACAAATGAGATATATGCACTGCAACTTGTCGCACTGAGTACTAATAGTAAGTGCACTTTATTTTTATAAGAATTCTCCTAAGCTCGTTAGACATTTCCATAGTCGTTTTTGTTAATATAAATAAACCTTAATTATTTTTACCATCTAATCTTCAAAACACAACAGCTCCACACAAAGTTCGAATCATTCGGACCCCCTTAACGTAGAAAAAAAAACATATTCACGGAGTAACTAAATATTTAAATTTTGTATACCTACTTACCTGGACCAAGGGGGGCGGGAGCTTTTAAACAAAGACTATGATTGTGGATTCCCCATTGCAAATCTATAGCTACAGCTACACCCATGGTTCAAGTACCTATATTTTTAGCATCTCAGGCTCCCCGTCTACTACGCTCGTGATTCCCAGAAACAGCGACGTCCCGCTCGCACCAGTATCCGCTGATATCGCCTATGTTTTGGAATGCTGCTCATTGTTTGTGCCCAGCTCGTTTTAACCTTTTAACCACCGACGCCCATAGTCGACAAAGGTGAGTACCTATAAAATATGTTTTAAGCATATTACGTGTAGAGTTCAAATTGGCGCTTCCTTTGCAATTGGTGCAGCCCCAAAAGGAAAAGGTTATAAGTGTATAGTTGGATAGTTGGGATGAGCGTCGAGAAAAGTACCAGCTTAGATACCTATATTGTTTCTTGAGAAGCAGCTTGTGGCATTCTTACTACCTAGGTACCTACTTATTCATTCATAACTCATGCCACTTTGTGTTTTAGAAAATTATCCAATGCACATTACCTAGAAGCAACCAACTTTTAGTAAAATGTACCTAACCTACAGAGTCAAATGCAAGTAGAGATCTTCTACTATCTAAAGTCCCGCGCCTTCACATTTCAAATCGCTTCAATGTATTTAAAAAGCACCACCAACACTCTCAACACATGTGTGCGTGCTGATACAGCCATCAACTATACGTTGAGAGTGATAGTGGTGCTTTTAAAATAATGATGAAAAATTTGAAGCCTTTTGAAACGTGAAGGCGCGGGACTTTAGATAGTAGAAGATCTCTAGCTATTAGGTAGGTATGTACTTAATAGTAGGGAAGTGTTGAAAAGTCACGCTTTATGTAGGTACCTATATCCTGTTCTGTGTGTAGGTATGTCTGTATTGTATATAGTATGTCCTGTTTTAAATCGAAAAAGGTCGGATTGCCACAAAGTAGATTTGGTATGGGGATGGACTACTCGCTCGTACAACACGGGTCATCATATAACATAACATATATGATATAGGGCAGGTACAATGCTTTTTATCTAAAAAATATTCCCATGGGATTGGGATAAAATTGAAATTTAACTCGACGCGACCATAGTCGCGGGTAACAGCTAGTCAAAAGACGTTATTCACACGCAGAGTACAGTACAATACAGTCTCGAAATTCAAGATGACACTGTTGAGAACAACACTTCAATCTACCTCTCCTCCATACATCCATCCAATGTTAACTTTCAGATACTGTTTGTGCTGCGCGATTTTCATTAAATAGGTAGGGTAGGTACGATAGTGTAAGGCAGGGTATACTATTGCACATACTGTGAAATAAATAGGTAGGTAAGGGCTTGTGCACAAATCCCCCTGCCCCTCCCCCCCGCCTGTGCCCCTCACAACCTCACGTGTATACGTATCACGTGTATATCACGTGTAACCAAGACACTCATCACAGAGATCTTTTATTGGAAACATTTTCCTATTTCAGAATAAATTTACTTAGAAAGGTATAAACTTTGTCCATTATTATTATTATTATTATTCAGAATAGGACTTAAAATGTCAGAATATAGCTTGATGTAGGTACCCATCTTTACCTACTTGCAAGTGGTAATTTGTAATAAAATGGCGATGCAAATTTCATCATAACCGCAGAATGCGCGTCGCCGGAGAAAACGCAAAAAGAAAAATAAGCGAAACAATAAAAGTGTCGCCCTTGTGCGAGGGCCTAGCACGCTCGCCGGGCACTTAACACTACAAACTGTAGCGCAGTTTCATGCATTCATGCACTATCTACTATATAAAAATAAGTCGGGTTTTCCTCCCTGACGCTATAACTCCAGAACGCACGAACCGATTTCCATGGTTTTGCATTCGTTGGAAAGGTCTCGGGCTCCGTGAGGTTTAAGGCGGTACGAAGTCCGCGGGGTCAGCTAGTACTATATGATTTAGAATTTAAATACAAACCGACACTAAAAAAACAACCTTATGCCCAACTTTATGTGTCTTATCTGTCCAAAAACCTATTAATAGATCATATTCCAATGAGCCCAAACCCGATTGATTGCCCCGTAGGTAGGGTGCATGGAGGTAATGAGTACTTACATACTACTTTTGTCGAGGCGAAAGTAAGTACCTTGGCGATGGATGATACTGTATCATCCATGGAGGTACAGCGAGTATAGTAGTCTCAATTTCGAAGGAATAAAAATGGATCTTCAAGACGTGAGCCCGAAGGTCGTCTTCGTTCACAATTCGCGTCCAAAATGTCACCTGCGGCTTCTTTTGTCTTTATCTCTCGTTATAAGGTAAGATAAAGATGAGATTTTACGTCCCTCGCCCCCACGCTCCTGGCACAAAATTTGGTCTCAGAGGTAGTTCCAGTTATTAGTTACTTACTACTTACATGGTAAAAAAGCCGTGGTGGCCTAGTGGTTCGACCTACCGCCTCTCATGCAGGGGGTCGGGGGTTCGATTCCGGCTCGCACCTCTAAGTTTACTTATGTGCGAAATTCAATTTGAATTTACCACTGAGCTTTTCGGTGAAGGAAAACATCGCGAGGAATCCTGCACGCAGCTGCGAAGTAATTCAAAGATGTGTGTGAAGTCCCCAATCCGCGCTGGGCCCGCTTGGGGGCTATAGCCCAACCCTCTCGTGATGAGCGGAGGCCTGTGTCCAGCAGTGGGACGCAAATAAGCTGTAGTAGTAGTAGTAGATCATTCTGTTTTTTTTTCTTTATTTATTTAGAACCTGGGCGACCGAGCTTTGCTAAATAGCTAAAACTGATTTTTCCAAGATATTACTTTATCGTTTTGTCGCCATCGAAAACCCCTATAAGTTCCAATTTTCGTCAAAAAAAATAAATAAAGAAAGAAAGAAACTGAGAAATACCTATACAAGATTAGCGCGTTTAAAGTATAAGATTTATCCAAGCGATCTCAGGAACGGCTCTAACGATTTGGACGATGTTTGCGGTGCAGGGGTTTCAGGGGCGACAAATCGGTCTAGCTACAAAACTCGGTTTTAGCTATTTTCACCCGAGCAACGCTCGGTTGCTCAGGTTCTCAATCGTATTAATTTAACAAGTTATTTAAGTTGGTCAGTTTCCTTAAAGTAACCACTTACTTTCCATCAGGTGCCTGTTTGTCCGTCTATAATAATAATTAAAAAAACACGAGTGATTCCCTTCAAACGCGACTATCAAGCACAAACTATCTACCTACCCTTAATAGGTTCCTCCAATCAATAGAAAGTCACGGTTAAATACACGTAGATAGGGGAGACCGGGTCAAGAAGGTACCTAAGTATAACAGCGCAAATATTTCTATTCATACTTTTAGACACAGAACGATTAACGTGACGTGCGTGATAGTGATAGGGCAATCAAAGGAAGAGCTAAACCCACGATACCTACGATTAGTGTTTAGGTAAATAAGGTTTTTGACCTTTAAAAAAAATCCTATATTTTTGTCAGACTATGCTGACCGCTACTTTTCACCATAAAGTTTTGTTAAAAGTGTTTGTTGCAGACCATTCTCATCAGCTTTAGGGCACACCGCCGTCCTGTGCCGTTCAACTGTTCAACTGTCGGTGAAAGTACAGAACAGATAATAACAAGTAAGTAAATACGTATTTAAATACTTAAGTGTAAGTATCTATTGTCTTTAACTGACCTTTTACTATGAATGTAACAGTCTTTTGTATCTTAAGTAAGTGGTATAATTAAATAAAAATAAGAAAACTTTAGAAATGTTAGTGTACTAGTATATTTCTGTATTACCGCCTTACCGCCAGAGCTTCAGCAAACGTTTTAACAAAAAGCTCTCGAAAAATGATATGTGACGCATTATGATGGATCAATGCGAGAACAAATACAGTTACTCGGCTGCCACTTATAAGTCTTTCCGGACGGAATTACAAAATGTGTTAGTAGGTGCAGGTATTTGAGTTCAGTAATCAGTAATCATTTATTCCTTGACAACCATGGTATTACATAGCTCTTAGAAAATAAGTAGTCAGTACAAACATGGACCCTATTTGGGTGCAGCAAGGTTTGATCTTAAAACTAAGTTTAATATTAAATTTACATTAGAATAAATCATGCAATGACAATTTAACATTCATGATATAATTATTTTCCTAATAGTCTCACATATCTCTTGTTTAGTTTACTGCCTATTGTTTCGTTTTATATTTTAGAAACATCCGTCGTTTTTAAAATGCTGTACTGGATCCCTCTGGATCTCTATATTACGGTCCGGCGTAAAATGTGAGCTTGGATTTAGCTTGATCGATGGTTTAAAATGTTTATTTTATTTCATGTAATTGCGACAGGATTTGCGATGGTACAGTCGCCGTCAGATATAAGTACAGAAGCGTACAAGGTGAACATAAATATCTGACCACGATGTCACTTTCAAGAAGTTCGAGTGTTCGATGTTCACATATTTATGACCATCTCGCCCGCTGCAATATATCTGCAGGCGACTAATCCAGGCCCTACAACCTTTGCCTCCCATGCCCATGCTGCACATGCCGCCTAGACTGCGGAAAATATTCATCGTCCGTTTTCTCAGGTATCACGTGTGTTGCCGCCACAGTTACATAAAATAGGGGTCATTCATTAACTGCTGGATTAGGTTGTAAGGTGATCGTCATGCTAGCGTGGCTCTCGAAGGAAGCCGGCCGGCGGTGATTAACGACGCGCGGTTATAGCGCACTTCCTGCGCCCGCGCAGGCCGCGCACCCAGCACCCGAGCTAGTAAGTACTGAGAAAATTTTCAACCATATTTTATATTGCCCTGTCACTTTCACTCCACAGATAATCACAAAATAGTCTGAGAGGAACAACAGTATTGTAAAGTGCAATTTTAGAATTTTAGCTCCTATTATCCCTGCTGCGTCTCGAGCTCAGGAATTTTATAAAATAAGTAGTTAATGACACGTTTTGTAATTTTATTGAAAAACATGATTTTTTAATAAACTACATCGAAATAAACTCCACCAATTTTACCTACTTGCCTGTACCACACGAATTCAATAACATCACACACCTACCTAGTCATAATCATTTTTCTTCTGCATTTTGACCCCTTATCTGAAGAGAATTTTTAGAGCTGTATTGATGATGTGATTTTCAATTAGCTAGTATTTGGACGTGATTAAGTGTCTATTCCGGATCGATCACGTTTTCTAAAATCATCAATCAACAAGACTGGAAACTTTATCATTATCAATTATTTAAATTAAAAAAAATAACCTTAAATTACGTCGAAAACGAAACAGAATTCCTTCCCGACACACACCGACACCACAACATCATATACGTGATTCGTTTTACCATTGTAGGATGTTATATTTATTATTAAGTAATTTTTTCTCGTCCATCCATGTCTTAAATACTACTGAACCGATTTCTATGAAATTTGTAATGTTCCTTAAGAGTTGATTTTACTTCGCCCGCGTGGAATTCAGTTATCGCGTCCCCGCGGAAACTATGCATTTTTCCGGGATAAAAAGTAGCCTATGTCCTTTCCCGGGACCCCAACTATCTCCATGCCAAATAATATATAATATAGGTATGTATAATATGGATTATAAAAACCTAACCTAGAGTGCCGCCGGCAGCGAAGCGGGGCTTAAGCTGCCGGTGGTGACAGCTACAGAGAAAGGAACCTCCTGACGATGCTCGCCATGTCCAGGAGTACCGCCTTCTGACCCTTGACCCAACCACCCAACGAGAGTCTCTTGAGGTGTGAGTCGAGACTATTCGCTATGAGACCGTTCGCAGAAACGACTATCAGTACAATGACTGCCGAATCAACATCCCACATGGCGGTCACCTCGTGAGCCAAGTCAAGGTACTTGCTGAGTTTGTCCTTCTCGGCTTTCACGAGGTTCACGTCATGGGGAACGGTGACGTCGACAAGCATTGCCCGGCGCTGAGATCGATCTATCAAATTAGTAGTAATTAATCACTTAAATTTTTTAAACAGTTTTAATGATTTTCGAGAACATATTAAGTTTTATATAGCTTTGTAGCATATTTCCCCCACTTCCCCTCATTTAGTTAGTAGCTAGTTAGTAAACTATTTTGGTTTTACGGGTATTTCTGTGTTGTCAGTGTCTCAGCAGAAATCAAATTCGGAACCTCGAATTTCTATTGTGAACGCACGCGTCGATTGAAATACCTTAGCATAGGCACGACCAAGACCTTATTGACTAAATTATTCGTATCTATTTACCTATCGTAGGTAATCCTAGATATTTTTGTAAAAATCATTAAAAGAAACTAATACGAAATAATTCGATAAAATATTACTTAGGTACCTACTTATCACGTTTTATCCCTATTTGTTTGTTGCACTTTATCTCGGGAGTCTCGGGACACACTATATTAAAAGTAGATATCTAATTATCTACATATATTTTTACAAGTACAAAAATGAAAAAAATGTTTCTATATTTAATGCATTTAAATGTTAGGTACCTACCTACGTATCCAAGTTTGAGAGTATGCTCTTTTTTTAAATTTGTAAGCGAGAAACAAGACCTATTAGTAGTCTTTGTGAGTGAGCGAGAGGGAAGACAATGTTATGTATGTATTCGATTCGAGCGGCGAAGTCGAGTCGTGCTGGAGAAACCTGCGTGCGGGCCTCACGGCCGCGCCCCCGCCCCCGCCCCGCGCCCCGCCGATCATATGTTCGGCGCGCCGGCGCGCCGCCGGGCGCTCACTGCGACTCGCGCACTCGCCGTCGTCGCAACGCCACGCTCGCTCATCTCTCCCGATCAGCTGTCGCGACCGAGCGCACGAGTTAGCTGGCCCTGCTATAAGCCGCAG